>CALNXK010000152.1:852500-967500 GCA_942486035.1 Porites lobata
AAAATTGGTAAATACCGAAATACCGTGTCAAAAATCGACGAAATACCGATACTGCATCTATTTTCGGTATTGATGGTTTTCACGGTGACGTCATCAGATTGCAAAGTCAAAAAAGCGAGGTTTTACGAATTCTTATTTACACTAGGTTGAAGATTAATAGGAAATAAATCTTTGTACAAGTTTCCAGCCCCGAAGCATGTTTCATTTCGAAAATACAGCAGTTTGAACTTCCGAGTTTTCACAGTGCGTGACACCAAAATAGGAATGCTATCTCCTTGAAAAAAGTCTCTCCGCTTGATTTTCAGCAGTTTAACCATTTCAAGTATTAGAAGATATGTTTATGCGCAAGTATGTTAGTTCTCGAGTGAAAAGGAGGAGCTTTTATAGAAAAAGTGAACTCCAGATGTTTTTGTTGATTTCCGGCGGCCATATTGGTGGACAGTTTCTGTCCACCAATATGGCGTCTCCATACAAAGCTCTACAAAGGTGCGTGAAATGTTTCGGCCACTAACTCAGAAACTGTGGGCCACAAAGACCTGAGATTTGGACAAATTGTTTATATATTAGTCTTTTATAACATTTCATTTTCTTGGCTTCTTCCACTGGACGGTTTCAAATGTATTTTTTTGTGCCGTGTTTATTGCGTGACAGTGAAAACGAAGAATTGGGTACCTACCAATGTCCCCCTAGCATGGCGTTGCTCTCCAACTTCGTCACCTTTCTTCAGGTCCGCTGACCCCTACACGCGCTGACCCGTAACGTCCGTTGGAATGTATGTAACGAAATACAAGCAGCCCACCTTCAAAGTACTTGGAGACTAGCTGAGGCTGAATTCACCATCATTAATAGGAAAAACATAAAACTGTTTCACTTCACTATTTCTTGTGATAGAAAGACTGTTTTTTTTAAAACTTATATTTCACGTATTTGTTTGGATCCCGCTGCAGTTCGGACAAATAAACGCTGTCACGCGACAACATTTCCAAGATTCAACTCTCCTTAGCAGATGGTAATTTCGAGTTATTCTCTTTTTCTGCGAATCTTTCATTTTCCTTTCTCTTTTAATTCTATATACTTCTATTTAGGATGGTTTTTAGCGCCTAGCAAGGCTTAAAGTGGCGTTTACCACGCTATCCTTGGCCATATTGGCAACAGAGAAGTGTTTCGCCGAAGTGGCAACTTAAAGGTAAATACGGTAACTTTGAACGGTTTTTACAACGTCAGTATACTTTGGCCGAAAAATGTTTTTCCGAAAACGTGATGTATATCCCTCCAATGTCTGATTCATCACTGTGATTGCTTTCAGGAGCGTTGGACTTTTGAGAAATTATGGTTTTAAAATTAACTCCAACGCTCCATCTAATTTAATATGCAATATTTGAAAATTTATTTTTTATTCCGTTCGGCAGTTTTTCGATGTTTATCGAATGATATTGCATTAAAAGGCCTTTTTCTTCATCACTGTGTGGTTTTCTCGCTATTTTGCGTTGCGATAGTGATTTCTAAACCGTTTTTTGCGAGGGCTTATTTTAGGCCTGATTTTGCTGCTATCAGACGGAAAAAGTTTGCGGCTCGATATTTTTGGTTTAAAGCGAAAATGAAACAAAAGAAATTCATTTTTGAATAGTATTCGGTAACCTCTACTTGGGAGATAAAAATCGGCCGATTTTATTTTTTAGCCGGAAATCATCGGTCGTTTCTTAGGCGCAGGGCCTCTTAAGGATGGAAAGAAATGAAAACAGTTCAAAAAAAGTTGATTAAAATAGGATTGCTTCATTATCTTTAGTGGTACTTTGTACCCGTCCTACCCGCGAACACTATAAAACTGCTTTGATAGCCACGCGTGTCACGCTTCTTTTGCAATGCTTCCCTTTGGGACTTCTCACAAGAAAGGAAAAAAGAAATTATCAACCCGTTTTTAAATCCCCGACGCAGTACTTTTGGAAAATTCCAAGGAGAAAAATGCGATCCATAACGGGAGTGAAAAAGGAGAAAGAACTAGGCAAGGTTCCTGCAGTATGAACCTTTTTATTGAAGATTGTGGCTCAAGCACCATAACTGAAAGTCTTTGCTGGCTATTAAGAAAATTCAAGGGCTTTAAAAAACTACATGTTGAACCTGCAACTGAATACCCCTACACTACTTGCTGCATCCAAAGAGAGGCCCAACAGAGATGAGGCAATGGGTTCTTTCGTTAGCAGATAAAATCTTTCCAGCCTTGTCAACTAAAGAAGGACTACAATGCCCTGCAATGTTTTGATTCTTTGTAGTTTAGGCTAAGCTAGGTCACTACTGCAATTAGTGACTTAGATGACCATGCACTGTATGGTCCACTTAAACTGTGACCGGTTTTCTTTATTATTATTGCCTTCTCAATTAAAATATGCAAGATGGAAACAATCCATTTGTGAATTCTAATTTAAAAATGAGGATTTCCCATTATAACCTAAAGATATACAGCAATGAACAATAAAATACCATTTTATTATTAAGATATAAAGTTTCAACTTGTACATTATTTCCCATTTAACAATCACAACTGCTGGACAAAAAAAAGGGTGACATGTTATTAGTCAAACACTAATCCGCCATTATTATTCAGAAGCTGTGAGCAAATAGTCGAGAAGAATTATGTATTTCCCACACACTGACACCATTGGACTTTAAAAGACCATGTAGTCTTATAGATTTTTTAGTTCCAACAATTATTGTTGACATTGTTTGCTGGGTAGCAATCATTTTAATGGCAACAAAGTTGCTCTAGCCCAGTCTTCCAGTGGTGAGTGAGAAAATTGCATCATATTTGAAATACAGTAGGGTTATTTGCAGTACATATTATATTATTTTATTCATCTGGGCCCAGTTGTTCGAAGGCCGGTTAGCGCTTAACCCGGAGTAAAATTTAACCCTGGTTTCTTTTTCTTGTGTTCAAAAGCATTTTCTCGGATAATTTTCTGTCTTATTTGTAGAGCTTCCAATCATCAACTTGTGGACAAAAAGAATTAAAACTGAATTGCTTTTTAAGCTTCAAATCTTAATTCAAATCTCGCACTAACCCTGGGTTATCTTAACCCAGCTTTGAACAACTTGGCCCTGCACAATGGAATCCTGTGAACTCCATCTCATCCTCCAACCTTTCAGGCTCCTGGAAATGAGGTCGTATGCACTTAACTGCACACGAATCAAGGTATCACCTTACCAATTGCCTGTAGGCAATGTGCCTGCTTTTTTTATGATCTGATTCTTCATATGCCGAGGCACCATGCTGCTGCTTGTATTGCCATGCAGCTCGTAACACCCAGTAATTCAGACAAACTGCCTGGAATCCTGGGTGTTCCACGATGCTCCACTAGGAGGCTCCTCCATATTTTTAACTTCAAATGCCTCCAAATATTTACGTTTTACAACAGCCACCCATTGGAAGCAGATATTTTCCCCCCATCCAATAGTAGTTATTTTCTTTAGTCATAAATATTGAACGTCGGTTAAAGGAGGGCAACAGAGCAAGTGTTGAATATTGACCTTTTCATTCTGCACCCAGAAAATTATCAAACTGCCATAAGTCGAGACATACGAATATTATTTCAATTTTGAGCTTATTCACTCTTTAACGTTTATGGCTTCATCATACTATCTCCTGCCCATAACCATAAAATAGTTTCAAATATGTACACGTTTTCAATACTGGGTGTATTATAATAGAAGTTCCTGCAGTTATATCTCATCAAATGCAATATTATTGTGGTTAGCATAACCATTGTTGTGCTCCAGACAAAAACTTAAGTGAATACGACATGTCCCAACCTCGAAAATCATATACTAGGGAGCAGAAACGTTTTATGCAAGCAGTTAGTTCACATGGGTATGGAGGTGTATCTCATCCCAACTTTAAATTGTCTTAATAATAACATCAGGATACACAGAAGCTAGAATAATAACTTCTGAACCAAATTCATTGACAGAGCAAGACACAGTGAAAGTAAGTGAACGAATTGTAGGAAAACAACTGTACGGCGCCTTTCAGTTATTATGTATAACAATCTGTATAACAACAAAAGAGACAAATTTTAAAGTGCAAGCACTCCTCGAGTCGAGCATGAGCGGCTGTCAAGGGGCAAAGATATGGAAATTTATTTGCGTTGCAGTCAACGAATTACGAGAGCGTAGTTATTGCTTCCGATATAAATCACTGCTTTTTGTAAAACCAGGATTAAAGCAGAAATTAAAAGAAAACTACACTGAGAACACTTGCCCAGATTATCATTTCCAGTAGTCGTTAGAAGGGGAAGGTACGCTTTCGACTACTTGTCCATATGAAAACAATTATCTAAAATTATAAACGCTCAGTATACAAAAAAAAAATGCGTGTTTAATTAGTCCTTTTCCTTTTACAATTTGAGGCATTCATAGCATTGATGAAATCAAGCGATTTACGGATCGCACTGTACACAAAAATTGTTCAAAACCATCTAGGCACTCACCATTCTTCACTATCGAGATCGCAGCGGGCGAGTGGTAGGCTCGATGTTTTCTGGCGACGCACGAACTTCATCAGCTTCGGACGGTCTTCCAGGCGGCTCAAAACGCCGGGGTTGAATTTCCGTGAAGGGATTCCCTATACTTCGCATTCTAAAAGTTTTTCTAGAACCGAATAATCGGACAAAGAGGTAGCGCTATCACTTGAAGAACTACAGTCAGCCATACTCGAGATCATCTGTTGTTCCACACCTGTGACGTCACGTCACGTGATAGGCAAAATCGAAGCGTTAATGGCGGAAGTTCGAGTAAGCGGCAAATTTAACACTTTGAATCTCGATTTCTGAGCCAAACAGATCGCTGAAGATATATTTCTTGATGGTATTACAATGAGAAAAACATTTGCAAGGTTTTTCTGAAAAATGTTGTCCTACGCGAGAGTTGCCCTTTAACACTTGGAATCAACTAACCCATAAAATTACAAGATGGTTAACTGACCTTAACTGTATTTGTACCCTCTTTGTAAACGTAACAATCATGTTTGTATTGGGAAGTTCAGTAACAATAATCCAGATGGCCAAAACTTCCATATTTTGGCCATTCTTATTCTGAAGTATCCACCTTATTCTGAGCTATCCAAACAGATACTTTGCTATGAATAAGCTTTACACGGCAGTCGCGGTAGTGGTACTGTAATTAAACCGACATTGTTTGCTCCTTGCAATAAATTCTTACAAAAAGAACGTGAAAAACAACTAACCTCTATGTAGGCTTTGATCCATATTTTGGAGTAACCATTCTCATCTTAGCCTTTTCAGTCTTTGTATACTTAGTCTTTCAACACAACAAGGTCGTAAAGAGTCGGAGCGATTTGCCGAAAAATAATTTTATTCAGTTCCAGTCTCCGAGCGGATACCTGATTTTGGAGTATCCATTCTAGTCACGACCGTTTGTAGATGCAGGGCCGTTTTTTTTTGTGAAGATGAGCGAGGAGAGTGTGATAGATTGCGGAAATAGACTGCAGGGAGGAATAATAGTTCGAAAAACTATTTAAATGAAACGCCAAATCCCATGGAAGCGGTGACGAAGGAGTTCAGTGTTCACTTGGCGACTCGAATGCACACTGAGTGTTTCAACAATCATTGAGAAGAAAGAACGCCTATTTTAAACCGTGGATCCTTGTTGTTTCGTAAGTACATTCTGAATCTTGTTTGAATATGTAGAAGCATATTTAAGTCTATGTAATAGCTTTGGGTGTCGATCATAAAAATCGTTTCGCATGTGAGCTTACATAAGCTTACATGTTTCATGCGACAGCGAGTTGCTCCCTACAGATCTGACGTTTGTATGTTGCCTGTAGTTTCTTTGATAACATCTACCTGTAAAGCACGTGTTTGTCTGATTTCTTTTGCAATAAAGACATAGTTGCTGCTTCACCGAAAAAGAATTTTTCTGTATAGTAATGCACATTTTAATGGCGAAGATGGCAGCCGTAAAAAGATGAAGCTCGAATGAGGAAACGGAATCCCGGAACGGAGTACGGAATCAAATGTCAATGACAGAAAAATATTTTATAAAAATTCCTTGACACTGAAATGTACAAAACATTTCCACTCTAATTTCTGAGAATGTAGATGTTTATCACAAGGATAAACCTGTACGAAAATAATATTTAATGTTCATATTAATTTTTTGCATACAATGTGCATTTCCTTGCTAGATTTAAAACGACATATACAATTTGCAGGGACCAATAGGAATTGTTCAAAATTGAAATAAATGTAGCACTTGTTACGAGACTTGTAGGGTTAAAAGGGACCTTTTCTCTTTGTGTATGTGTGCAATGACAAGTTTAATATGATGGTGCAGAAAGGTTCTAAAAGTCACAAGATTATAGAGGGATATCATTTCCTTACACTCCAATTATTTGTCATTAACCTTTGAACACAAGAATAACAGCTTTATTTGATGACTGTTGCAACAGTCACCAGGAGATAAACAAGAATATTATTCAGGAATATAATTTCCTTACACTTCAATTTGTTGTTAAGCTTCGAACACAAGGAAATATGTAACGGCTTTATTTGATGACAAAGCAACCTTCATTGACACAAGTAAGACGCCCATCTTTGAGTGGGAAGTTGCAATTCTATTTATTTTATCCATCTTTGAGTGGACAAAGTAGTGCTTGTGTCAATGATATTTCAAATGTTGCAACAGTCACCAGGAGATAAACAAGAATATTATTCAGGAATATAATTTCCTTACACTTCAATTTGTCGTTAAGCTTCGAACACAAGGAAATATGTAACGGCTTTATTTGATGACAAAGCAACCTTCATTGACACAAGTAAGACGCCCATCTTTGAATGAGAAGTTGCAATTCTATTTATCCATCTTTGAGTGGACAAAGTAGTGCTTGTGTCAATGATATTTCAAATGTTGCAACAGTCACCAGGAGATAAACAGGAATATTATTCAGGAATATAATTTCCTTACACTTCAATTTGTCGTTAAGCTTCGAACACAAGGAAATATGTAACGGCTTTATTTGATGACAAAGCAACCTTCATTGACACAAGTAAGACGCCCATCTTTGAATGAGAAGTTGCAATTCTATTTATCCATCTTTGAGTGGACAAAGTAGTGCTTGTGTCAATGATATTTCAAATGTTGCAACAGTCACCAGGAGATAAACAAGAATATTATTCAGGAATATAATTTCTTTACACTTCAATTTGTCATGAAGCTTCGAACACAAGGATATACTTAACAGCTTTATGCGATGACAAAGCAACCTTCATTGACTCAAGTAAGATGCCCATCTTTGAGTGGGAAGTAGCAATTCTTTTTATCCTTCTTTGAGTGGACAAAATGGTGCTTGTGTCAATGATACTTTCAATTTTTGAAAATGCCACAAGGAGATCAACTAGACGGTTATATAGTGTTTTTATATTGTTATACTTTAATTTTGTATTGTGCGTCAAGCACTTGGATAAGGGCTTTATTCGATGATAAAAGCAACCTTCATTTTTTAAATATTTGTCTTTGTAATGCGCTACCAGAAAACTTCCTCATTTTAAGCTCTCTAGTTTTTTTAGAACCAGGCTGTTACAATAATATACATATACATGTAATACATGTATTAGTATTTTGATATAAATATTTGACATTTTCTTTTGGTCTTTATTTCTTTGAGGTATAATGATGCGGAGAACAAAAACATTGAGGGTATTTTGGTTAATGAAGTGAGGGGGAATTTTGGGTAAAAGAAATGGCCCAAAACAGAGAAAAAAGGTAAGTTGTACACTTTTCTAAGTTTCTTGAATTTGGTACAGTGAAACCCCGCATTACGGCTACCTCGGTAATACAGTCACCTCGTTATTACAGCCACTTTTTTGGCAGCCTGGCAAAAACCACCATACATTTTCTTGGAAAAAAAACCCTCATTAATACCGCCACCGCATTAATATGGCAAAAATTTTTTGGCCCATTGATGACCGTATTAACGGGGTTCCACTGTAGTTTCTTGGTGTTGCCGACAAGTGCAATCTCCTAATGACATAAATACAAAAGATTCAAAAGCCACTAAATAATACCCACACCAAAAGCAGGAGGAAACCAACAATTCTTTTAACAACACCAAGAAGCACTCTTAATTCCTTTCCTAGAGACCTGCACATTTAACAGGCTTTCCTTTTGCTAGGGGCCATTTTTAAGTACTGGAGTCAGAGAAGTAGCCCCCAGACGTGGTAAGGTGGCAAAATGGAAAACCTGAAGAACACAGAGTTTGGACAAGGTGCCAATTTGAGAGCTAAAAAGGTAGGTAAAATACATGTACATTATTTTGTTAATGCTTGCAGTGCAAATATTTCTAATGTGTAGTTTAAGTCATCCACTTAGTGATTTATTTAGCTTGTCCTGTAACAGAGCTGTGCTTTGGCAGTGCCTGGTGGCCCCTGTTGCATTACTGTTGCTCTTGGGTGACAAGGAAGTCTTAGTTTGTTCAAACACATTTATCCTGGGTACCTGGATCTTTCAGGTTAAGGGCACAAGGGTCTTTCATTTTTTAAGGAAACAACACATGTTTTGCATGTTTGTCTTATGCATACATAATTTATGATTGTTATAGAATGCACGAGTGCCACACCCTACCCCCCTTTGACATTTTTAATGTTAACAGTGTCCTTCCCATTTATATGCAAGGTTTCATTGTAGTGTAAATTGCTCAGAGTAGAGAGCAAGAACCAAATCTAAAGATTCAAAATAGTCAGGGTGACTATTTTGCCAGACTAAACTGTTGCTGAAGAACAAAGTAAATGTTAATTAAATGTTTATCACAGTAGTCATGCCACTGTGACTAAATATGTTTTTTTGGTGTTCAGAAATTGACGAATCGCACAGACGTGTTGGACAAGGCACACCTTTCTCCGGATGACAAAGCCAAAACAAAGGCTTTATTAGACCTACACAAGGCTATCCAGGAGAGTGTAGACAATGAAGAGGGGGGCAGTGATCCACCACCCAGGTACATCAGGCCACTATGCTCAGAGAGGTCAAAGTTAAGAAACATCAATGCTGTTCTTGATGCCTTTTGTGAAGCTTGCATGTCAAAGAGGCAAAGAAAGAGCAGCTGGGAAAATAACCAGAGAGGTTGATAAATACTTGTCAGATGGACCAGTACCAAATAACTGCCCCTCATGGGCAAGATGCCAATAATACCAAATTAGTGAAATGGCTACAGTGATCACTACTATGGCAACTGGGAGTATAAAGTCCAAAAAGGACGCCGTGTGCATGATGTCCAGAAAATGACCTTTAGCCGAAGCACAAAATGTGATGGCATAGTCGAGTATAAAATTCTACTTTTCCCCTTAAAACCGATCATATTGTTTTACTCTTAATCAAGAAAGTATTTAACACTTCAAGTTCACTGGGCAGTAATTCAGTCTTCCCAAAACCAAATGAGCGAGAAGCCCTGTAGTGACTTTTGGGTGCCACTTGCATAAAGTTGAAATTTGCAGGACTCTGATCCACGACCATCATACTAGAGGTCACTGTAGCAATTTGCTTAAAGTCCCTAATGTATTATTGTGCCTTCTTTAGTCAGGATGACCCTGTGATGATCAGCTTTAACTAAATTGCACAATCTTATTGGAAAGGTGATAAGAGTTTTATTCTTAAAGACAATCTTTTCTCGACTGTGTTCATTAAAATTGCTGAAATTCCAGGACAGTCAATGGATTATCCTAAACTATAAAACAGGGAATGTAAGATAGATGCATTGTGAAAGTGAGTCACTTGTTAAAAGTGCACAGTTTGTCATTATTATTCAAACTTAAATGTAGGCAAATTCTCGTAGACTACTTTGTATGCCACAGCCAGGTCCAAGTTGCAGCCATGCAGTTACAACAGAGTGGCGACAAAAAGTGAGATACATGTGTAGAGATGTTGGCTTACACATTTGTATATAAAGCCTATGGCTAGTTTTGTTTGCATCACTATCGTCTTTGTAGCATCAGTCTGATACTCCCCAATGATGGCCTCTCAGCAGTTTGTATAGGCTTTAACAATAATTTTTGGGGATGATCCACCAAGTACTGGTACTTGCTATGGTATGATATGGTGTAAGAATTAAGCCAGCAGTTTAGATTTCCTAATGAGCTTGTATGCAGTCTTACATGTAACTAAGTAAGACTTTTATTTGTAATATTGTTCGTATTAAATTATGTAATAGTTTTGCTGTGAACTACTTCTTGGAGTTATTTTTGGAATGGAAATGCACGTTACTTATAATAATGTTAGTTACTTAATTATTACACAGTCAAACCTCTTTAATACGGACACCAAAGGGACCGAACCAAGTGTCCGCTTTACAGAGGTGTCCGTATTATAGAGGTAGGGAATGTATGATTTTTGTTATGTCTGGGACCAAACAAACTATCTGTCTTATAGAAGTATCCATAAGAAGAGGTTAGCCTGTATAATTATTATGTTAATTTAATCATTTCAAGGAAAAAAGTTTGAATTTTGTCAATTCTAAAAGAATTATTTAAAAGGCCATTTCCGAGTTCCCCCGGGCCTCTGTTTCAAAACGAGGGTAGGTGCTCAGCTCCTGATATTTGAATCACTTTTCATTCTCATGCAAATAAAACTCATTTTCACAAGAAAGGTTGCGCACCTAGCATCATTTTGAAAGTGAGGGTTTTTGGAACTCGGAAGTGGCCTATTGAAATGGAAAAGTTACATTATTGTGAAAATATTTAATATACATATGTACATATTATATGAAAATGGAGAGAGAATTATTTTAATAAAAACTTTAATACCAAAAATGCACCTAAATATGACTCTTCTTGATTTGTGTGTATCAGCGAAAATGGGTCATTGTGGATGCAAGAAACGGTCCAGGGTTGTCTCACAAACGTCCACTTTTTTATATACCGGATAGAATGAACATATGATTCGAAACTGGATGGTTAAGTTAAGTTAACACATTTAGGAAATCCAGTGAATAATCCACCGAAAGTGGAATCTGGGGAAACATGAAGGCTGCAGAAAGTAAACCGATCAAACTGAGTTTCCGCATTCATTGTTCCGGGAACTCAACGGATAATTGAGTATCCTCTGAATTTACGAGCTGCGGAAACATGGCGGCAGTTAGCGTTTCCGTAAGAGTAAACCTGACGGAAACGCGAGTATAAGGGATGCGTTTAAGCGTGTCCGCAGAAACTGAAACATGACGGATACACGTGTTTCCCGCAACGGTTAGTTACAATTCCGTCTGCGGATATTCAAGTTTCCGTGAGGTAACCGTTACAAAAACGGAAACGGAAACACTTTTTTTCAACCTGTGATTTGTTAATTGCTCAAGCGATAAAGGAAAGCAAACTCCTTTCCTAAATTCTGATTTTGTAGAAGGCTAACTCTCAGTCAGAAGATGTGAATTATGTTTAAACAAAAAATAAAAAGATGAATAAACGGTACTTTAAAATTGCTGACTGGATTACTCGATAATCGCTTAAAACAAGTTACAATATTTCCTCATGCAATGCTTCCTTCAGCAAAACGAGATATTATTTGCCTTAGCCAAATACGCGATGTTTAGCTGCCAATTAAACGAGAACTAATAAGGATAATAATCTATTTGTCTTTCAAACCGCTGAAACGCTGCAAAAGATAGGTCTCTCACTTTCAATTCTTTTCTTTCGCTTTTGATATTCTAACTTTGCAATGATGATAAGCTCCTACCTGAGGCCATTCATGGATGCCCAGTGATTTTAGCGGCGAGCGTGTGGTGGAGCCCCATTGCTAAGATAAATAACGTATTAAAGCAAGAAAATTTCGTTATGAAGTCGCGTACGAACGCCGACCGTCCTTACACTCACTTCATGTAAGCCGATACCAAATGTCAGGTTATTTTGGCGAGAAAGAGCATGGCCACCTGCGTCTTGTGAAGCAGAGACAACTAAAGAGTCAATAAAGACGAAAAGGGAAAGTAAAATTTCTCTCTGTATCTGTGTTGTCTAAAGTATTAAGTTTAATTTATAGCAATTGTCAAGTCCACAAATTTGGAAAATAGAGAAAGAGAAAGTAAGGAGACAGGCCAGGGAAGCTCAACGAGAAAAACAGCTAGAGCGACATAGAAAAAACAAAGGAGACATTTTTTGTTGGAGGAACGACATGAAATTTTGTAGCTGCGGTGAGAAAATTAGAAATGCCGGCGGCCATCAGGGTGAAAATGAGCGACAGTGAAAACAAAAGTGAACAAGAACACGTACGACATTTCCTCCAAAAAACGTGTAACCAGGAAGTTTCTGGAAGTTTCACGTTGTAGTCTTGCAAAACAACAGCAAAGAAATGTACAAAAAAATTGTGCTGCTCGTGCAAAGTTGCTTTTTTGCTAATTAAACCTATTGTTGTTTTTTCACCGTTCACGTTGCCTTAGCCGCTTAGCATTATACGATTCTATATTTTGTTTGAGCAAACTATAAATATTATCGAGAGCTTCGCTTTTAGCCCTGGCTAAATCTATATATTATTGACAGCACTATTGTAGTCCTTCCTTGTTTGTAGCAAGTATAAGGTTATTTGTTTCTTGCTTCAGCATTTGCGGTGGAAACTATTATTTCAATCTAATATTTATAGCCTGCGCAAAGCTGATACAGGAAAGGATTGTCAATCACAGGGCTGAAACGGTGAAAATAAAAGAGTTTTCAAATTGCCTTTCGACAAACGTTTCTCGCACTACGCTTCAGTCTGTAAGTAACTAAACGTTCAGTCTCTAACGGAAAATGGTAAGTATAAACCTTAACGTTATTTATTTTCTTGTCTAATAAGAAAATTATTACTTTACTTTTCTAGAGAGTCAAATATTAATGCTGTTGTTTACGCTCGTTAGATAACCGGGGGATTAGGACCTAGCCTGGGGACAAGTACCCCAGGATAGGGCCTTTAGCCTCCCCCGCAGTACGTTCTTAGCGCGTGACGAACAGCTAAGAACGTCTGCTTGGGAGGCTAGGGCCTATGACTGGCCTGGGAGTTAGGATTCCCCTTACGCCAACACACTTATGCAAAACACAAAACACTTATCATGAAGGATCCTATATGATTCCCATAGTACATATACAACTCGAGTACTTCTTCCCCTACTGCCTCATAAAACACTCGTTTCATCTTTAGTCTGGCGCTCGCCCTCAACGTTAATTGTCAATCCAATATATACCCGGTTTTCTGTATGTACCGACGTGTCGCAGATAAGTGCCCATGTATCAATTAAACTTGGGCATATTCACTCAAATTTGCATTTTTTAGTTCCTAAATAATTTTGTTAAAAAAAGAAAGAAAGGACGAAAAAATAATACAGGGCAAATAATAGATAAAATTAATTATCCGAACAAAAAGGATAAATCTCCGTGGTATTATTTTCTTTCAGGCTGCATCTTACCGGGCGAAAATCCTGCTGACTGTTGTTCTTCTTTTCTTTATAAAAGAGGAAGTGAACTGCATGGTAAGTGTCTTCACATCACGATTAACTGTAAAAAATAGTGAATCTAACAACATTCTATTTTTAAAAGCCACTATCATAATGGTAATAACTTCCAACGTGCTTTCATATCTTTTATCTATATCCTCCGTGGTTGAAATCCAGGGATGGTTTCTTCCCTTTTCCAAATGTTGCCACTCAGCCCTATAATAGTTTGTTTCTTTTGACGGTTTGATGACTATGTTGTCAACAGGTTGAAGAGTATTCGCTCCGCTTCTCTGAGGAGGGCACCACAGTCAAGGAAGAAGTGGAGGTCGACGTTAAAAACGGAACAGAAGTGATCCGAGTACCTGCACATAATGAAAAAGCACCGATGGAAGTAATGAATGACTTCGTCGCGGTAAGTTAAGTTAGAATAGACTACTGGTACGAGATTGGGTTGCTATACCCACATCACAGACAATCACTTATAACGTCATGCACTCTCATGCCATACGTCTTAAGACAAAACTGGCACATAAAAACCAAAGCCGTACTCGAACTCGTCGAATTCATATTAAATGGTGCACATTTGCCAGTCAATTTTAAAGGGTGCTCTAGTTTTCCTTGTTTTTTCAGTGTAAAAGGTATTTCTGATTATTGAAACAGTTACAGAATGAAAAAGTTTGTTCACGCGGTTTTTAAAATAACAAACAATGTTTGATTGCTATTTTCAGTTAATTGATTGATATGTTTTAAATTTTCTTTAAAGTTTTTTTGCACAACGGAGTCACCACTTCTCGGAGGCTAATCAGTCATGTAGAAAAATAAGAAACGGCAAACTGATCCTTACGACAAGGCGATGAAGAAGTAAACAAATTAATAAAACAAAAAATATATATCTTTAAAAAAATTGCCCAATATTTCGGTTTGAAAACAAACCTTCTTCAAGTGCTAAAAGAAAAATGGAAATAAAACGAAAAGTTCGTTACAAATAAGAATTTGAAAATGTGGCAATGGAAACAATGGATTGTTATTGCTATAGGAAACTAGCTGGTATCATATATCAGCGAGCTTCGTCACGTCTATTTATTCCCAGAGGAGATAATGTGTTCCCTTTGTGTATTAAATGAGCTTCTCGATCCTTTCTCACTGCATCACGGTTACTGCGTATGAGAAGTGGGATTAGAATGACGTCGTTGATTGAATGTCCAGCTTGATTGAAATGTAAGGAGACAGGAGTGGGATCGCTGAGTTGTTGGTGGTTCAAGAAGGATCGGCGGTGTTCTCCAAATCTTTCATTTAGTTGGCGTTTGGTCTCTCCGATGTACTGGCATTTACATTTGTTGCATCGAATTAAGTATTAAGTATTTTGATTTGCAGGATAAGTGGTCAATGATTTTTCTTTGTTCTAATCAGCCTTTCTTTGTTCTTTCTTCTAAATCAGCCAAGCCGATTGATCAATATCCATATGTCCGTTACTAAATTTACCATTTATTTCGATTTTCTTTCCTCAGGGTTTGACAGCTCGTCGTCTTCCCTTATCTAAAGAATGTTACTTGTCTAAGTTGGACCCAACTTTGCCCACCCCAGAGAGACTGAAGCTTGACATGGACCTGGTACGGTTCGATTGTTTCATTAGTAATGACTATATGTAATGTAGTACCTAAATTTTACTTACAACGTATTTGTTTAACTTCGATATCTGCAAGTGGGTAACAGAAAACAGGAAGAAAAATAGCCACGTCTCACGCGGGTCGTCTGATGGAACTTCCTCTTTAAGTGTTAGGTTTACATAAGGGTGCCGTTGGGGTAGTGGGGGGTCCATAGTGTTTGCTATCGAAAACATTTACTTTAAAATTCCATGACATAAATGGTTAATGATAAACAGTAATTCATTCAAAATTATTTCTCCGTTTCTGATTGGCTAAAATCCCACGTGTAATTCAACTGTTGACTAAATTTGGAAGAATTTTGCGATATGTGAAAAATTACGTCAAGTGTGCAGCAAAAATTGCCACAAAACTATACAGTTAACCGAGAAGACCTGGGGACGAGTTGAGTTATTTGGTAGTGAGTGCAAAATAGCGCCAAAATTTCTATTGGCAAAAAACATATCAAGAACTGCAAGAAGACAACTTGACGGATGACATCTGCTATTTGGAGAATATTTGCAGTACTGAACAATCCTTTATCTCCTAAACTTGCCGATAAACAGGCAATTGAAGATGAACTTAACATCGATGAAGGTAAGCATGTTTAAGCTTGTTGTTATACTGGGAAATAGTTTGAATGAATAATTGAACAATTATTGAATTCGGGTTTCGTATAATCATCTGAAGAATTACAGTCAACCCGGTATAAAATGGCCCGGCATACTGCGGTCACCCTGTACAGTGGTCACCGAACTGTACAACTTCCCAAAATTTTCAGTTGCCTTGCATTTTCTGCACAGTTGACCTGTATATAGTGGTCACCTGTGTACAGCTATTTCAAAAAACGTTGTCCGAAGATGAGGAAAGAGCCTTTAAGCCAAGAGCGCAAGGTAATATGGGATTTCTATAATGACTGCACTGATACAGGCTACTCTACGTTTAGCCTCCCACGCAGACGTCCTTAGAGGTTCGTCACGCGTTCCTGCCCCACTATGTTAGTGGGGAAGGAACGCGTGACGAACCCCTAAGGAACGTCTGCGTGGGAGGCTACTCTTGTCCCTGAGTGCAACGTTATGTGAGAGAATTTCTAAACTTTGGAAAACTCTGAGAACAGACGTGGTTGGAGGCCTTCAAACAGTAGGACCAGTAGGGAGTTTAAGCAAATACGACGGTGACAGGAATGAGAGCGAAAAAATCAATAGGTTTAGATTAGGAAAACAACAACTTCACGCTTTTTGTTTTTACTTCTTTTTGTCCTTGGCCGTTGTTGCACGACAACGAGAAACTCCCTTTCAAGTTTTATGGGGGGAAGTGAACAGCTGAACACAATTTCCTTTTTTTAAACTTAGAAACAGACCTTTAGAACCATTTGCATAAAAATCGTCATTATTTGAGAAATTTAATGAGTGAGAGAACGCTGGTGTAGTGAACTGAAAAAAAAAAAAACGATGTCAGTATCACCTCTGATATACTTTGCAAGCTTTATCCAATACTTGAGTAGGAACGGTTACTCAGAAAAAGGTTTGTCTGCAACAATTTTTCGCCTTCTTCGTAACCATGTTATACAAATTGATAAAATGTGCCAATAAAATATATGATTTTTTCCCCTTGTTAATTAGCTGAACAAAATTGCCCTTCAAAGATCGGAACTAGCGAGGGTGCCCTTCTACTGAAACGTAATTTTACCATGTGCATTTTCAAAAATTAAAATGATAACTACGGCTTAATAGAAATGATCAATAAAAAAATCAGCGGCTTAAGTTCAGTGGAATTTTGCAAGCGAAAGACAGATTTTTTCATGTGGGTAGTTTAAAAACTACCCACATTACCTTGCGGTCTTGTCTTGAAGTCTATTTGCTTTTCCTCCGACAACGTTTTTTGAAATAGCTGTATAACGGTCACCTTACCACTTCCCAAGGGTGACCGTTGTACACAGGTTTGGCTGTATGAAGATTTCGGAGGGTGTTATCCGCCGATTAAACACTCTCCTCCCTTCAATCTCCATAGTTCTTCAGTTGATACTCAGCCTTAAGTAATTTTGGAAAAGACAAATCTATGGTAGGACATTTCAAAGAAATATATGCTAAAGAAAAGTTTTGTCAAAGAATAAATTTGTACTAATTTTTGAGGTCTAATGCTGTTTTTTTAACATTATTACTATTTCCTGTTTTGAAAGGCAACACAGCAACCATTGTCCGATGAGAAAGTAATAAAGGAAACAGCCACAAGAATCTTGGGCTTTGCAGATCGGTTAGCATTACCGGAGAGGATTCTGGACTTTTGTGGCAGTCTCCCTATCTACGAAGTCGAAGACGTTTCAGTGGAGGCAATGAACGCGTCTTTTTACAGCATGCAAGGTCTGTACAGGAAAGCAAACCTTAAATCATTCTAAATAGGCTTAAATAACCGTACAAAATATGGTGGGATATTTGTACTAGTCTAGTGCCTTTTCTGTACAATACCTAATGCAGTTGGATAACAACTCAGGGGCTGTGATGTGAAGTCATAACGGGCATCATGGTTCAGTCTTTCCAAATGCTCCCTGCCCTGCCCCTCCTTCCCCGAAAAGCTAATTTTTACCGAAACTTTTTTGGGGGAAGGGGGGGTTAGAGAGGGGGGAGGTCATTTAAGGTGATTCGCTGGTTTTGCACTGCGCATCTCTTACTGCGCATGACAAGATGGCCGACGTAAAAAGAGCATCTGAAGTAACATTATTAAAATAAAGCCGTTACTGAAGAAAAAAAAAGGTATAAATCTACATTCAGTTTTTGGGCAATTTTACTAAATTGTACGGAGTGAGCTATAACGGGTCGAATAGCGCGTGTCCAAATTAAGTCTACTTTGGAGCGTAAAGTAAAAACAAGGGCATTAAAAGCGAACAAAATCTCTCCTTTTTGTCCAGTTTTGGGCTAGCTGCGCGCGGTTTTTGTCAAAGGGTCCTAACGTCAAAACGAGCACGGTGACCCCCAATTTTATCACTTTTTTTATCATCTTCTTGAATTGTTACATCAGAGTACCAAATTTCATTTACAATCTATGTTAGGTACTTTTACTAAGGAATCACCTTAATCCCTTATTACACCTTCCAAGTCTTATAGTAAGGTATGAATAATAAGAAACATGAAATTGCCTTCAATCTACGATATAGCTTTAAAGCGGGATGATAAGTAAGGTTGTTTTCAGATTTCAAGAGCATTTTTTAGGTACAAAAAGAATTAACGCCCGGTTTCGTTCTTTCAGCTTTTGTCGTAATAGAACATGAAGAAAACACAAAAATGCCGTCTCCCAGAGAATCTCTTGACGTTATCTTTTAGGACCGCTGTAGTAGAAATAAAGCACGCCAACAGTCGATACAAACACTCTCTCCCATTGTAGAATTTACCCATTCTTACCTCAGTCTGATTGCGACAGCATTTTTTTGGGGAGATCTGAATAATAGCCTCCACATAAAGTATTTCTACTTCTACACTTTATGCCATTTATTTCCTGGAAAATAAACAGTTTGTATTTGACACACAGCAGACCACTTGATGATCGTAATAGTTATTATAATAAAAATATATTTTTTGGTTATTTATTTTTTTTGGATTATTTTTCCTTGCTTATGAAGGTCAGGCACGGCACAAGCGCCAGTCATCGATTCGAAGAACTACGTGTACCAATTCAGCCCAGCAGAGAGGAATTATGGAGTTTTGCTTGGATATGAAAAGAGAACTTAAAGCACAGAATTGCAAATGGACTTATAGTAATTGCTATTTCTTCATTACCTGCAAAAGCGATCCCTTTGGGATGTATTCCTGTAGCTTATCCGGTCATATTATTAAGAATTACTGTTGTCATTATAAATGCGACATGTGACTCGCCGTTCATTCGTTGATTTTGTTTAACAGAATTTACAGAAAATGATAAGAACTTAATCGTATGGATTATTCCAAATTAGTTATGCGCTTACCTAGTCGAAGTTTTAAGCAAAAAGTAGAAAAAGCAGCGAAAAGAAGTAAGAAAGAGAGTGCATCTCTTGCTCTCCAGTGTAGCAGTTTTGTACCACGCGAATAAGTTAAAGTAACGTAAACTGTAAAGGGCATATTGAGCTCACAACACTGGAAAAACTGGACCTTTCATGGTGATAATAAAATGTTTACAAATTGTAAATTTATAGACTTTTCATGCGAATGCAAATCTTCCCCTCTTTCTCAAAGGGAAAACAAAATGTCCGTAAAATTATGTTTGCAGACTTTTCATACATTTTTTTTTTAATAGATGTATAATTGCATAATAAAGGGAAGCCTGAGAAATCTATATAAATTTTACAATTATAGAGATTTTCCTAAGTTATTCATCCCCCTAAAATCTCTGTGAAATGGTATAAGTAGGCCATTGTAAAATCCCTGTAAAAATGGTACGTACAAGTAGGGCATTGTAAAATTTCTCGAAAATGGTATAAGCAGGGCATTAGGAATTTTGTGATTGTTTAATGATATGCGAGTGCCACAGGGAGGAAAATCAGTTGAACTTAGCTACCAAACGTTGACGATGGGAAATGTTGGTACTGGAACTAATAGTCATGAAGAGTCAATAAGTTTTGGATATTAGAGAGAGAGGTCTCAATAGTACAATTTATAATTGTATTTAGACGTCTATAAATAATATTGCCTTTTTGATCCTTTAGTAATGGCCGGGATGGCATAGAGGGTATAAGTGCTGTGTAATAACTGGACTTAAGGGTAATGAAGGTCCCACCTGTAATAAAGTTTGGACCCCTTGGACCCAAGTCTAATAAATACCCTGTGGTGACAACAAATTATGACCAGTAAGAGATACCAAACTGTAAAGTCAAGTGACCATACCGAAACCGACACCGGCCATTAAATTTTCAGATCGTCATGGGTCCCATTGTTAAACTGAATCCTCCACATAGCGGGAGGCTGGAAGAGCTAGGACCAAAATTAATTTCATGACGGATATAACCTTTATTACACTTGTGACCAAGTATTATTACAATTAGAGCCTTTAATACACTCGGGTCCAAATGTTATAACAGATGGAACCTTTATTATGCTTGGGTCCAGTTATTACACTTTCGCCTTCTATAGATGAGTTTGGGATCTAACATTTTTCACGCTACTAATGCATTTAAATATTCATTTTCTAGGCTTTTAAGCCATGGCTCGCTTTTACATACCCTATTTACGAGATGAAACGCAGCTCTTAAATAAACACCGCGCGTAAAAACAATTTCAAAACCCGGTAGACAGACTTCGTGATCATAAATCGTATTATCTAATTGCGATTTATTTATGGCAAGAATATCGATTTTAGAGTCTACCATAAAAACTCTAAGTTCGTCAATGTGTGCTGTTAACTGTTGATATTTAAACAAGCAATAACAAGACCCCGATCAGAGCAAACAAACAAACAAAATGTCCACGTTGTGACGGCCATTTGAAGTAGGAAAGAGAACAACTCGTCTTTCTGCCATCTTGTCCAAGAAACTAACGTGAACTTCCCGACAGACGAGTTCCATGAAAGATAAATCACGAGGTCGGGCGATAAAGTTTTCCTTTGAGATACAATGTACATACAACATGTGACAATTTTGCAGTGCAGAAGCACTATCACCTGGAATTGTGTTGAACGACGCCATCAATCCTCTCGAGGCAAGCAGTAGAATCAAGTGATGACGTCACCAAAATTTTCGATATATTAGTTTGAAACACAATGCATCATGGGATACTGTTCATTCCTCCTCTAGACCCCGATTAAACTGATAAGACTCACTATCCAGACCATTCGGCACAGAGCCCTCGGTTTCCTCGGTCCCCCACGGCAAATGCCTAATGACTATTAACATAAGTAGATAAGTTCTGGCTCAAGACAGAGGTTACTGCTCTGTTCAAATGTAGGCGGCATACCGAGTTTTGCTACGAAAGCGTGAAATCCCTCGAAGAACTCACAAACATCAAAGTAATACTTTTCCCAGTGCTCTAACGCTTCATAAAAGTAAAAACCCCGAAGGATCGATAATTCCTTATTTTTAAATTTTGGTGACGTAATGGATGTGAAGATGAAGAATAGGCCGGATTACAGTCTATCATATTCCACTTCAGTGAGCCTATGAGAAATGAATGGTCGAGGTCTGTGTAGACAATTTCAGTGTGTTATACTTTGTCAGCCCAAGTCATGAGTTGGTCGAATGGAAGACCATCACTAGCGGATCAAAGATCGGAGAACGAACTGAAAACGTAAGGAAAACGAAAAAAAAAAGAGTTTTTCACAGTTTTGCAATGAGTAGCGAAATAACAACGACAACAACAACAACAACAATTCTAACAATAATAATAGTGGTAATATGTCGTTTAACACAATTGATTTTTCTCTGTTTATCGGTGCCACAAATTTATTGACATCGAGGCAAAAAAAATTTCGCATCTGATTCGATGTCATCTTTAGGTTATGTAAGCATTTCCCGAGTTGTCTTATCATTACTCAATACTGCTTATCGGTAAATGGCAAGGAATTAACACAAGCTAAGTGGCAGACAGGGCGACTAGAAACCTGCAGCCGACGTGCGATCATAATGCATTCCTTTGGACCCAATACCTCCACAATGTGAGTCCGATTCACAGCCAACCAAGCCACGATCTGCTGCCTTCACGCTATCCACTTTAAAGGTCGTTTTATGTATTATAATAACTCTAAAAAATGCTGAGACTGCATCAGTCCAGCTAATTTATCGCCTGATATGCTGTGTACAGTCAACTCTCTCTTTGACGGACATCTTTAATTTGGATCGGCACTATTTATATTATCGATCCGTCGTAAAAAAATATTTGTCCTGCAGACCTTGAGAAAAAGGGGGGGGGATGGTCTCCAAAAATATTTTTTCGGCCCCTCGGGCCTTAGTTTGGTCTAAAAATAAGGGGGGCGGGCCACCCGGGCCCCTCCCATGGATCTGCCACTGTATAAAGACTAATAAAAGGAGTGAAAAATGGCAACTCCGTTTTAGCGAGTTGTCCGTCTTCTAGAAGTGTTAATTAAGGGACATTTGATTAAAATACTATGAACTATGAACTATTTTAGTGATTTGTATAAAACTGCAAGTTTATCAAATGGCTTTGCTGACAAATATAACCTAGACTTTAGGCCAATTTGCCCCAAGTGAGTAGAATTTCTGTGAATGTAATGTTATTACCAGGACTTTACTTTAAAATGAAGCTGAACTACAGAACCAAAAAAATCCGCCTATTCCCGCTTTGTTCATATCTACAACTATAGCTCTGTCACTAATATCCTTAAGTATCTTTGAACAAATGAGTTTTCCCACGTCAGGATCAAAAACCACCCTCTCTCTCGTGATTTCATTCCCAGAAATCAAAAATACTTGCGGACAAATAATTGAAACACGCCTTTCAGGGGTCCTTTGCTTCTCTTGGTCAGTTGTTATGGGTTCAGTTGGAGGAACCGATCCTAAACCTGGGCGATCCTTGACTTGAGTGTTTTTTTCTTCCAAAGCAGGGCTCTGTTCAGATGATTCTAAATCGTCATGAAAAAAATAATAAAAATAATAAAAGTAATGATAGTCATAATAATCATTATTATAATTATAATAAATTCTTCATTACTGATTACTAGATAAAAACACATATCTAATGTTACAAAGTCGCCAAGAGGAAAGCTATATAAAATGTTGAAAAAAACTAGTAAATGGAAGAGAATAAGTCAATATAAATAATCTACAAAAGGAGTTACATTTAAAAAAACTGAGCCTTTTTAAATAGATGTATTCTTAAAAAGTTCCGAATGTTTCTTGCACTTATTCTTAATTAACACAGAGGAAGAATTTTAAAAGATACCAAACGTAATAATAATAATGATAATAATAAGTAATGGTAACAGGACTGAGTGGAGTCCAATTCGGTCTGTAATCATACGAGTGATTAACAAAATCGGACGACCGCGTAGCGGGAGTCCGATTTGTCTCATCACGAGTATGATTACAGACCGAATTGGATGACACGAGGTTCTGTTACCAATTAATCATAACGTTAACAAAATTTGTGATATAATAGGCTATTTTTTAAATCAAAACACAAGAAATTCGAAATTTTGTTTTGCTAGCAGTGAAAAAAAAAAAAGCCATTTAAGCGCGCGCGCGATGGCGCGTACTGTCCAATTACTTAGGCATGACGCGTACTGTCCTTTTGTTATAGTTATGATTATAATGATAATAATAATAATAATCATAATCATAATCATAATCATAATGTTGAATAATACTTTATTAAACTCTTCTCAAATTGAAAGTTAAATACAAATTTAGTATAACTATAGTTAAAAAAGACTTCTTGGTGGTCTGGTGGTTTCAACAGAGCAAATGTAAACAACTGTCTATAAACTAAAAAATGAAAATGTCTATGTACATCCAAGAGACCTCATAGTCTCTTGGTACATCCCAATAATAAAGTATCTATAGCTATTGTTGTTAGAGTCTACAATAATAATAATAATAATAATAATAATGATGATGATGATAAATTATGTTATAGTGATCGACTGACAGGTGAGAATAGCGCCCAACTCCATTTACAACTATTGGCAGCCCCACAGCATACAATTACGCCCATACCACACTGAGAAAGAAGGGGTTGATGTGTTTGCATTTTTGTTTAAAACCAAATGCCCAGCGGTTTAATTATTCAGAAATAACATCTGGAAGCAACAATACTAATACGTAAGACTAAGTTATGATAAAATACTTAATGTTAATTGAATAATAGAGGGCGTTTATCTAGAAAAAAAATCGTACGTTTACTGGTAACTGTCTGTTGCGAGCCACCACGAATCAAGCGCCATGCAAATCCTTGTCCATTCTATTACTCTACCGGTCGACTCCAGGGGGAGTTCTCTTCCCTTCATTTATAAGGTCTCTAGGACAAATTCTATCTTTGAACAATTTCAGAGAAGTTTGAGTCCGTCTGCATTACTGAAAATTATTATAGCGCCTACATGTTTAAAGGGCTTTAAACGTCTATTTCTTTCCCTCTTTTCCCGTGCTCCTCATATTACTTAAAACAATCTAAAGGTCACGCCCAGTTACGGAATTCCCAGGGGCAGATAGTGGGGGAAAGTGAAAGTCTATAAACGGGCAGGAAAAAATGGTGCGAAGAAAAGTAAAGAACATTCTTTACTTTTCTTCGCACCAATTTCTTCCGCCCGTTTAGACTTTTCCTCGCTTCCACTTTCTGCACCTGGGTCTCCGAGGATAGTGCAAACCTGAATTCTCGGCCGTGAGGATCCGTTTTCCGTTTCGATACTCCTCCTCAGAAATGAACACTTTCAGCTTCACGTCATCGAGGCCAAGGTTTTCCAAGACCTCATTTGTCACCAGCGTTTCTTGAACCACTTGATTAAGGTGACCGCTGACGTAATCTTCCCACAATCCTTAAAGGATCTTCAGTGAGCTACATTTAACGGTTATCGATAGACTTCCCAGTTCAATGTCTTCAATAAAGGCACTCAAAGTATTCCCTAGATATCCAAAAAGTAATCTGAATGGGTGTTCGAAAGCTACGATAACGTTCCATAAGTCTACCTCTGCTGGAATTTCCTGTTGGTTTCGGTGCATTTCACCAGGGGCGACCACCACTCCATACTGAACGAAGCTTTCGATGACCATCCCAAGCCGAAGCATTGCTGTTGGAAAATCGATAGAGCCATTGATTAATCTTCAATGAGTACAGTTCGCTTTGAACATAAGATACTTATGCGCAAACATTCATGGCAGATTCATGGAACACTCACCTTCATTTCGTAATGTCTTGAACTTATGGATTTTGCTACAAGTCGCCCAGTCAAGGGGTCCTAGTAAAGCTAGTATGACAATTTACCGCAAAGATTTAGACTGCATTCCTCTTTTATTGCTCTCTTTCTTTCTTTTTCCTTTTTTTCTATATCACGTTTTGTTGTTTGCTTTCATATAGGAGACATCACTGAATGGTCGCCTGTTTGATTCGCATTTGCCGCTAGTCCGACTTCCCGACAGACAGGTAAAAAATCCCGCATCCCGCGCCCACATTTTGATGTAGCAGTCAAATCCCGTTTCCCGTCAAAATATTCTGCGCTGTCCCGAATCCCGCACCGTATGTTGGTCAAATCCCGGATCCCAAAAAAGCCCCTTCAGACCCTGCGAAAGAGTATTAGGCAAGAGAGGATAAAGGGGACAGAGAAGGCATCCCCCATACACACCCTATTCCGTAGGTAATTCGTCTCGAGTTATTTTTAACACCACAGATCTCGAGGGGGATTAGACAACAGCCAATCACATAGCACGAATGTGTTCTGCTAAAGCTGTGTCAGCGAAACGGAAATTAAAAAAGAATCGCCCTTCCTCTCTTGTATAGAGCTAACAGTACAGCAGGAAAATCCTTAACACACTGAATATTCTCTCAGGATCATTTATAATTTACAATTTGAAGAGAGCAATTTCTAGTTTGATATTTATTTGGCGTCCTACTTGCTTTATTGTACAAACGACCGGTTTCAAAGAGGCCAGCGATTCCCTTTTCCCAAGTGAGCGCCGACTCATTTCGCTTCAATATTCAGGACGAATGCTCTCGATCTCTTTACGCTTTTATTATTGCCTTTCGCCCGACATGTTTTGCACGACGTTTAGTTATGCGAAACCTCCATGAAATATCCACGCAGCGCGCGAGGTAACTTTATCCCGATTCTAAAAATAACTCGAGACGAATTACCTATGGAATAGGGTGTGTATGGGGGATGCCTTCTCTGTCCCCTTTATCCTCTCTTGGTATTAGGTGAATAGCGAAATTGGCGGTGGAATTTTCCCAAAACTGATGTTTGTAAGCTTTCTGCAACTCTGACAGCATCGGTTAGACTTTCCAAGATGAGGTATCTGATGTGCAAAGATCTACCTTTTCGTTAATTGCGAACTAAATCACTTACATGAAAACAAAGTCGCTTGAGAAAAGCATAATGTTAATCGCTCCATAATTGACCCGAAATGACAAGACCCGTAGCGAAGGAGTAAAGATTAATTAATTAATTAAATCTTAAACTGACCGTCTTGCTGATCTCTTGTGTCCTTCCGTAGTTCTCTGACTTCCTGAACAAGTTCTTGTAACACTTTTGTGTTGTCGATCTCTTTTTGGTACCACAGCTCTAGTTCTTCGGCGTATCCTTCTTCCGCTGGCGTTAAAGGGTCACGCAGAAAATTCTCGATAGCATCTTTCCAGTTGCTTTGTTTTTCAGTACTAAGGTTTGCTGCAATCCTCAACAGCGCTTCGCTGATTTTCCCCCAGAGGTCAAGAAACTGTTCATCAGGAATTTCCAAATTGTTGCTGTGACCATAAACTTCATTGCGATAATATTTTATTCGTGCCAGGTCTGCTTCAAGGCTATGGTCGGAGTCGTTTGGTAGGCTGTCCCATCCTGTAGGGGGAGAGGTCAAGTTGCATATTGTTTTCAGCAGCTTGAAGATTAAACTGATATCAAAATCACTCGACTTGCCGTATACCCCTGGGGAAGGGCTCAAACAATTCCACTCTGGACTGGTAAGTCTAGCTCTCCTCAGCTGTCTTTCCACTAAAGGGTCACTAAGCGTTGTGGGAAGATTGGCGGGGCTGTGGATGGAGTCGAATACCTCTCTTAAAAGCACTGCACCACCGCACATCAGAAGCCGTGTCAAGCGCTGAAAATTAGATTTTTGCTTCGTTGATCGCAATGCTTCTTCTGCCTCTGAAATGGACGCCATGAATAAGAACACCAGTTGGTCAGCAGTTGGATACCATTCGTTACGATACAATTTCTGTAACACAAACAAATTTGGAACCTGATTAAGGACATTTATAACATGAATTTCAGTGCTATGCGACCTTCAGTTCGAAATCACTTGACCTTGAAAACAGATTTTCTCCAAACAAGGAAGCCAAACAGCACTTTAACTTAAATGCAAACGGCGTTGCCTAAACAGGGCTTCACATTTACGGCGAACATCCGTCAGCAAAAGCAAATCAACTATCGTCACGAGGCTAGTTTCTATCCTGCTTTTTATATGCAGCCCTTCTTCAATTTTCAATAATACTTTACTTCGATACGCAAATTTTTAAAAGAAAATAGTACGAATAAGACCAACAATGTCTTAACCGCAGAATACAAACCCTAAACCCCTAAAAACAGGCGGATAGGCGGATACTAAAATCACTAGGTATCCGCGTATACACTTAGTAAATATCTTCTCAGTAATAGTCAATGCGTATCCACTTCGATATACACTCAAGACAGCATATAACGCTTATAGTATGTCTGTTTGTCGTTCTTAAAGCCACTGAAGGTAGAGAAGCGCATAAACTAGCGATAACTCAGGGGCACCCAACGACGGTTTCAAAATACGTTGAAAACACTTTTTAGGCTATCCAGAGTACTTTTAGATCTCTAGAAATGCATTCTAAGCGGCGCTACAAAATTTGTATCTGTTCGGTCATCCCAGGGGAACTTAAGTCTTTTCGAAATTACAAGGGCTTCAGTATTTTTCGGGCAGACATTTAAGGTGTAATTTAATGTTTTACGAAAGTAAGAATTTTTCTGATTCCTCTCTCAATCACATTTTAGAATCCGAAAATTTTAGGTTTCGTTTTTCTACGAAAAATAGTGCAACCTGGGTTGTAAAATATTAAAAAATAAACTTCTGAAAATCGTAGGGAATTTATTAGAAAAGCTTGGAAAATTGTACATGAATAGAACGTTCATCTAGAAATTTTTAGCCGTCCTCAAGCAAAAGAAAATTTTAGGCAAAATTTGCTTTTCCGAACAGATATTTTACAGAAAACGGTCGTTGGGTGCTCCTGATAACTGTGTATTCACGTATCCAGCTCTTTCAGGGATTCAGCTTCGAAGTGGCAGAGTATTCTGCAGTTACTACCCAACAATTAATCTGTAAATTGCTCTAATTACTGACAGATTTCGCCCCTATTTTAGCAGTGCAGTATCTTGCAATGAACGACATTAAAATGGTCGCTTGTTCATCTTTGTCGAGCTCTACCGTTTCGGTGTAAAAAAAAAACAATGCCGTACTCTTCTCGGAAGGCGCTACCTAGTGACGGGAGAGCTGATCGCGTGACGGCAGTAAATACAGTCTTACCGGAGTCTACCGAAATAGCAAAACTTTCCAATTTCACTCAAACAGTTCAAGATGAAATTACCAAACTTCAAACGAACAAACTGAACGGAGCTTTGATCTCTGAGTTTAGTTTACGCTCGATCGTATCTGTTGTTATAAACATGATTGAGCGGTTCTAATGGACGCCTTATGGAATATTTTAATCAAAGCCAGTTTTCAAACTTTCGCATCCACAATGCACTCCTGGTGATACAGCTACCTCTTAATTCAATCTTGTTTTCGGAAAATACTTTAAAAAGAGGCAATATTACTCCCATCACACAAGAATCATGGGTTGTATTGCATTACTATACGGCGACAAAACGAACTAGCGATCAATTCCGTGAAGTCGTAGACCCAAGATACCTTGACATGCTGCATCAGACAGTGATCAATTTATGTGTGTAAGGGCAATTTTATCTATAGTGAGTCAGTGCAAAACATAAATATCAAAGGATAAAGGCAATGCAAAAGTTACACACCAAAGCTCTTCTTCTTTAGACATCTTTTTAACATCGTGGAAAGAGGAATAAGCCTACAATGATTTCTGGGAAATTAGTTAAGACTAATCTTTGGAACTGTAGACCGTGGAACAGCGGAACCTGCGGAACCTAAAGAAATGACTGTTTTATTACAACTCCCTTTTGCTAAGGAGATAAAATAATTAGTTACAATTATTTTTTTACAATTTTTTTACAATGATTTCTCGCCCGTGGATTGGTCGAGCTATTGTCCATAACAGTACAGACCACTGAACACTGTTTTCGATTTCCGAAACAGGAAGTCCACGAATCGCAGACTTCCGGCTTGTTAGTGGTCGTCGAAAGCAAACGAGAGGTATAGTCTTAAACCGGGATGAGAGAATGATGAGGGTATACTATTATTGGCTCCTGAAGTTAACGCGTTAACCGACGTATTATTCCATCCCTTACCTAAACACCTTTCATCCCACTTTTAAATTCATATCAAACTGCTCATTCAAATCTTTCTCCTTTCCCTTGGTCAAGGTGTCCCCCAATGATGGTATCGATCGTTGAAATTGTTCTTTATAGTTAAAACTACGGACGAACATCAGTATCCATTCAGCCTTTCCCTGAGAATACGACATATATATTCCTCCAACGAGACGTTCAAACTGCGTTGTAACGAATTAACACAAGCAAAATAACAATACTTTAACAGATGTGGATACAGTCGAGGTCTCCTCAGCCAGGAGATACAACGTGTTCATACTATCACACACACTCACACAAGCGACTCACCCACACGTATCCCTCTAGTTGTCGGATACCACCCAGCCACTCGCTCGATATCTTCTATTTTTCACAAACACACATTCTCTGATCCTCCCAACTTTGAGCTACTTTTACAATATATACCTCTCGTTGGTCCCTTATTTTCCACAAGATCGTCGAGAACGAGCCCTGCAGGGGGCTATCTTGACAGGGTCTAGCCCGCCCTCTCCGCGGTACATTTGAATCCAATTACAAAATGGCTGCATGAAAGGTGAGCGCTCGAGTCGACGATCTTGAGGACAAATAGGGGACTGTGAACAGTGTATCAATGTTATAATTGATTGCTGAACTAATTATTTATCATGTTAGCCAAGGGGAATTGTAATAAAACAGTCATTTCTTTAGGTTCCGAAGGTTCCGCCGGTTCTGCAGCTTCCGCTGTTTCTCGGAATGCAGTTCCGCAGATTAGTCTTACCCACCTAATAGTAGGTAGCAGCTCCTGGAGACCCCAAACAATACTAAAACAATTGGAGGAATGACATGTCATTCATTGTTTCCTGCGACCAATTAGGAGACACCTTCCGAGCAGCTCCTTTTTGTGCGCTAAATCTATAGAGCGCTTTCACTCACGTGGCCAGTATCTATGCAAATTTATTGAGACAAAAGAAAGAATTTACATAAGAAAAGGTCTCGACTCCCAGAGGATTTTCCAGGTACACCATCATGGCCGCCGTTTCATTGTTTTGGAACACCAATATGGCCGCCGTGACGTCATGTGAAAACGCTCTATTGCTTTTTTAATGTTTATTTTTATTTGCGTGGCTTCGCGCACAAGTTCTCGATTTCGTGTTATATTTCGTGTAGTTTCTTAAAGTTTTCTGGATATCAGTTTCAGTTAAAAATACTCTGTTAGGTGTTGAATAAGAATTCATTTAGAAATGTCAGAACAAACGTCAAAATCGGGATTTTTCTCATCCCGATCTCATTTTGGTCTGGATTCGGGATTTTCAAGCAAATTCGAGGGAATCCCGACGAAATCGGGACGTCTGAAAACGTGATTGCAAATCTCTCTATCTGTAGCTAGTGCCTGTGTGTACATCCATTCAATAAAGACCTGACGGACGTCTCTCAAGCTATCATCGTCTCTTCTTGTGAGTGCCTTCTTCAAATGATGGTAGGATAGGTCGTTTTAGAGGCGTTGAAGCTTAATTAAACCGTTTAATAAGTGTTTTCTCTCCCAAAATGAGAAGGCAAAATTTCTCCCTTTTTACTGCAATTCTCTCTCTGCGTGTGAAAAGTCATTCCTTGCCAGAAACTGATGCTCACTGTAAATCGCCGCGTCAAATATAGAGAAATATTCACCTGGATTGTCCAAAAAGGCTTTAAACACAACAGCAGACAAAAACAAAGCTAAAACGTTATTTGCTTTGTAAAGGAAACTACTGCTATATAACAGTATTTTAGACAGTAAAAGTTGACTCTGTCATGTCACGTTTTATTAGCGTATAGCCTGTGAAAACAGCCGTTTCTCCTCGCTCGTCGCCGCTGGGGAGGTTTCGATGGGGTTAAAATGAATGATCTATCATTTCAACTTATCTAAATGAAAAAAGACTGAGTCAATTATTTGAAATACCAGGTAAAATAAAAGCAATGAAACTGGGACAAAAGTGTAAACCTTCTTAGATTAAGGCTTGGATAGGGCATTAAAGACCTCCCCCTTCCCGCTTAAACACATGACGTTAAACACAAGATTCAAATTGAAGTCTTAATCATAACAATTTTTCCCGGAGAGAAGAAAGTACGAAATTTCTTCAAATTGAAGAAAAAACATTTGAATGTCCCTTTTGTCACAGACCTCGTCCCCGCGAACACGTCCTCGGCGTTTTCTTAATAGCGGTAACTGTAAAGCAGAGTAATGCTCAGATAATGCTATCTATGATTTGACCAGATCGAAAGGTTGCAAAGTTTGTTTCAAGAATATCTGAGTGACGATACACGATGCTGATGGGCCTCACCCGATTGTTCGGACCACTGAATTTTTTTTATTTGGGTAGCAAGGGTGACGCAGTGGTGAGAGCACTCACCTCCCACCAATGTGGCCCGGGTTCAAATCCCGGCGTCGACGTCATATGTGGGTTGAGTTTGTTGTTGGTTCTCTCCTTTTCTCCGAGAGGTTTTTCTCCGGGTGCTCCGGTTTTCCTCTCTCCTTAAAAACCAACAATTCCAAATTCCGATTCGACCAGGAATCAGGTAGACGAAGAACCACTTTGTGGATGTGCTACCTCCAAATTATTATTTATTTATTTATTTATTTTACCCTGGAAAGTTCGTACGTGGCGAGGTTTAGACCCCAGAAGGTCTTTCCGTTTGTTAATATTATGAGAATCTGCTCGTTTCGTTGCGACTATTCCACTCAAAGTTGCAACAGCAGAAATCTCCTTCTGCAGCAGTGTAAGACACGCGACACATAGAGACACATACTTGAATCTACGCTCTGAAGATGTTGCACTACTCTATGTCGGTAACATCTTCGAAGGGAGGCTGGATTCCTGCCCATTTTGCTTCACTGTTTGTCTTGCTCACTGGGATCACATCCATGATCTCAGAGCTGCAGCTGAGATAACGCAAATATTGCGCAGACCGAATAGAGACGTTTAATCGTGTGAACACACAGGTTCTTTATATTACTGGTTCACACGGTCTCTTGCTCAATGGGATCTTGTTCAAAACTTGGAGGAGTCTCTGGAAGTGCCGTGGAAAGGTCACTTTGATAAAGCTGTTCGTTTGATGTGTCACTCGAATTATTGGGTAAATTTTGTTCGCCTTCTATTTCGAAAGATTCTGTTTTGGTCATCAAGCATGCCTTCTTTTCTTCTTTAAATATTTCTTGGGCATCACTAGTTTTGAGTTTCTTTCGTGGTACTTCATCTATGTTTTCTTTACCTTTCTTTACGTCATCTTCACAAACATCCAAGAAAGAGTACTGCAGATCGAGGAAGGACTGAAAGATAAAGGTTATTTATGATAGTATTAAAAAACGAAATTAAGAGTATTATTTTTTCAGATTAATATCAGCTTTTAAAAATTTCAAGAAAGAATGTGGTGTAAAAAGTCATTTGAAAGAAAAAATTCACGAACTTTGCTTGACACAGTACTACAAACATTTCAGTTGTCAAGTTGTACTAAGTTGTATTATTACTGGATATCTCTTCTTATCATATCGCCCAAAGTAAAGTAATCCAAGACAGTCTTAGATTTGTCGATTCTACGCTGTGGACCCTGGATTCCTTATCAGTGGAACTTGAATTCCGGATTCCAATCACAAGCGGGATTCAGGAATCCTTAAGCTGTATTCCGGATTCCAAAGCCCAGGATTCCTGATTCTACAAGAAAATTCAAGAAAACATTTTCCGAACTCCGGTTCACCTTATTTGAGATGAGGGATACGAGTTTTAACACTAAAAGAGTAAGTAATAAAAACGTAAGATATTTTGGAATGTGTTTGGTCGTCATGTCGCCATACTCACTTTAGTGTAAAGTCCATATATCTGGGATATTTCTTTCATCGTGAGCGAGTCGCTTAGAAGCTCATCAGAACGGATGAGTTCAGCCTGCAAAATAAAGCATTGTTCAAATGAGGCAACCAATTAATCAAAAAAAATTAGGTCAACGATCAGTTAATCAGACTATTCTTAGGCTAGACAGTTACATAGATGCCATTTTAATCACTCATAGTCACTTAGTAAGTTCGTCCTCCAGCCAGTTGGTCAGTAAGTCAGTCGCAGATGTTATGGTAATCTCTCATTCATATGGTCATATGGTCATATGGTCAGTCCGTCAGTCAGTCAGTCAGTCAGTCAGTCACTAAGTCCGTTCGACAGTCAGCCAGAACGCCAGTCAGTCAGTCACAATCAATCAGTCAGACAGGCTGATTCAGTTAATCAGGCAGCCAGCCAATCATTCAGAAAGTCAGTCAGTGAGCAGTTACTCAGTAGCCAGTTTGCCAGCCAGTTGGTCGAGTAAGTCTGTCAGCTTGGCAACACAACCGTCAGCCAGTAAGTCATTAAGCCAGTCCTTCACTCATCCAGTTTGTCAGCAGCAAGTCGGCAGCAAGTGACTCAGTACTTAGTCATTTAGTCAGTTGGACAGTCAGTAAGGTCAGTCGTTCGAGTAAGGTCAGAGGAAATTCATTATTAGCAATCATTTAGAATTCAGTAAACAGTAGTAGATAAAGAAAGCAGTCTGTCACTCAGTGCACCAACAGTCAACAGTCAACAGTCGATAGTATGTTACAGCATAATTTAGTTTAAGGCTTCGTTTTAGTCAGAAGGCGGTCGGTTATACCTGATGAGTGTTAGGAATTGCGAACTTCATCTTCAGAAATTTTTTCAACACATTAACAGTAACTGCGGATGGACATCGGAGATAACGAGTCGGGAATATCTAGTTAAACAACAAAGATAACATAAATGACGCTTCAGTGTAAGAACCACAATATACCCGGTCACTATATATATTATACGACTAAATAAATAAATAAATAACCAACAACAGGAGCAGCTAGGAGCCTATGACCCGGTAACAAAAATTACTTTTAGTGTTGGTCAATCCAAAGGTCCTTCGTCTACCATAATATATAGATTTAGCCAGAGCTAAAAGCGAAGCTCTCGATAATATTTATAGTTTGTTCAAACAAAATATAAAATCGTGTAATACTAAGCGGCGAAGGCAACGAGAAAGGTGAACAAACAACAATAGGTCTACTCAGCAAAAGATCAACTCTGCACGTGCAGCACAGTTTCTTTGCCGTTGTTTTGCACGACTACAACGTGAAACTTCTAGAAACTTTCTAGTAAAAGGTTTGTGGAGGAAATGTCGTACGAATTCTTGTTCACTTTTTTTTTTATCACTGCCGCTCATTCACCTCGCTGGCCGCAAGCATTTTCCATTTTCTCCCCACCGCTACAAAATTTTCACGTTGTTCTTTCAGCAAAAAATGTCTCCCTTGTTTTTTATCTCTCTTGCTTGCTCTCTGTCGCTCTTTTTTCTCGTTGATCTTCGCTGGCCTGTCGCCTACTTTCTCTTTTTCCCCGCCTTTCTCTTTCTCTATTTCCAAATTTGTGGACATAACAATTAATATAAGCTTACTACTCGAGACAACACGGATACAGAAACAATTTCCTCTTTCTGTTTTCGTCTTTATTGACTCTTTAGTTGCCTCGGCTTCACAATACGCGGGTGGCTATGCGATTTCCCGCCAAATTAACCTCGAGTTGCATTTGGGTTGCCATACCTGTTGATTGAGTTATTTTACATTGGTATGGCTGTGGTGCGGACGGACAGCGGGCGGACGGGCGGACGGGCGGACGGTCAAGTGATAACCAAAATTTATCAGATGGGTAGATTAGCATTTTCTTAGGAATGGGGCTACGCTCGCCCGCGCTTCGCGCGCTTAGAGCTCCGCCGGCTATTTCTAATAACTATCTTGATGGAGTTACATAACTTCACGCTAACTGTGCTTTTACTTTTACATTATTATTAATGATATCATCATTATTTTTATAATAATAATAATTATTATTGTTATTATCTTCATCATCATCATCATCATCATCATTACTGCTATCATCATTATTATTATTTTGTCAAATCATAAAGAGCGTTCTCACTCAAAGAAGCCATGGAAATGTATTGGAAAAATTGTTCAAATGAGGAAAGAGTTCAACAATTGGTACCGTGCCGTTTCGCGTCAGACTTCACGCGAAAGCGCTCTATGGATACGTTAGAATGAACAACAGGATATCTTAATGAGAAATACACTAACATCGCTTATTTACCGTTTAATAAGTTCTTAAGATGTATTGGAGCTCAGGATAGTTGGAACTGATGCTTTCGAGTGATACAACTGACAGCAAAAGCCGCCTTTTGAACAAAAGACACTCTCTCACAACTGCCAAATGCGCATCAAGATCAGTGCAGAGGTTAGGAATAGCAAGAGTAAATGATATGATGTGTTGTGCTTTGTAAGTCAGTCAACAAAAAATCGATAGATGTGTGGTGTCTAACGAAACTTACCTGACGTTCATTCCAGTTCCTTTTCCTCCTATAAACAACAATGCATGGTTATAAAGTGACAAATGTAGGCGAGGATATTCTTGGTCAGTAACCATGTGACATGGCGACCATGTTAGTTAACAAAATCCATCGTTTTCGTAAAATGTGCTTGTATAAAGAGTTTTATTAGTTCCCAGGGTCGGAAAACGCTTTTGTACCTGGTCTTGTCATCCAACATGGCCGCCGTGTCGTCAGATACACGCCAGCAATGTTCACCCAAGGGAATAAGCTCAAAAAACCAGTGAAAGATATTCGGGCATATATTGCCTGTTGACGAATCGGGAACGGATTTGAAGCCATGAGTACCCAAGCGTGCTTGTACCATATCCTTTGAACTAAGAACAGACTCACTTTAAGCAAGTACATTTATTAGACTGGCCATTAGCCGGCGAACAAGCTCTTCACGGCGCTCTTCCCTCCCATCCCCGTGCCCCCGAGGAGAGCGGCTTGTTTGCAGGCTAACTGGCCAGTCTAATAAATCCTTTTGCTTATTTAACTACTTACACTGCTCATCCAGTTGTCAATAAGACTGAGGTCTGAGATATGAACGTGAAAAGACGAACTGATACGAAAATACCTCCAATTAGCACTACTCGAGCTGAGATAGCGCTTGACATACTAACCTGTAGTATTCTAGAGTGATGCATATAGGATCTTCCATGCTCGCCTCAACACCGTTTTTCTGTTTCGTTCCAGTATCATTAGGCATTTCTGGTCTAGTTTCATCTGTGAGAATAAAAAGACGAGAAGAACGTGAAACGAAACACACTCTTTTAAGTATTACGTTTTCATAGAGTAAAACATATTTAAACAAGACAAATGTTAGAACGAATGAGTAATAAGAGTGACGTTACCGATTCCTGCAGTGGCGAGGAATTCTCCCCTTTCTTTTGAAAATGTCTCGATAATTTCAAAACATTATTGTGTGGAGGCCGGAAAACTATTAATTTTTCCTGGGTATCTTTCCTATAACCGGGCCGCTACATTGATAAAGTGATAACTCCATTTCTTTTTTAATTTTGTGTTTTCACTCGTCATTCCTTGTGCGTGTTCTTTCTGGTGTGTACTCTTGCCGGCATGGAAACTAATAGAGCCAGATAAAGACGATGTCGTGTTTCACAGCAGCCAACAGATAAAGACCTTCAGGTCAACTTAAATCTAGGAAGTCTGATTGAGTTTAAATGGTTATACTTAATGTTGGAGTAAAATGGAACATACCGTAAAATTCCGAAAATAAGCCCCTCCAAATATAAGCCCCCCAAGCTCGTATTAAACGCAAAAACCCCTCCGTTAAATCACCCCTCCGAATATTAGCCCCCCGGGGGCTTGTACTTGGAAATTGCCCTCAAATACAAACTAAAATAAAGCAAAAACGGCCAATTTACTTCCAACTATAAGGCTAGTCCAATCGATTTAGAAACGCAAATTTCCCTCCATAGATAAGCCCCTCCGAATATAAGCCCCTCCAAAACTAAGCCTCTCAAAAGGGGCCTTTGAAAAATATAAGCCCCGGGGCTTATTTTCGGAATTAAACGGTATTTACCACGCACCACTGTGGTAACACATGATGCCAGTTCTTTAAGAATTACTTTCAAATAACTCCTTCTAGAAAGCCAAATGCCAAGCTCGCATGTTAAATCGGTTTTAAAAAATATATATACTGTATTGTATATTTTCCTTTAGGACAGATTTTTGACCTGTGTTTTCTTCATCTTTCACTTTGTCTGTCTTGTCGTGGAATTCCTGACGGCGATTGAGTTCGTCTGAAAAAGAAAACAGATATCAACCTCCTCGCCTTTTTTTCACTCCAATCTACTTGCGTTATATATATATTACCCTGCTCTACATCAGGTCTGTTGACGAAGTAACACCTTTATGTGATTTATTTCATATACATCTATCATTAACACCTCTAGTTAGTGGGACTATTCAAATGAACGGTGTCAAAAAAATTCTCTCGTTTGGCACTTGACCGTACAGTACAAAGGGATTCTTAGCTTTTAACTCTGTTAGAGCTAGTATCTTGTTTTATTAAATGTAAATGTTTTTTCTTTGTTTTATTTTTTCTCTACAAAAATATCAAGGTGGTAATATACAAAAGAGTGATCTGAAAGTGTGGCCATTCAATGCCGGCATGGATGGCATTTTACTCTTGTACCTTCATCCGTTTTTAAGACAAAATGAATCAACGTTTGTCCTTTTTAATCAATTTTAATCACTTTAGTTTGAGGGCAGTCTAAAAAAAATGGTTGTTCAAACAATTTATTAAGTCTAGAAACGGTGGAAAAGCCAAGAATCAGTCCTTTCCGTATCAAACTTCAAGGCAAAACTAGATGGTGATCACACAAAATACGATATACCCAGGTACTTTAAATCGTTTTTTACACGTACCAAACACCATCCCTGGAACAAGCTTGTTGACAATGTCTTGAAGAGGGCGGTCGGGTCTTAAAAGAAGAAAAAACAGAAAAGTTATAACTTAATCATAGATATGAAAATCGAAAGTTTCGCAATTTGAATTTCGTTTTTCTGCCCAAAGCAGCGTTTTCAACCACAGTTCATGCGGTAAGGGAAAACTAAATAATCTGTGCTTCGTTAAAAGTGCGTGGCTCTTAAGGCGGCAAAAAGGGCTGCTACAGACAAGCGGGGCGTTTTACCAGTTACCGCCTAAACGCCGTAGTTAATCGATAAAGCGATAATCGATATTAATCCATAGTAATTGATGTCAATCATCGATGAATATCGATTTCCAATATCGATCGATAGAAATCGACAACGAAAAATAGTTGTGACTTCGATAAATATCGATGCTTTTCCGGTAGAAATCGATGATGATTTTTTATCGATTGTTATCGATTACTATGGATTGATATCCTATATCGATTTTTATCGATTAACTACGTATGGCCAAAGGATGAAAGTTTGTTAATTGCTTAAAGATCATGGAATAACTAAAACGTAACCAGATTGCGACATAGCTGAACTGAGATTTCAGGGTCTTAAGGTATTGGAGGTCTCCACTACACAATCTACAAGAATGGTAAATTATGATAACCGTGTAAATGGCAACGGCTGTTCGTCACTGGGTCCTATCTCCCGCGCATAACGATCAGGAATTAATCATCGTTTGCTTTCTCTCAGAATCGTGATTTGCATAACTCCTTCAAGCATTGACTTTTCTGCACCCGAGGGCTATAATGGACAATACATGTCATAAACTTGTTAAGATTCATCATTCTGGTCAGCTTAGCGCAAACAACAAAATTGTCATCGTTTACTCGCTACCCTAAGCTTAGTTTGTTCATTTTATTTTTTCTTTTTTTTTATGTAACTTCAACTTGAACTTTCGTGTGAATAAAGACATTCTTACTACAGTGAAACCTCGATATAACGAACCTCTATATAACAAAGTCCTCTATATAACGAAACCTCTTTATAGTGAACAGATTTTGCCAGTCCCTTGAGCCTTCGTTATATCGAGGTATCCACTGTATGATAAAGTGTGGAATGTTTTAGCGGCTCCGGATTTGTTAACTTCCGCGTTCGTTATATTTAGAATATAGTTAGTTGACAATAGTCGCTGGGAATTTCGGGAGAAGCCTGCAATTTTACCGCCGGGTCAACTTACGACTCTAGTACTTCTATTTTAAGTAGTATAACTGCAAAGAACGTCAGTCTTACATTCTATTTCCTTTGTCACGGCCACCTTTTCTAAAACATCAGATGGTTGGATTTACCGTGACGCCATTAACAAACTTACTTTCGTACATGATTGATTTCATATATTAACAAAAAACAATTCGACTTACATAAGTAGTCATTCTATACTCACCGAATGTGTAAAAGAGGTTTGGTTTTGTGGACTTCGGCATCACAAACAGGGCAGTGAAACGAGGTTTGAAGATATTTTACGATACAACTGCGACAAACTGTAGGGGAATCGACATTAAACAAAACATTTTATGATGCTATTTTTTGAATATAATTATCAGCCTTGATTATATAATAATACAGTTATTCGAGGCTGAACGTTGAGTAGCTTCCTTTAATCAACTTGACTACATATACTACAAAAATTACCAAAATATGGAGATAAACTCCTTTTTTTCGCTAAACGGCAAAGCGCTGTGCCCTGTCAACACAGTCTCACAACCATACGTTGAGGTGATTCGATATCTGATTGCAAATGCTTCCTGAAAATTCTTTGCTTTGGGCCAGTTATCAGTTTTAACGAAGAGCTAACTAAAAAAGCAAATTTGTTCGAGTTCTCTTTTTAACCAAATGTTCCTACAGAGCACGCATTTTACGTTGACAAAATCATGTCAATAAATAGTTATAAATCGCACTAGATACACACTCAACTCAAGTAGCAACAAGCTTGGATTGAATGCTTTACAGGATTAACAGCGCCAACAGACACAGCTCTTGATCATCGTTTTTAGTTCGTCTTGGCGAAATACAAGCGTACACTTACATGAATGAAGGCACTCGATGATAGTCGTGGCGTCCACCAAATATCCACCACACAACACACACATGATATGAGGATTGAGTTGTTGTAAGGGCATCTTAAGAAGCGACATAGCTGGTGATGCAATGGAGGATCACGGAAGTGAAACCTTTTATGATGATGCTTTAGGCCTACTTCCGTCTGTCTCAGATGCGCAGGAAGCTAATGATAACTGAAAATGGAAGCAAAATAACCGTAAGAAGTAGAAAAATTCAGCCTGCAAATGCCATGCAAGGAAAGTAGGATAAATATAAAGACACTGAACTGAAATTTCAAAGAAACATATTGGTACTTTACTAAAGGGAAGTGTCTAAGCATACGAAGTAAAGGACAGTGTGGCCTGGCGAGTCCAAGGTCCGGTTCTTCTCACGTGTTGAGATTTGCAGGTCTGTGAAACATTCGCAGGCGCTCAAATAGAAATGGAAGTTTACGCCAAAATTGTGCTTGAAAAGATTTCTCCACGCCGCAACCATTTCTAAACGACTCTTCGCGCAATCTTGTTAAAGTAAGCTGTAAGTTATTTAGAAGACACTTATATTTAACACAATAAATATATCTGTAAAAACAATACTATCACCACGGATCTAAAACTATTGAAAACCAAGAGATATATGCCGGCCTCTCACGGCGATGTTCTTGCTCCAAGAACCATACTTTTTCGTTTGCTTCCTTATAATATGTTGTTGTGCATTTTTTCCTGTGCATGTTACCGCCGAAACTGGGCGTTAAAAACATCCCACTACATGCGCCATCTTAAAGAAGCTTGCATGCTATGACACTGAGCGACTGCAAAATGGGAAAGCCTTGTAGTACTGTAAAGCGGTTTTTCCCACACTGACGAAGGGACGTAAACCCGAAACGTTTGGGTTGTTTTAAAAACATTTGACACTTTTTGAAAATCACCTCATCAGCTTTCCAAGCCTTGTTTAAGCCTACTCTAACTGTGTTCACAACTTCGCTTCAGTATCTTATACAATAAACTCTCTTAAGTTTCCGTCATGGAGACAGGAGCGTTTGAATTATCGGGAATCAAACGAAACGACAAAAGAAGTGCAGGAATCAACACCAGGGCCCAGTTGTTCGAAAGCCGATTAGCGCTTAACCCGGCTTTCTTTTTCTGGCGTTCAAAAGCATTTTGTCGGGTAATTTTCTATGTTATTTTTAGAGCTTCCAATCATCAACAAGTAGACAAAAAGAATTAAAACTGAAATACTTTTTAAGCTTTCAAATCTGAATTCAAATCTCGCACTAACCGTGGGTTACCTTAACCCAGCTTTGAACAACTCGGCCCTGATGTCTATTTTAGGGGGGTGTTCGTCTTGATGAGGATGTCTTAAGAGCGAGAGTTAAAAACTCACGCTGAATACCTGTGAAATAGTTCGCTTTTGGCAGTATTCGTTCTTCATTTATCATCCATCCCAAGGTAGTAACAGGAGCGATAATCAATTATCAAACGGCTTTGGGAAAAAATTTTGACGAATAAATGCCCAGAAAAGAAATACGAAAAATTTATATAGCATTTCTCTTAAATGGGAGGCACTTTTTGAGTTTTCGCTTGCAAGTATGAAGGATACTAAATAATAGCATTTAGCTTAATGTAGAAAATGTAAGGAAATATTTTTGTGGGATTGCATTGTTAAAAAAAGGTTTAAAGGTTTGTTTACAGTGGAAAGTGCTCGTAGCTTATCCAGTTAGTTTACACGCACTCCACTCAAATAATTCTGAAACAAGTAATGCAAACATAGCAGATTTTGTAGAAAGAGTTTGTAACAGCGAACAACAGTTATAAATGCACGTGTCTAACAAGCAAGAGCTGTACAAAAAGAAGCACTCATGCGTTGGAATTAGACAACAGCTAACAATCATATCAACTGGTAAACTTAATTACATTTAAGTTTAGCCCGATATTGTTGAAAAATGTTGGAGAAAAACAGAGCCAAACCGGGTACATTTAAGCGTGTAAAAATAGCCAATTTTCCTCTTTAGTCTTCCGTCGTGGTTTCTAGCCGACGTTAACGTTTGGTTCTAATCTTAGTTTGCCGGCTAAATTTCTAAAGGTTCTTCTCGCACATCTTTCACTTCAACTTTTCAACGGGAGTGTCTTCAGATTGTACTAGAAGAGCTGCCAGCTTGTGCCGAGAACGGGAAATATGTTTATTGCGTCTCAGTGCGCTAAGCTATGTCCGTTTATTTTTTTATGATTTTCCTTTTCAAGATAAATTCCTTAACCTCTTGAAACATTTGGTAATAGAATTACATCGTCATCGTTAAAATATCCTGAAAATATTTTCAACCTAAACTTTACCGTGGGTCATCACAAAAGCACGCGATAATTGATCAGCCGAACACTAAGACTGATTAACTTTAAAAGAAAGCGGACTATTTTCACTGAGTATTGGTCATCTAAGTTCAAAAGATTTTCCACTGTAATGTATTTCTTTGGTTACAGCTCTCAATATCCCAGCCTCTCCACAGTAAATGTTGAATGTCTAGTCGATTACTTGTTCTATTTAAACTATACAGTGAACTGGTGTAACGAAAACTTCAAATACCCGCTGGTGGTATTCGATGTTCTCCGACCAGTGCTTAGAAAATAACTCCGTTCGCTTAATTCTCTGACTAACAAAATAGAAAGCCAGAATTTCTAGAATATATAGAAGACCAAGGCAAATAAATGGTTCAAGTCTGGTATGTAAATTTATCACAACGATATCCAGCGATGATATGCTCAAATGGTCACGTTGTCAGTAATAGCTTGAAATGCATGCCGTTAAAGAAATCGCCTGGTTTCGTCAAGTATTCCGGTACATTAAAGCTTAAATTCGTCATGATTTTCTGTAAGTGGTAAGATAAATCTATTATCTAACGTAGGACAACAAATCAAAATTAAATAAGGGGAACAACATGTACAAATTACCTCATATTCGTGGCGGTCATTGTCAGAGCACACCGTCAAAGAGTTTCACGAAGTAGGCAATTATGCGATTGTCACGTGACAGCTCGTCCCAGCCTCCCCCGAATTCTTTTTTGCACATGGCGCTAAATGCTTCTAACCTGTAATCAGGCTCTATTTTCGTTTATTGAAGCTGCTAAAATTGGGCCTGATCTCAGGTTCTCGTGGCCCAAAGTAGCTGTTAAGAGGGCAGTTTAATTCTGTGAGTGTTACAATACTTAACAGTGAATTGAACTGTAACAGAAACAAGTCATTCCGTGACCGCTAACCTATATCTGTTGATGGTTATTAATTAAATCTGGCAAAACGTCACGTTTAATCATGTTTTGTTTTAAGACGGAATCCATCAGGAAATTGAGTAAAAAAGCGGGGCTTGAACGACATTGAACATTTTTACCGAGACCATATCGCATTCTTTTTACACCAGTTTTCAAATGCTAAAGATGTAATGAGCTAAATGAGATAACTCCAAAGAAAAGGTTCTTATGGGTGTGTTATGGGAGCCCGAGAGAAGAAAAACTTCCAAAGCCTTCACAAAATGAAATCTTGCGCATGACGATTTCGCTTGTGTTTTCTCAATTCCTGTAGAATTTGACATTTATTTTCTCCGGGCTCTCAGCATTGCAGTATTCTGCTTGCAGAATTTAATATGTCTACTTTTCTTCATAGTTATTTCATTTAGCTCATTACATCTATAGCCCTTAAAAAGTGTAAAAAGAGAATGCGACATGGTCTCTATGAAAATGTTCAATATCGGTCAAACTCCTGCCTCATACCCAGAAGTATCATTTGCGCACAAAGGAAGGCGGGAAGGAGAAAACGGGCCTTGCGCTTCCTCACCAGTCAGTTGCGTTTCGCGCTCGCCTCTATGCGAAACAATGTGCGCAACCATGTGAAGAAAGCAGCGCCTGAGTGGGAGGCTGGGTCAAACCCCGCTTTGCGGACACCCCTACGGACACTTCATCCTTACACGCAGTTTCCTTTGTACCTGGGGAAAGTAAGCCCTTACATTTTCTCTACCCGCTTAATACGGACACTTTTCGTAGCCCCCAAAGTGTCCGTATCAACGTTTAACGAGGATTGACTGTATTTTAATAGGTAAGGTGCATTAAAATCGTCAATAGAACTCAGTATTAATAAATGCTTACCTTGCCTGAAAGCGCTCGTGTTTTTCTCCTTTCTCTTGTATCCACTTTCGTGGCAAACAGTGTTGGTTTTTGTTCGTTCTAACTTTTCCAACAACAAATCAATAAAAAAAGAGAGGTGACCTCCAAAAATTTAGCGGGTGGGAACGAGAAACATTTTTTTGTTTGTTTTGTTGTTGTTATTGTTATTTGTTTTTACTCGGCCTAACGTGTTTTCTAGCGGCTCACATCGCTCTACACACGAAATGAAAAGCTTGGTACCCTTAAAAATGAGACCCGTCAAAGGAGGGTTTCAGAGACAACAGTGTAACTTTCTTAGTGCTTGTGCATGTTTTGTGCATGTTCTCACAGCAGTAACATCTACATAAGCATAAGCACAGAAAGAACAGAAGATAAATCATGCTACGCTATTTGTGTTCAATTTGTGTTCAGCGTTCATGTGTTGTGCTTTAGGTACGATAAAAAGGGGAAACAAAAACATGCTACTTGCTGTGAAACATTACTGCAAAACGAGTTAAAAAGCGATGTTGCGCGTTTTACAACCCACGTTCAAACCTGTCTTGCAACAAATCAGGATGTTGCAGGTTGCGAAAATTTATTGCAGAAAGTAGAGCGTAGCTCTACTTTTTGCAACACACTCTGTACATCTTGCGCGTTTTAGCGGCCCAAGACAGCAAGTGACGAAACTCCCGTGTATGGCGTGGTTCCCGCGTAATTTTATCTAATCATAGTCAGTATTCACGCAACTCGACGCAACCTTCATTTGTTGCGAGGCAGGTTTTATTGTGGGTGGTAAAACGCACAAGACGCGCACCATCGCTTTTCTATTCGTTTTTAAGGCAATGTTTCGAAACAAGTTGTACGTTTTTGTTGCCCCTTTTACGAGGACCACGCATGATCTTTTACCAAGACGAAGCTCGGCTCCGTCAACATGCCATCTGGGTAAGAAATTAGACCAGGCATAGATCTTCAGTTGATCAGTACTTCCAGCCTCGTTCCCGGGTGTCCTCGGCGATTTTGAATGTGACGTCACCTGTCATGCATGTCGGAAGAATTCGCGCTCGGCTCCAAGCCTCCTCCCGCTTACTCGAATAGCGCGAACAGGCCTGAGGACGAGGCTGCGGTGCTTCCTCTCGAACTTTTTTAGTTCAGTTTCAGCGTTACAGTATCACATCAATCATTGCTAAATTCAGGCATGGAAGGAATAGCACCATAACTTTATTATAAAACTTCACGCGAAAGAAAAGAAGCAATTCTCATGGCTTCATACATTAAATCCACAGTTTTTTTAATCGTTAATAACGCCTTGATTTGAGCAACCTCAAATTATTAGTTACTTTTATGTAAACACGAAAGAAATTTTTGAGAAATAGCGAATTTGAGAGTACTAGTCAAGATTTCATAACCATAACCATAAAACTCCTTTCAAAACGAAATAGTGTGAAGTAAATACGCCCACACAGACGCTTCGTTTTTCCCAAACGCGAGTTCGCTGTGTGTAGACAAACTTCGCTAGGGTCTTCGCTCAGACCTAGTGAGCCCCTCGCGTTTCTCTCGCACCTAAACTCCCTTTCCCTTCCCTTTCAAACGCCTGCCACGCAGGCTAAGCGAAAGACAAATGAAATCAATTTTTGACTGACAAGTACAGGATAATTCTACAAAAGGAACGTGCTAGTTTCCCAAGAAAACGAAGGTATATCTATTTGCATAACTTTTATAACCTAGTTTTCTTATTGCATATGAATATGAAAATATTTACTTCACAAGAAACATATTAACATCCCTCCCTTGGATAAAGGATAGCACATGCATTGGTAGCTCTCTCCGCTGACAAATTCGCAGTTTAGTGAAGGTGTTACCAAATAGAGTGACGCAAAAACGGGAGTAACCAAACTTAAAGGGCCAGATATTTAACTGAGTTTGGCCAGCGTTTAACAAAACCGCGTTCCAAGCCGTTTTCAGTTTGCCGAACGCTTCTATGTAAACACTATCTATCGTGAACAGTTTCATGAAAACATGTAGTGTTGACTAGAAAAGCATTTGTCTTTTTAAAATAACCCACTAAGGAGGAGATCTATCTGTCCAAAGATTTCCTAAACCGCGGTCTAAGTTAAACTTCGTTTAAATAACTGACCCAAAAAATCCAAAAGAATTTTTTTTTTGAAAACCTGCGACCACGTTGGGGCGGTTGTCGTCTGAATTTCCCCCTAAAGTCACTTTCCCTGTTATTTTATGTATTTTTCTTCTGTCTCAAGTTTTCCATCACGCAAGTATTCCCCTTTACAAACTGTTGTCGAGATTCTACCCTTCAATTCTCCCCCTCCCACTTTAAAAGACATCTCGTTAACGCGACTCCCGTTTTGTAGTATTTCACCTTTAGTTGAGGAGGGGGGGAAGGAGGGACGGAGAAGAAGAGGAAAAAGGTAAAAAGTAGCAGCCTCTCGCTTCCCAACACTTTGACGATGACTGTAGCAATCAATTGTTGAGGATTGTTCTTAGACGTTCCAATTTTCGAGTCTATGCTTAAATTCATTGGTCTGCCCATTCAAATTTGGGCGAAGTTTTAACATCGAGCATCTCACTTTGCTGCATTTTACCAAATGAAACTTACTAGGGTCAGTTTCTATAACGCTGTCATCAGAACCACGCGAAAGAGCTAGTAAGAAGCATAAATTATAATAACAATAACTATTATAATTATTATTATATAGACACCGATGAAATACCAGGATATTTCCAGAGACGAAAATTTGGTATCCAGTGAGGATACAATTTTTATCTTTCACATGTGAAGATATCACGGTTGTCATGGCTCACAGCATCTCGCCATCGGTGTCTATATGATAAACAGAATATTACATGCCCGCTTGTGGATACAAATTTTATCTTCTCGTGTTCAACTCGATATCTCACGAGTGAGCACAAATCTATTTATCAGACTACGAAATCATGCTCTGAGATGCATATCCCTATCTAAATACCCACATATGCTCAAAAATTTCTCTTAAACGGTGATTAAGCTACCAACCGCATCGCTAAGGATAAATATATCTCAGTGGTCTACAATATGGAAATAGAAGTTTAATGCGGTCGTTACTAAAAAAAGTAGCTCCTAACAATACCATATAATCACTGTCAGTCTGTTGCTCAATAGACAGTGGCTAACAATTGCCTTCTAGCCTCACCCCATATCAAAAACCCTGATTAGAATTTAAAATATTTCTATTTTTTTTTTCTCCTCCTTTCTCTGTATGAAAGTCTGGAGGAAGGTAACTAATAACAAGTCACCTCCTTACACGCGCGCAAAACAAGTGGATTCTGATCAATTTAACACTTCAAATAGACGAATTTTTACAGGAGTTCAGTTTTACACGCAGTATTTCAACAACGAAACAAGTACGAAGGTGGTCTAATTCTTCAAATCTTCGACAGAAACTAGAAACGAGACTTTTGAAACATCAAGTAGTGCAACGTATAGCCTAACGACTTACAAGCCCAAAAAAGACTGTACTGCGTATATGAGTAAAAGGTTTAAAATTCAATTATAATCCTAGCAAAGCCTTGTGATTAGAAATAATTAGATGTAAACATACTTATATATTTGTCGTAATTTTTATGCTTTCTTCTCCGATACACATTACGCCACAAAGGAAACTTTTGTCCTCACTAAAACTGCTATTATTATACGAATGTTGAGACAAAACAATACAGGGCACGTAGGCCCCAAAGTTAAGGTATTTCAAAGAAGAAACCCTTTGGAGATTAAACACACTTGACAGCCAAATGTTGTCACTAGCTTTTTTTTAACCACTCAAGGATGAACAGAGAGCTGTAGTAATGTTTTGTTTAGCAAAAATGAATAAATGTCATTTCTGTTACTACGCAGAAAAGTAAACAAGAGAAAAAACTATTTTCGTGCCTTTGGCTTTGATGTTAACGCTTTACCGGCGACATCTTTATCAGGAACGAAGGTGACTTGGGTGGAGGAACGCACAGAGGATCTTGTTGGGGTTTTTCGACGTTTTCTTGGGGGGCTTCCATCTTCGTTGTCTGATGCTTCTGAAAGAAACCAGGGACTTGGTTCAATTCATGATTTACCCTGAGCCTATGTATAAGCCCCACCCATAACATGCAAACCAAATTTACAGCTTGGTGTTAAGAAAAACAAAAGAAAAAAAATAGAAAGAAAATAATTGGACAATGATGGCGTGATGATAAAGATCGCGGGTGGAGAGTATAACCTCCACCCACTTGTAACTGCTCTGTGGTAGCAGCCAACTCGAAAGCTTGGCTCCTTTGGCTGCTAAACTCTTTTTTTCCTTTGTTATGTTTAATTCAAAGTATAGTTAGCTCTATCTTTACTTGAACTTGTTGAACTTGTTCAACTTATCCTAGGTAAGCCTAGGATAAGTGCTTTAAGCTGGATCCTCCAAAGCGAAACGGGGCGCTATACTGCTATTAATCAAACGACCAGAACATGAAATCAATCCTCAATAACGAACTAGAAAGCAAAGTGGAAAAGCTGAAGCACATGAAGCTGGAGGTCATGCAGCCAAAGATGAAAAAAAATTTCAACTACCAGTACCTGAATAGACCACACCGGAACAGTTCTCATGAAGTAATTAAGTGGGGATTAATTAAATATACAGTCTATCATTATTAATTTGGTTGTGAAGAATATTCAGTAAGGAAAGGGGGGGTGGGGGTGGGGGTGGGGGAAGGGAGAGGGCTGAACCTTTTTCCTCTGAAAAAAAGGGGGACTTATTAGAGAGGGGAGGGCAAGGTAAACTTTATTTAAACACTGTAACTCCTACAGGCACAATTACCTTCTATTTTAAGGAAGCCGTGTGTGAAATTACACAACGCTATTGAATTAAGTAATAATCACTATCAAACTTGAGCTTCTTTAACATACATGAAGGTCGATTGTCTGACCTCCAAAGGCAAGCTGTTCCACAGCACACCACCACTATAACAAAGGCTTCTTTTATAAAATTCAGTGCGGGGTTGTGGATAAATGAACTGACATCCATTCCTTCTAAGCAATAGGATATGTGGGGAGTGGAGGTGGGGGGTGGGGGGCGGAAATTTAAGTCCTCTGAACCTAGCTACAGGTTCAAGTTTAAACGTACCTGATGTATTGGGCGATGAAGTTTCTGCCAAAGAACTCACTGGTGTTAACTTGGTGGCAGAAGGTCCCCGCCTGGGAGACTGTCTCCTGGTAGCGAGGTTATTATCATCACCAACAGTGCTACCCTGGCTACTGCTTCTGGTCTCGGTATCAGAGTCACAAGCTGCACCTTGCACTGTGGTGGTTACAGCATCATCAGTGACAGTAGCACTGGACTCATCTGGCAACTCTCCAAAACTACTAATGACTTCAGATATATCAAGAGGCGACATGGCACTGGCTTCACCACCTGAACCATTGCCTGTCATGTCCTTGAGAAGATGATCTAATGCCATATCGCTGGGTAATAAGCTCGATCCTAGGAAATCTAACCCACCAGTGTCCTCACTGCCCATTGAATCTGCACTCACAGATTTACCGCCAGCCTGAGTTTTTCCACATGGGTCAGTGGGTGTGTTAGTGTCTCCAGAAGATGAAGCAGCTGATTCTGTGCTTTCAGTGGACTCTTTCAACTCAGGCTCAGCATCTTCTGAACTTTTCCCTTCACTTTCATTAACCACGTCAGGCACAGAGCTTGGGTGACCTGTGGTATCCTCCCCTGAAGAATCTTTGGCTGAAGAACCCAGAGCTGAAGTGTTATTAACAACAGACACTAAACTCTTGACACTTGTATCTGGTGATTTTCCATCAGGATGAGAAACATCTGTTGTTACTTCTTTGCTGGGTTCTGTTGCTGTTGTACCTGTGTTGCTGTCACTTTCCTGTGTACTCATGATTGGTGAGGTAATTGACTGCACAGCGGAATCAGGCCTCTGTTGATCTCCTACACAATGCAATGAACAGAATTATTTCACAGGTAAATTAGGAACAAAAAAAGAAGCACTTTTCCAGTGTCAATTTATTTAGCACAAAAGTACTAATTGGGGACACTATTTTTTGTCACCTACTGGAGACGGGACTGCCATTTTATCCATCCGAGCCATGCAAGGTCTAGCCATTTGCAAGGCAAATCAGAAATGCAATACCTTCATTTCTCAGTTATTTTAAGACCCTGAGTATTGGTCCAGGCCCGAGAATTCAACCTACGACCTCCCACTCTACAGTCAAGTGCTCTACTGAATGGGGCTAATTCTGCCAAAGGAGTGTGATTCTAAAGGGAACTTTCACTGTTTAACAAACTGGTGTCAACTTCGCAGAAACAAATTCTAAATTCTGCAAAATAACAATGTAAAATATGAAGCTTTGTTGAAAGAGCAAGTGCAATTAGCTGCTCTAGTTATTTAGAGGAACTCAAGGCGCTGTTCAAACGTTGACTATTTCATGTATTGAACTTAATAGCAATTTGGGTCAACCCAAATGATACAAGTTCAGTGGTTGATTCAGACGTTGAACTTAATTCAATTCAATTCAATTCATTTTCACAATTATCTACAATGGTCTAAAATGTTTACCAGAGAAAATAAATTACAATAATTTATGCAAATTTAGTTTGGCTCATGAAAGGTTCAATGTATGAAACAAAGTCGCTCCTTAGTTAAAATTCCCATGCGGGCAACTCCAACTAAATTCATGGGTCCACCCAAATTAGATATGTGAGACTTAATCGATTCAAACGTTGATCTTTTCATGGACTTCTTTGTGGGGATTACGCTGTTTCCACATTTCCCATAACGCACATTATTTGCCCCCCAAAACTTTGCATAAGCATTGTTTTCAATTTCTCTTGGGACTGCTGTAGTACCCAGGAGAAATGAAAAACAAAGTTTATGCAAAATTTTGGGGGGGCAAATAAGGTGTATTATGGGAAATGTGGAAGTGGCGTATGAAAAGTTTGAAGTTTGAACTGAGCCTAACTTGAGTACTTTCAAAAAAAAAAATACAAATGTAAGTAACAGGATCAACAACTGTGAACTGGCAGGAAGCAACCAGATGACTATAATTTACAGGCATGCCTGACGGTTTTAAACTCTGGATTACCCCTAATGCTTAAAGCACTCCAAGTTGCAACTATTTCTTGTCCCCATGGCTAGTAGAAAAGAAAAATGATGACTAAAAATATTAACTGCAGCAAAAGCCACTACCTTGACAACCTGTGTTTTTTATTAATGCTGCGAAACAATAGTGTTTTAAATAGTTAGAGTTCATGGTCCTTCTTGTGCAAGAGCATGACAAACATTTGCATGAACATTGTTTACAGTGTATTACACTCAATTTTTTTTCTTACTTTGCCTCTTTCACATGAGTGTCCGGGTTTTTTAATACCTGGACACAGGCGTTAAGATGCTATTTGCTGCTGCAAACATTTGGATGTAGCAGTTTGGCAACCGTTTCGATTCATTAAATCTTTCATGCAATATACATAATTATTTTATAATTTATAAAACCAATATCATTTTTATGTCTGGCTATCATTTTATAACTTTAGGTTGCCAAAATGTGACTGTTAAAAAAGTTGAGCTTTGAACACTAGCTCTGGCTGGGAGTGTGGTAAAAGGAGCCTGTGGTAAAAGGTGCATGTACAACATTATAATATCACACCTGCTGAAGAAGCACTTGTGGTTGTCATGCTCTGCTTAGCAGCCGACTGTGCAGTGCTTGTATTTTCACGTGATGACATCACTGTAATCAACATTTTTCTTCGCACAGTAGGTGACTGGCTGGCCATAGTTTTGGGCACCTTATCTGCCGGCAGCAACAGCAGCGGCTTCTTATCCCCGCTACCCTCCAGCTGTTCTTCAGAAGTCAGCGTCTGTATGGTAGGACTCCCACTGGGGTTGGATGGCGGAATCAGGACAAACACCTGAGAGCCTTGCTTTGCCTGTTTAGGTTTCTTAGCGCTGCTAGAACTCCGCGTCTTGACACCATCTCCTTTGGCTTGGTTGAGGAATTGTTCAACAAGTTTGGGAGCAAGTTTTTCCACAGGAACCAGGTATAATGGAGAACCTTTTGCAGAAGAGAGGGGTAATGGAGAACCTCCTGCCTTACTGGTTTCACTGGTGTAGATTGTTGCCTTTTTTGGTATGATCAGTGGTGGACTTGAAGTGGTAGATGGCTTACTTTGGGAAGATGAAGCTGTTGCACCTAGCAAAAAATCAATAGAACACATTAAGGAGGGTGGATTTGGAAGCACAGAGGGAAGCCCACAAGTGCACTTTAGATTTTAAATGTCTGAATGAATTACAGTTGAACCTCTTCACAATGGCCACCTCGGGGGCAGAAGAAAGTGGCCACTGTAGAGAGATTTAAACAAGAGTCAAGTCAAGTGGCCATTCAGTTGTAGAGAAGTGGCCATTGTGGAGAGGTGGCCTTAAGTGGAGGGTCAACTGAAGTTCTTCTATATTTATTAGATTATTTCATTAGAAAATCGTACAGTTTACGGTACACTAATGAGACAAGATGAAGTTGAGGGAATGTATACATGAATTTCATACATTGTACCATGGAATGACGAATTAAATGCAAAGACAATCCTTGCAGTTTAGGACACAACTTATGCAGTTGCAAAAAGAAGACCTGAAAAAGAAAACAACAGGCTTGCTGGGATTAGAACCATGAACTCCGTGATACCAGTTCACAGCACTAACCAACTGAGGTAGAAAACCAAGTATCACAGACTCATATGTCAGCATTTCAATCCTGGCAAGCACGATCTTTTTCACTCTTTCTTTTCGCAAATGCATAAGTTAGGTCATAAACTGAGAGGATCCTCTTTGCATTTATTACAGAAGTAACAACATTAACTTACCAAACCAAAGTTAATGCTAGGAAAAACCTGATTGTTAAGATAATCAGGTGAATTTCTTTTTAATAACTTAACCAGATCAATAAAAGATACATGGCTGACCATTTGTAAGAACCTTCTTAAGCCATAAATAATTGTTCTTATTGCTATACTTACTTCTCATTTCTCTATTATGCATTTCGAATTGGATTCGAAATGCTAAATAGAGGCATTTCAAACCCAGTGATTTTGTTACCTCTGCGTCCTGCGTGCATGAAGCATAAAAATCCCCAAAGATGCAAAACAATTCATGGCATGCATCCTGTAGGATGCAGAGATCGATCGATCTGAACATGTATTTTTGTAGAAATAATTACTCTGTTTGTGTAATTACTGTGGCAGTTATTATGGCTGTTGTTTAACAATGCATAATTTATTTCTTGTAACCTTCGTTGTGCTTTAAAATAAAAGGACTATGTTCTAATTTCAGTATACTGGGTGCCTGGTTCGACTTGCATTTTTCTATATCGACCCATATTTCTACGTCTTGTAGTGTGGCATTTTTCTGGTTACATAATATCAAGAGAATAAGCCAATTTCTGCCTAGGGATAAATTAGAAATGGTGTTGCATGTCTTCGTTACAAGTAGAATTGATTATTGTAATGGACTTCTCTATGGATTACCGGACTGTGAAATAGCTAAGTTGCAAAGAGTACAGAACACTGCAGCTAGGCTGCTTATGTCATGTAAAAAGTATGACCATATTACGTCGATTCTGATAAATTTACACTGGTTACCAGTAAGCTATACCGTATTTATTTGACTATAAGCCGAGACCCCAAACTTTGAACGTGTAGACTCGGCATAATGAGAACCAAAAATAAATCGAAAACACCCGGTTATAAGCTGAGACCCATTCATTATTACAAGACTGAATTGTTAACTACGGGAAAACCTAACATTTTCAGAAAAAAATCACATTGACTGTCATAAATGAGGCTTAGACGATAACACACATGCGCGTATACAAGAGATGCAATGGTGATTTATTGTGCAAAAATAAATCACACACGATTGATATTACCCGTAACTAACTATTCAATTGAAAAGCAACGAATCATAACTCAGATGAATTAAGGTGATCCAAAAAATGAATTTAAAACTAACTGTGATGTTAAGCCACATCACCAGTACCTAGACATCCGTAGTGTCTATCAAACAATCTCGTGTTCGCAATCGTTTATTTCAATTCATGTTGTCATCATCCCCAAGGCTTGTCGCACGTCATACAACTTCGCGTTTAAACTTGAAATAGTCGCTGAAGCAGAAGCTGTTGAAAATAACTCTGAAATCGCCAGAGAATATGGCATCAGTGGGTCCATGGTCCGTCGCTGGAGGAAAGATCAAGCGAACCTTTTTAACGGCGAAATTAAATTGTCAGCGAAACGGAAGACGATGGGATGCTTCACGCCGAAGTATCCGGAGCTCGATCAAAGAATACTGGAATGGTTTACAGAGCAGAGAAGCCAAGGTAAGTTTTTTGTCGAGCATTGATTTTGTATTTTAAGATCACGAAATAAATCAATCAGCTGATTGCAGAGTGAATATTAGTTGAATGTCTGACAACATTGTGTATGAAAGATTCTCATTGGCCAGTTTTCACAAATGTCAAAACAAATTCAAAACGCGTCAAATTTTTAACCTTTCGATCGTTTGGTAACCTTCTCACTTCGTTTTGCATAGGAATAGCTGTTAGTGGATTGATGTTATGTCTAAAGGCAAAGGATTCAGCGAGGATCCTGAGTTTAAAGCGTCCCTCGGCTGGTACCAGAAATGGAAGTGCTGCCATTCCGTCAGCCTTCGCACCAAAACAACACTCACTCAGCGTCTCCCAGAAGATTTGGAGCAACAAACAGTCAAGTTCCATCGATTTGTAATCACATCTTGTCAGCGTCACGGTTATTGCCTATCAAGAACCTTTATTTTTTCTGTGAAAACACATTAAATTTAACAAACGGCTCCTTTAGGAGCCACCACATTCTTAAAAGTTAATAACCAACAACGGCATATTGTGTTTCTTTACTTTAGCTCGGCTTGTACGTAAATACATCTCGATTTAGTAGAGTTTCCATGCGCCGGAAAAACTTTTTTTTCAAAAACTTTCGGCTATAAGCCGAGACCCCCTCTAGAGCCCAAATTTTAATTCATTTCAGTTTTAATTTGTGTAAAAATCGCTCGCCTTATAGTCGAATAAATACGGTAGAATTTATTTTAAAATTTTATTACTTACTTTCAAAGCCCTCAGTGGCATGGCACCTAGTTACATCATTGATTTAATTCACACTAGGACTAATACGCACTATTTGTTGCACTCTAATGAAGGTGTCTTATTAAAGCATCTGTCAGGGAAAATTAAAAAGTCATTTGGTGACAGATCCTTCAGTGTGGCTGTGCCCACTTTATGGAATGCTCTTCCTAATATCTCTTAGATATTAAATATATTTGTATATATCTAATATTTGTATAGTTTTCAGGTTATTTATTGTTGTAATACCCTTTTGATCACCTAGTATGTTAAAAAGCGCACCAAAATGAATTAATTATTATTATTATTATAGTACAGAGTTTTGGAGTCTGTCTTCAGATTAACTGTCTGGTTACATAAAGGCCCATGCACTTTAAATTTTGGGCTCATTGCTTTTTGAACTGGGACCTAATGGTTCTGGACTGGGACTCATGATTTTTCACAAGAAGAGTCCTGTGACTCGGCAAGACCATTTGCAACAAAATCATTGATACCCTGTTTAAAACTTGAGAACCTGAAAGCCATACCCTGTTTGCAGCACCCACCCGTTTAGGCCACAAAAGAAAGTATCCCACCTAGGGCGCAAAGAAAGTCAGTTTTATAGCTTGCTAATCGGGCAAGCCGTAGCTGGAATGTACTATCCCAAGAGTCACTTAAACTAGCCCCAAAAATTTTTTTTGATGACTGGGATTGATTACAGTCTTCTGTAATTATTTGAATTCCCCCCAAAATTTTACCTGCCTGTTGGGCAAGTTGAGAACAGAATTCACTAGCCCAGTAGCAAAATCCACTAGCCCCGAGCTATCAGAAACCACTTTCTTTGCACACTGGAAACACAACTCCTAGGGTTGTACAGTAAAATCTCCACTAATGGCCACCTCTTCATGGACAAATAATCTACACATTAACTCTTGTTTACAGTCAAGGTAGGTCATGACTGCTTTAATAAGTCGACTATTTGTAAAATGAATACATTAGTTGTTGCCGAGACCAGTCTCAAATTCATATCTGCATTCCTGCATGCGTAATGAGCAGTGAAATTTCACGATAACTCCTCTGTATTCGGTCAGATTAAAAAATCTTTGAAAGGAAACAATTTACGTTAAATTCAAGAAAACTGAGCTGGCACAAATTGCATGACTACCTTGCATGTGAATTCACTGGCCGTTATGTATGCAGGAGTGCAAAGATGAAACTGAAAGTTACAACTACCAATGGATTCAACGAACTTGTGGGGGGGGTACACTTGACCTGCCATTACTGTAAACCTCTCTAAAACCTCTCTAAGGTGGCTGTTGTGGAGTAGTTCATGATCAACTGCATTAGAGTAGTGAAACAACTTACCACTTGTCGTGCTCGCAGCTGGTTCTTTCTGGGATGCAACTGTTGAACTTGAAGATCCTCTCCCACTATCTCCAGATCCTATAACAACAAGACAGGAAAAATCACACGAGGCAACATACAGTTAACCTTGGAATAAAGACCCTCTTCAGGCCAATGGCAGTTCAAATTAAAGCTTCTGCTGTACTTCAAATCATGATTATTGTCATCCTGTGCAGAGTGCTGCTACATGGTTCGTACAGCTCCAGCCAAACAAATTTCAAAGATTTTGAAGGTTTTTTTAGGACAAGTTTTCAAGGACTAAGATTTATTCAATAAATCTTTCTCATAGAAACATATTATGCTGGGCAGCCTAGATTTCACAGGTTCAGAGCACTGGGCTCCTTTTAATTTTTCTGAGAGCAAAGCTTGCAATTTTTAAGATTAATTATCAATTAATAAATCAATAAATGCATCAAACTCATCAATTTCTCCAAACTCTAAACACCTATTATTATTTAAAATCATGAATAATTAGGGCTGGGAGACACAGCAATTCCTGCTTCAAACCAATCTTTTATCATAACTGTAAGAAAATTCTCAAATCTGATTGGCTATCAACTGTCCTGATTTCAGCACTAATAGCACAGTGTAATAGGACAGTACACGCCATCACACGCACGCACGCACTTGAATGGCTTTTTTTACTGCTAACAAAAACACTCTGGGAATTTGTGTTTTAATTAAAAAAAGCTTAAAATATCACAAATTTTGTTATATAGTTATGATCAATTGGTAACAGATCTTCTTCTCGCACAATTCGGTCTGTAATCATACTTGTGATTACACAAATCAGATTCCAGCTATGCGATCTTCCACTTTTGTTAATCACTCGAATGATTACAGACCGAATTGGACTCCACTCAGTCCTATTGCCATTATTAATTATTAGACCGAATGTAAAACATAAAAGGTATGCTAGTAATAACCAAAAGTTAGGGAGTGTAGGTGAGATCAATGCAAAGGCTCTTACTCCAGCAATGCACTTTGCATTCCATTCATTCTCAGTGGAAGTCCAAATGAATGCTAGCCACACATGAAACAGCAACTTGGAGATTAGGATCACGGGCAACAAGAGGAGCCCACCATAATAATTATTACTAGGGACCTTCAAGAAATGAGAACGTTAAAAAATGGCACCCGAAAGATGATATTTTCTCTCTTTCCATGCTTTGACTCGAAAACTTTGTACAGCAGGAGTTAAACAAAGGCATTCATGATGTCCAGGGTTGTGAAAAGTAGCCGGATGCCAGCGAAAATCGCGGCCTACTTGGTTACTATCGGCCAGCTACTCTGGTTGGCATTTCTTTACAGATAGCGTTTTTTAAATTATATCCCTGGACTGGCCACTTACTCTGACAACTCAGCCGTCTATTTCAAACTTTTCTGACAACCCTGGATGTATGGGATGTCAGCTTTCATGTGGGCTCAATATTATACATGTACCATACATGCAAACTGCTTCACATACCTTTCTCTGTTGCTGGTTTTTCAGATGCTGACTGTCCATTTTGACCCTTGTTTGATTCAGCTGGCTGGTTTTTACTGTCTGACTGCTGTTCCTTTCCTGTACTCGTACTATCTGTGCTATCAGGCTTCTGTCCCTTCTCAGTGACGTTAGGCTGAGGTACAATTCTCGCAGAAGAGTCATTCTGAGCTTTGCTTGTCTCAGTGGTATCTTTTGGGGCATCTATTGTATTGAAAATTCCATGTAAATCAGAATTTAGAAATAATAATCAACTGTCAGAATATAAAGTCTCAGACATAATTACCCATAACCTAAGAATACAGCTGTGTTTCCTCACTCATTTCTGCTGATAAGTTTCCCACAAGCTGTAATTCTGTGTAACATGCAAGGCTGGCTCTAAGACCAAAGTTCTCTGAACCTGTAAAATCTCGGGTGCCTAGCATGTGACTTGTATGAAAAAAACTAAAGTTTTCTTAACCCCTGAAAGCAAAAGTTGGATGCCAGAAGCCACCCAGCTCGGTTACACCACAGCCTTGCTATGCATTGCTTGGTTGCCACTATTGTCAAGAACTGATAAATTACATACATTTTCTGTTGCACAATTCACACCAATGACAGCAACCGAAACTTAGCATATACAAAGGAAAACTGAAAGGAGTATCTAGCAGTCATGCAGGCTATTTTTCCACACTTTCCTTCAACACTTGTCATAATTTATTTACTCAAAATAGCCGAGCACTGGAAAATTAAAAGCAAAACAGGGAAATTTCTCTATGTGGTTTGTGACTATACTATAAAAATGTTTTACTGAATAGAAATAAATTCACGTTTATTACAACAGTTGAGGTTCCCTTAATAGTAATAATCCACCCCATTAAATGACAACAAATAAAAATGATGAAAACAGGTGCATGGAAAACATCTGAAAAAATTGTGAAACAGAGGGAAAATTTGACATTACATCAAGTTGCCAAGGAACCTATCCTACACACCCTAAATTGGCTCTACCTGTGTCTTGACAGTAAAAAGTACAGTTTTAGCCCTTTAAGCACCCCCCCCCACCCCTGATATCCACATACAAATTTGCCAGACTAACCTTCTGAAAATCTAAAAACAGATCAACGCATTTCCCCTTAGGTGATCATTTTATAAATTCTCATAACCTTTTCTCTGGATTAGGCATTAACATTGTAAGGAGAAAACTGATTTTCATCACTATTGAGACTAAGGTTTACGTACCTGAGGTATCCAGTCTTGGTCTCTTGTTGTTACCATTAAGCTCATTTCCAGTTGGACCTAGCCTCTTGAAGGTATCATTCACCCTGGTCACAACATTCTGCACATTAGTTGCTGTGCGACAAACAACGGCAGTGGTAGGCGCCGGTTCATCCTCATCATCAGGAACATCTCGACCATCCTCAGGTCTAGGGATCAGCACCAGCGGTGTTTTCACAGTTCCTCCAGGTGGCAAATCCTTCACCATCTCCCATGTATCCATAATTCTTTTAAAAGTTGGGAAAATGTTTATTCCAACAATCTTCGCTAATTCAGGGCCAATGCTGGATCTAAGAACATCCACATATTTTTTCCTCGACAAGTTCAGTCCGCTTAGGATTTTCCTTCCAAAGAGGCCAAAATCGTCAATATGCTTGTCTAGCAACGCTGGCATCACATACGCTCTGTAGAAACTTGGATGAGCATGGCAATCAGCACTTACAACAACATTTGCCGCATCCTTTGGTTTACCATAAATGAACTGTCTCATGTCTTGATCTGTATAATTTTCCCTCCTTGCTATTTTCCTGGCTTCCACTGTCTCGATTTTTTTGATAACTTTACCCCACTTTACTGCAAATGGAAGACCAAACTCCAAAAGGTTGTTTTCATTAATCCCTTCATCCTCGTCAATAGAGTACGCGATAAGCCTTCTTTTTAGTTCACTACGCAATGGTGTATCACTTGCTTCCGTTTGCATGTTTGAAGTGCTGCTATCAGTCAAATCAGCATTGGAAGGTACTGTACAAGATGAACCTTGTTTCTCTTCCTCAGTGCCTTTCTCACTGGGTTCCTGAGATTGCGTCAGTGAAGTGAACTGTTCATTTGATTCATTACTTTCCTGATTTGCTTTTGAAACCTTGCTAGTCTCCTTTCCTCCACTATCAATCTCTTTACATCCCTCTTCAACTACTTTTTCTTTGACAGAATGGTCTTTTGAATCTTTATCTGTTGTCAGGGAAACTTGTGGTGCCTTTCTGTTTCCACTACCAGCCATATTTTTTTCAGTACTTTCTACTACTGTGACATCTTTAGTTTTGCACAGATTACTGCCTGAGTTTGAGTTATTGCCAAGACCTTTAACAGTGTTTACAGCTTTGTCATTTTCAGCTTGCATACTTTTTTCCTTCTCAGCTACCACAGATTGTTTCCCCACTGCTGTAGTCGCTCCTTTATGCTCTTCTTCAACACAAATTACTTGTTTTTCACTTAGTCCCTGAGACTTTTCCACTCCACTAGAGACTGCAGACTGCTTTTCATTTTCTGTTGAGACCTTCAATTTATTCTCATCCGCATTACACACTGGAGTTTTACTTCCAATCTTTCCATCAGAAGGGTCTTGCGAGGTTGTTTCCTTTCCTTCTCGCATTAAAAGCAAATCACTTTCTTTGTTCACAGGTTCTATTTTTTCCTCTGCATCCACCATTATAACATCTGTCAAAGGAGATTTCTGCTTTTCTTTTTCTGCAGTGTTAACTTCTTTTCTCTGAAGCTCACCAGTTTCCATTGGTTCTGATGTAGAGTCCTTGGTAACAGTAAAACTGCTTTTGGTTTGGGTCACCCGTTCTGACTCTAACTGCTGATTGCTTGATTTTTCATCTGATAGCTTAGCGCTGTTCGCTGCTTCACTTCCTTCCTTAGCAGACTGTGCCAATGTATCTGATTGCTTCGACTCCTTGTCAGCAAGCTTCTTTTCACCAGATTCACTAGCTGAAGCATCCAATTTCTCCTCTACAGGAGTTGGGCCCTTGGTAGTCTTCTCCCCTTCATAAACATTAGGGAATATGCCACTAGAACTATCTTCTTGACTTGGAGAAGGTTTAACAGCTGATATACCATTCTTCAGTGATTCAGTCGTGGCAGCAACAGTGCTCTGTTTGCCTTTTGTATCATCAATGACAATTGTTTCTGCTTTCTTCTTTGTAACAGAGGAATTGCTGGAACTTAAATCAGAAACTGTTGGTGGTTGTTTGGGCGAGCTTTCTGGTTTGGTATCACTTTTAGCTGTGTTAACTGCAGGTGCATCCTTGCGAGCTTCTTTCTTCTTTTCAGTCACAAAGCCCCCTTTTCCCTGAGGCAACATAATCAGCTCCATCAACCTGTTCTCCACCTCTTTTCTGAAACGTTCAAACTCGCTATACATTTTAAAAGCAGACACAGATACTTGACCACGAGCGGTATTAGCACGAACAGACTTCATTTCTAATAACTCAAAAAGTGAAAATGTCTTGGCAACACGGGGTAAGAAAATTTCTTTTAATTCTTCATTGGTGAGATGCTTTAAAAGTTCACGCAGTCTCGCACTGCGGTGACAGTTGGCAAGTTCAGAGGGTAGAAAATATTCCACTGAATTGGCTGCTTTTTCAACAGGAAACAGTGGTTTGTGAGTGGGGTGGTAATAGTGGTGCGTTCTGAGTCCTCGTAGAGTAGTGTACTCAGCGCCACATCCCTTATGGTTGCAGTCATAGGTATCTTTATCTGGTACAGGCATATTTTTGCAGTTTGAGCAACATCCGCAACCTGTAGGGGCAGGCTTGTTTCCTTTCCCTGCAGGCTTTTTGACATTGCTAATGCTCACAGGTTCAGGTGTTATATTGACGGGTAGAGAAATCTGCAAATTTACTGATGTGGTATTCGAAGCTGCCATGGGGGCTGCAGAGGGTACCAGCAGGGGATTGGGACCATTAACATTCTCTGCCTTTGAAGATGTTGCAATCTTTGCGGTAGGATTTACATTCATAGGGGTAATGGAGTCGTGTCTGTTTGATAGCTCTGGAGCTCTTCCACTGAAACTTGTGGAAGTATTCAATTGGTTTCCCTGTGGCAATGTAGACACCTTTTGTGAATCAAGAGCATCTGTATTGCTGCTGTTAGCAACTGTTGTTGTTAAAGGTGTAGCAACTGTTGTTGTTAGAGGTGTAGTAACTGTTGTTGTTAGAGGTGTAGCAACTGTTGTTGTTAGAGGTGTAGCAACTGATGTTGTTAGAGGTGTAGATCCAGTAAGACTGCTATTAGAACATGATACTGCCTGACCAGTCTCATCCGTAGAAGAAACTGACACTGGTGCTACAGGAGATGATGGGGGCGAATACGAGTCAAAATCAAACGACTCTGTCTCAGCACTAGCAGATGTGACTGCAGACGATGCAAGACTTGCACTAGGAGGAGAAATGGTGCATGAGGCTGGACTGTTTAAAACTCGATTTTTCTGAAGAGCCTTGATAAGTGCATCTCTTGCTGTGCTCAAATTAGTGGACATACTAATACTTTCTGAACTTGACTGATTATCGCTGAGATTACGTTCCACTGGGAGAGAATTGTTACTAGCCTGTGTTACTGCTACTGCAGAGGCTACTGAAGCAGGTGGCAAACTAACTACAGAGGGGGGATCATTGCTACCATAGCTTGTCTCAACACGCATAACAGTCGGCTTTTGCGGTAATGGTGGCGGCTTTGGTGCTATTGTTTGTGGTTGCCTCTGTGTACCTCTTGGCAAATAAACAGCAGTTGGAGATAAAGTTGCCATCTTAACTTGAGAGATGGGTGCTGAATCTGTTCCAGCAGCAGCTAAAGAACTTTTAATGGCTTCTTGAAGTTGTTCTGGATTAAAAGCAACAGTAGATTTGGTGACAGAGGTCAATGCTGCCTGTATTGCTTGCTGCAACTGATTTGGTTCTATCACCTTTGTACTGCTAGCAACTGACGCTAGAGTAGCCTGGAGAACTTGCTGAAATTGTTCCGTACTGAAAGGCACATTGGCAGGCAAAACAAATCGAATATTTACTGGTTTTGTACTCGGAATAACTGTTGTTTGAGCTGTAGTAGAAACTGGTGTGTTAGAATTAGGCACACTGGTAGCTGAATTTGCTGCACACCTTCGTGGATGCCCTGCATTGAGAGCTGAACCCATAGATATTTGATATTGGGCTGGGAGCATACCCCTGATTGGTACAGGTTGTTTGATAGGTGGTCTTGCCACTGATGCAAGGGATCGAACATCAACAATCTGGGGTCCATTTGTTCCTGGGGAGGAAAACACAGGAGTTGGGGCAGAGACAATTTGAGGACGCATCACAACTGGCCTGCTGATTGGAGCAGGTTTGTTATCACTCATGGCTCTTGCAGATTTTAACGAACTTATGACATTTTCCAAGCTTTGCCTCGGTCGTCCTTGCGAAAACGGTGCTGGTTTGGCGGATTCCATAGGCTTCGGTTTAGACAAGGCAAGTGATGTAGGCGATTTCAGAGCCCTTCGACGCGATGTTTTGTCAAAATCACATTCTTCAAGCAAGGAGCTAAGAGAATAACCACCTTCGTTGTCATCCTCTGATTCGGGTTCTTTTTTCACTGTAATAAATCCCATGTTTCGAACTCGAAGGTTCACGGTTTCCGATTGATTTCTTTCATTGTTTGTATTTGCCGCGAGGCGATTCGCGCCATTTTCATTCGCCGAACGCGAAGGGTTTCTTCTGTGAGCCCAGTTTGTCGACTCCAGATACAATCTACCACTTCTTGAGTTAAACATTTCCGAATGATCTCCACTACCGACCACATCGATCTCTGGCGAACTTGAACGCTCATTCATTTTGTAAAGAAATACTTCTGTCGCACTTTACACAGCGGTTTCCTCGATCAAGCTTCCCCAGTTCTCACAAGCTTTTTGTTTCAATCCCGTCGTTAAACGTAGCGTATAACGTGGTAATAGACCAAAAAATGGTTTCGATGTCTGTTTTTCCTGAGTCCCGTGACATTCAACTTCATCGAAAGGTTTCTTCTCTGTCTGCATGACAGTGGTTCGCCATGTTGAACTTCACGCCACTTTCCCAGAGAAGAATTATGGGTCATGAGATTGCGTTCCTTACGTCACGATTCGCTGTCAATAAAAAACATGAAAGGCAACCAATGATAACGAGAATTCAGCACAAAATAAAAGTTCTCCTTCAACGCTCTTATAAGCTTTCCCTAAAGCCTTTCATTGTAATTATGAAAATAAGGACCAATACAGTTGGAGTTGTAAGATGAATTCAACGATCCATTGTCACAGTGCAATCGAAAACTTTGTAAATATCATATTGTCGAGTATTGCTCGCTCACACTACCGAAAGCATCCGAAAGGCTGGATTTGGTATCCCTAACTACGAGACCCTAACGAACGCATAAACAAGCTCTAGAATTCAACCATTCATTTGCTCTTTGGGTTGTTTTCACAATACAATACTTAATATAAGATAACCCAACCCAGCACGAGTTAACTGATGCAAGCGAACTGGAAACCAGGAGACGACAGATTTTTAAAAATTTGCATACAAACCTCACGACACGACAAACTGCTGTTTTCGTTTGCTGCTTTTCTTTGCAGATCGCTGTAAAGAGAATGCGACAAAACGATTCCCTTCTATTCTTGAAGCAAATTGAATTATTTGACGCGCCACATATCCCGAGAAATGTGCATATTCCTGCATATAATATTACAAAGAGAAACAAAAGCTCGTAAAATGCTCGAAGCTCGTTGGTTTGTTTTGCACACGCGCAGTAGACAGTTTGCTGTTTCGTTCCACTTTACTCGACACTAGGCGCATTTCACAGGCATACCCCAAATTAAAACCCATGTTTTTGCGCATGTCTAGCTCTGTCTTGTCTCACGAATTTTCTTCTCGTTTTCGGAACTTTTTTCTCTTCTTGAATTGCATGGTGTCAGTGAGGTTAAACTGTTAGAATCGTGCTAACTAGCATTTGTTTAGTTATTTATTTTTGTTACTCGCGGTTGTATTGAAAGGTAAATGCTAAAGCCCGATCGATATATCGATCCAGCCAATTTTATGTCTACTCTCTTGTTCACATACACCCTCGCACAATATAGGGTTTACTTATCTGACAACAGCTGAATTATTAAACTAAAACAGACGACAGACCAGACTTGCCACTAGTTGACCTCACGAGTAATACTTTCACTTTCACAGTTGAGAGCGAGCGGAGTGGAGCGAGCTTCCTCTTCGTAAGGAGCGAGCGAAGCGGCCGAGCGAGCGACGAAGTCGCGAGAGGTCTTCGTCTCGCGGGCACATTAAATACTGAGGACGAAGGACTTTCTCGAAAGTCTAACGACAGACGATCCTCTGTAGCCAGCTACCGCCCTGTGGTACTGCATTCCTTTAGGAGCAAGCTGAGTTTTCGCGGGTTTCGTCAACAAGATCGGGTAATAAAAATTTCGGCTATGAAACTCTTTACAATCAGGGTTCGGAATAATTTTTATTTATGCAGCCAAGTACCAGAAGTACTATAAGCAGTAACAACACGGTATTGGTGTTGCTCGGCGCTGTCTGCAGATGTCTCAGTGAACAAAGGTTCGTCATTTATGATAATTCCTCGCCCAACCAGTCATTTAGCAGCTCAACAAACGATGTACTTACCAAGAGAAACCCGTGCTTCGGCAGTAATTATAATAACCAAATGTGGAACTCCAAGGCAGAACCAAAGCTTCGAAGTTGCTCGGTGTAAAGTCGCCAGGCCTCTCTTGGTGGATGTGCGTGCGCTTCGGTGACAAACTCGGTTGCCCCTGGCCGCCCGGAATAATGAAACCTAGGGACTAGGGACTATTGTAGACAAGTATCTCCTAATCACTTATCCAATGAAGTGCGCGATTTAAGAGTCTGTTTCAGTTATCATGTGCTTCGTGTCAAAAGAAAAGTACTTATTCGAGATAAATTAATTCAAAAACTGTATAAAATGGAACTGTAAAAGGAACGTTAAACATTGCATTTATTCTGTCAGTTTCACGTGATTTTTAAAAGTATTGCACTGGTCTCAACTTGGGAAGAGATTGGGTTTTTTGAGCTGTCAAGGCCCAAGAGAGAATAATGTTGATTATTCTCTCTTGACACACCTCAAGTCTTGTGGAAGGACGCAGGCAAATAACTTTAACATTTTCAACCCAGGCCAAATGGTTGACATTACAATCCATAGGTGGCATTCTTTTATTTTACCACGGTCACCTAATTAGGACTTTAAAACATTATTTTGGAAAGTTCAAGTAAACGTCGACGAGGTTATTCAAAACAAGAAACAACGTACGTAGCCAGTTGGATTGGGACATCTATTTTTTTGTCCACTCCCTTGTTCCCCCCCCCCCCACCCCCCCTAAGGAAGGCTATCCTATATAGTTCTTGTTGTCTGCACTATTGAAGATTGCATCCGAGGGGTACAAAATGTTTTCAGCGTCTTAAAAAAAGACAGAGGCCGCCTATCCAGAGGAGTTTCGTGTGAATAAATGAATTACTAAAGATATATACCTGTTCTTAATTGTCTTTATAAATCTACTGCAAACGATTTCTTCGCTTCTTATTGAATATCGATTTTGAAAATCATCCGAAGCCATATCGTTGGGCACCCGGAAAATGTTTTTTATACTGTAAGCCGATCTTGCGAGCCCTCAGTCTTCTTAAAAAAATGACAGAACGAAACCGTAACCGATCCCCATTTTTTTTTTCGACGGGTTTTGATTGACCCTGTGGGGGGGGGGGGGGGGGTGGCGGAAAAATGAATGATCCAATTTTATTTCCCCCCCCCCACTTTTTATTTCGCTCTGCCGCCGCTGCAATCTCAGCGCTTCCAAAATTTAGAACATAAGATAGTTAGGGAGAATAAGGCAGAAATACTTCCCACCAAAGTATTTTGATTTCCGAATGGGAAAAGGGTCAAATAATCACATCCTGGCAAAAAACGCTGGCATTCAGTTGCCACTAAAAATAAAGCCTTTGTCAATTAAAACAAAAGAATAGAATAGAATAAAATAATTCTTTATTTAAACACGGTAAAATTCATCAGGAGTATAAAAAAAATAATATAATAAAATAAAAAAAGGTAAATTTCCGACCTTGTCCCCAGGGCGCTTTTCCCTGGCTTTGGAAAAGCGCCCTGGGGACGAGGTTGTTAAATTTCAGGCCATTTGACGTTTGACGGTTAAAATATTTGAGAACGACCGCTCAAAAGGGAATTTGCGCCCCCAAATTGGCATGGACGTGCATACGCTACTTTCACATCTCCCATAACGCACCTTATTTGCTCGCCAAAATTTTGCTACAGCCGTCTCAGCTTATGCAAAATTTTGGGGGACAAATAAGCTGCATTATGGGAGATGTGCAAGTGGCGTATGACTGGTACAAAAAATTCGTTTCATCCCAAGTCAGTCACCAATCTCTTTTCTTCTGTTTGGCCAAAGAGCGAATCATGTAATAAAGGACACTCCTCACGAAATCTTTACATAACCCACGACGGACTAAGAAAGAATTAAAAAAGTTTACTTCCGGTAGGCGTGCGTAGCTCAAAGACGGCCTACCGGCTTTGCTTAAGCAAAACCAAAACAGCTATTTCAATAAACGTTATTGAAAGAAACGTAAACAAGCCTGAAAGCAGAAACGGCAAGGTAAAATGGGTTTTTTATAGCGGAGCTCTCGCGAGCACGAAGAAGCTTTAAGGGGAGCAACGTGTGTAATAAAATTTGGTTATCTATGTAATCAAAGGAGAATAATCACAACCAAGGAATAAATATATTGTCCGTCGGTGCGCCCGTACGGCACCCGTTCATTGATGAATTGATTGATTGCACATTGATGGCACTTAACAGTGCACAAATGTAAGAAAGCAAGATGCACGTTTTGATTATCCTCACGTTAACAAGGCACCGGGACGAATTTTCAACCAACAGAAAAATTTGATCGGACACTTTGTTCAAATGGAACCGTTCAACATTTTCACTCCGTTAACAAGGAACTAAACTGAACTGAACTGAACTGACACAAGGACAGGTTGCCTTTTAACTTTTGTCAGAGGTTTTACCATCGCCCTTGCGCAGAACGCTACTTTAGCAATCCCAAATGGCGTCTCCCATATGAGTTACCACGAATCCCGTTTGTGGCCACGCCTTTGCTGTGGTTATGGTGTTCACACCGCACGTGTTCAAATTTTCGACCGTATCGGCTAAAGATGAGTTGCGGTTAGCCGGGGTGATTCCGTGTCAACAGAACACCTAAACGCACAAATTTTAAACCTGTCGAAAATTCGTCCCATGCCGTGTGAATGTAGCCTAAACCTATATTGCTTTTTTGACGCTATCGTTAGCTAGGGTTCCTTAACACGTCTGCATGGGAGGCTATGTGGATAAAGGAGTGGTTAGGTTATGTGGTGCATGAAGTAGCAGCCACCGCCCTACTACCCTGGTCCCAGAGGTTTTTCTTCCTTTTTTTTTTTTCGTGAAAGAGAGAGCGCGCGAGCCGCGAAGCGGCGACAATGAAGAGAAAATTTCTGAGCTATAGAAAACTGAAACCAGAGTTGGTTCGGAAGGACTTCAAACAGTAACGAACTTAAGGAACGACGGCGATGATCGGACGTCTGCAAAGTTTCCCAATTTAGTTGAACTATATCATAGTTAATTTGCAGCAAATCACTCTCAAACCAAGGAAACTTTACTAATAGTTTTAAGGTGTTTCCCCAAAGTACCCTGAGATACCAGTAGAGGCATCGCGAACTTAGGCTATGTCAAAAGTTTAAAAAAACCGTTTTAAGAGTCTACTATAATCGGCTCAGGTTCCAATTAATTGCTCTCCTATTCAGGCTAAAAAGCGTTTGGAAAGCAGTATTTAATTACTAGTTTTATTATGAACAAAGTTCTCTTAAAATCACGATTCCGAACATATGATTTAGTGGCTGCCATTTTATCTTTCACATTTTTTGAGGGGTTGCCCTGGGCACGAGTTCGTTTTTAAAAATTAGACCCTCGATAATTGATTAAGGAGGCTTTGTAGAGGTTCGCGATAGGCACAGGCGTGGGCAATTTGTGTTAGGTCAAATTGACAGGATCTTTTCAAAGTTTAAAAAGCTCACAAAGTTCTTTTTTCGTAGCGAATATACAACATTTTCTGAACTCGGATGGTAAAATCTCCAAATCAAATCCCATATATCCCGCTTATAACATTACATTCCCGAATCTTTTTCCTTTTTCCTCTAAAATCCCCAATCCCACCGCTGAAGATTATTGACAAAAAAATTCAAACGATTACACAACGCAACATTCCCAGATTTTAATCAATTGTGTTAATGAACCTTCAAAGTCAACTTGTAACTTACAGATAGCTCAATTGTGCTATGGCATATCTGACAGAGAAATCACACAGAATTGTGGTATTTACACTATCTATCATATATATGGTAAGTGCTCCTTAACTCTGGCTTTTTTTTGTTTGAATTTCTCCTTTAAGCAAATTTCTCAAAACAGCCAATCAATGCAAACTTCTCTAAATTCAGTGAAAAAAGCTTGGTTAAGAAATGTGCATTTAGTTCAGTTCCTTGAAGGATGTCAACAGAACGTTTACAGTGGCGGATCAACACCTTCAGATAAGGTGGGGGGGTGGTCATCCAGACCCTGAGATAAGGGGAGGGGGCCGTCTCAAAAAAATTTTTTTGAGACCGGGGCACATCCCTCCCCTGGATCTGCCACTGGTTTAATTGTCAACCTCCAGTCACTAACAGTTGCCTCTACTGATCATAAACAAGGCAGAAAATATGAATATTTAATTCTTCTTAAAATTTTAAGCTAATTTTTACTTCTTATCGATTACTTACTTACTTAACTAATTAATTTACTTATTCTAATAAGGGACCCAAAGAAAACTGCCATGACGACACCGTATTATTATTATTATTATTATTATTATTATTATTGCTATTATTATCATATTTATAACTGGATTTTTGAAAACTAGGGTTAGCAAAAATATCACCTCATTCTACTACTTGGCAATTTAAAACAATAAAACTCATTCGAAGGCCTTTATCTGAGACCAGGCAGTAAGTTAATGGTCCCCAGAAACATTCCAATGACTCCAAATTTAAAATGACGCAAATTTTAGAACATTTATCATTCAGTAAACTGACTTCATGACGTTTCAAACCGGTGTCATTTCAGTCTAGAAATTTTTAAATTGAGTGAACTGCAGCAAAAGACTGCCTGGTTAAGGCTTACATGACAACTTAAACAGTTAGCAAAACACTACTTTTTTCACAGTTCGATAAACAACAGGATTCTGCATGGAACAGACAACAAACTGACTGAAACACTGCACAAATTATCACTTTCTTATCTACAAAAGTCGGCATATGGTTAAATGCCATTAGAACTCACTGCCAGATAAACACCTCTGGACTTTTCTCTTACACTCATCTTATTCAAGTTCCCGGAAGTAGAGTCACACGGTTGGCGGATCACCTTAGCCTTGTTTTCACACCAGAAAAAAACTAAGTCTGGCCCGGGTCAAAGTTCACCTGCAATTTTGCTCTCACCTAATTCATTTGACTCCTAAGAGCCTGTTCCCGAGGCCGAAGACTTAGTGGTCACCTTAGAAAAGCGAACAATATCGTCCTTTCTGTATCAGCCCGGATCAGGGTGCTTGATCCGTTTAGCCAAATGAAAGGGGAATATAATACGATACTGGAGGATGCAGACTCTGTGAATCGTAATAACTTTGTCCCATCTCAGAGCTTTACATGATGCTCACTGGGGAACTTTTGTCAAGGTGACCAATATCTAAAACTAAACTGCTAAACAGCACTGAAACCAGCTTTAGGTGCACACTCATTTCAAATAACTGTCACTTGTGTTAAACAAAGATTTGTTGGTAAGGAAAAAAAAAGGGAGGCGGGGGTAAGATACCAATTCTGTCTACATCCACTTCTACACCAATCCCTGACCACAAACTAAACAAAAATAAAAATAATAAAAAAAAAAATGACATAAGCAAAGCAACACAGTAAACAAGCTTTTAGCCCAGGGGAAGTTGAGAAAAATTACAAAATGTTTACTAACTCACTATTCTTTTTTTATATTTTTAAAAACTGAATCATTTGATAATGCAATTCTAGCATTTCGATTGGCTTAGCCATTATTGTATATGAGCCATTATACCATGCTCTGCATTTATAGTCGGTGTACGCGTCAGTTTAAAATTGGAAGCTAGCTGAGATTTTTTTTCAGTGAAGGATATAGAATGGCGCCCGAAGCCAATTTTTTTAATTCATTTCTTATAAGAATACTAGAAAATGCAATTTCATCGGGAAAATAACGAACAAACAAAAAAGCCACAAGAGCTTGTTTGAAAGTTTATCAAAAAACACATGAAAATACATGGAACTAAAGTACCTTGACCAGCTACGAAAGAAGACAAGTGTTGTTTCTTCATGATTGCGAAGTCACTCGCTGGAGTTAATAAAAATAATTTATACAAGACCCGTAAATATATATATGGCTAGTGTGCTATCGCTGCATGCACAGGTTACATTAATATTTTATACCAAAATTGCTTACAGCCATCATCAATGATAAACATTTTTGGCAATCAAACACTAGGGGAGAAAACAGTTGCCATGGAAACACCAAACAGCTACAGCAGCCAAATATTCAAGGTATTGCATGGACTGTTGCTATTACTAGTTCAAATGAATTTAAAATGAGTTACAAACATTTTCCAAAGTCTGCTAGAAAAGTCCTTCTTTTCGTGCCAATAGATTCTGTAAAAGCTTCAATAGACCGTTACCCCGCAGAGAAAGAGCTATGGATTGCAATTGTGGATTAGGGAAGGGGACCTGAATTTAGGCTCTATGGTCCCCCATCTATTTAAGTAATGATCCGGGTAAGGTGGATAGCAACTTCTTTTGTTATGCGGCAACGGTGCTTTCCCCACGTAGGAATGTTCTCATTTTTACACAGAGAATGCATAAACCACATGAAGGCCGTTTACTCAATAAAATGCATTTACACTCCACTTTGAATGGGTGTTTTTTGGTGTTAAAAGATTTTGACCAATCACAAGAGTTGAAAACAATAACTAAGAAAAGTTTACAATTTTACATGTTCCCCACATAGGACTTCTTTGTTATTCAAACTCACACCAGATTTTGTTATATGGAAGATGGTTGGAAAGTAAGGATGAATATATGCACTGTTTTCACAGGAAAAAATAACGGATTCCCATTTTTGGATATTTTGGGGTATTTAAAGAATACCCACAAAAATCCCAAATTTTGTCCCTGCAATCAGGGAACTTGATTGGGAATTCCCTGGTTGGGACTTGTCTCAAAATTTGGATTTTTATGAATAAATAATCCAAAAATGGGAACTGTACTGTTTTTATGAAGTTTTGTTAACTTTTGCTGTTTAAGCCAATCAGAAGTAAATACAGACAATAGAAAAGTTAGCACCTTTTTTGCATTCCAACATGTTTGTTGCCGTTGTTGCTATCGTTCTTATCTGGACCGTTTCTTAATAGTAGTGGCATATACACAACAAGACGGAAGAGGATAGAAGACAGCAAACCTTGTGTGACAAGCGTGACAATAATTTTGTTCAAAATAACTTTTCAACAAACTATAAACCGCCATTAAACAGACCTTACTGTAACAGACCAGAAAGAATTAACATTACTGGAAGATCAAGACAAAGCTCACAAGTATGATGGCTCTGTCATGTTTGTCACGCAGAAGCGTTTTGCCGTTCTCTTCTTCCTGCAACCCTGTTGTGTAAACTCACTATTAAAACATGAAGTGAGGCCTGCCAAGACAGCTGACCCCACCCTACAAGAGCTCCCTCCCCCCTCCCTCCCAGGAAGGGGGTACTCCCTTACATAAGCTATATAGGTATGTGCTGCCCCATCAGGCGGGGTTTTTACAATGTCTTGGTCTTAAAATGCAAAACACTTTACTCATTTTGGTCTGGAATAGGGTAGGGTTTTCAAGGGAACTACGAGAGTATATGAATGTATTTATCACTTTAATTCCAAATGAGTAAGAAAGAAAGAGAAATATGCTAATTCGAAATGGACTTGAAGGATTTTTTTGTTTGCAATCTAATCTAAGTAATGATAACATTATTTCTGCCTAAAGGGTGAAAACGGGTACGGACTTAAGAGGTATGGTCTGCAAACAGGTGTGGAAAATTACCTGTTTTGGTCTGAAATAGGGTCAGGATTTGGAGAACCGGGCAGCACACCCCCACTAAGAATTCCTAGGCGCACCCCCCTCCCGGGCCCTCTCCCTCCATTAATTACCTTAATGTCTGGATCTGCCATTGGATTATGAGTTATATTCAAATAACCAGCACCTTGTAATCAAGTTCAGTCTCAATAAAAGCACCAGCAGGTGTGATAAAGCTATTGTTAGCAGGGTTGTTTGATTCTTTCTTTAGAAACCCCACAAGGAAACCAAGATGTCCTGTGTTGGCCATTGTAATACCTCGTAGGCGGTCAAGCCCTTCTACCTCAATCTGGATGCGGCGTACAATCTTCAAGCCATCGTCTGTGAAGATAAGCAAGTGTAGACAGGACTGCCCTGCTTCTTGACAAGCAACAATGACTTGTTGATTTGTATGGTTGAATGCAATGTCTGCAAAAGCAAAGGTTCCTTCTACTTTAAATTTAAACTCTTGTTCCCCTTCCTCATTAAACACGCGGATATAGCGGGAGTCATTAAACTCATCTTGCACCAGAACTCTGCCATTATTAGCAACAGTAATAGCCGTTGGTTTCTTTAATTTTCCAGCTCCAATAGTGCGCACATACAAGACTTCACCATGTTCAGTTAGTTTTGTGTTGTATACATCAATCACTTCTTGTTTCTCTTGTTGCAGCAATTTTCCCAAGACCAGAACTTGGTTGCTATTAGTAACAGCCAGACATGGTAGATCCCATCTGCCTGGACTGAACTGTTCTCTAAGGGGAATCTCTTCACATCGCCCATCAACGGTTTTCATGCACACGCCATACTTTGATTCACCAGGTTGGTTCCTTTCGAAAAGAGCATAAATATTGCCTTCCTTGTCTGTAGCTACATCATAAATCTTCACTTCTGTCACGCCATCATCCGATGGATGACGGAAGGAAAACAAAAACTGGCCACGATCATCAAACACTTTCACGTCACGGTCTCTGTTGTCTGCAAGAATAAAATTACCATTCTTGGCACTAGCGATACGCCAAGGTGCCTTCAGTTTGTGTTCATCCTCTCCCTCTTGACCAAATGACCTTGGTGTAACACAAAAGTGTTCCATGCCTTGTTTATGAAGCACTTTACTCACTCTTGCGTCACGCAATGGATCAATCTTATCTTCTCCTATGTCAACGAAAGGCCAGCTCCAGAGGAAAACATCTTCACCAGTAAGATGCTTGACGTCATAGATTACACGATTTATTAGACAGACTGTAGAAATGATATCTCTCCTTGCTTCTTCATTCAAGACATTCAAGAGTTTTCCAGTTATTTCGTCTTTGAAGCTACTACGAACTGCTGGAAGCCAGTGTAATTTACCGAGGCAATGATTACACTCTGGTAAAGCATCGGTGGGTTCGCCTGAATCCTTCAAGACGGCCTCAAATAGTGTCGCCATCACGCGGTATCGAAAAGCTTTAATTTTGAGGCAATCTTTAGCGTCTAAAGCCTGATGAGTTGAAGCCTTTGTTGCGTCTTTGCGAGCCGTCTCAAACCTTTCTCTAGCATTAGATAATGCTCTCTTAGCTCTTCCATCCACTTCGCTTAAGCTAATATTTTTGATCGACTCGGCGAGAGACACTGCATCTGAGGAGTAAGCGTCATTGGCAAGCAAGTTCAACGAACCAATGTCGACGCTGTCTGCAATCTCCGCATCATCTGTTTCTGTCGCCGGCGATGACTCTTTCTGTTTGTCTCCGTCCCTTTTCGCATCGAGTGCTTCGCATAAGAATGTGAAACCTACCTCAAAAGCATCTATAGATGACATAAGATCTTTACTTGCTATTCCTTGCAAAGTTGATTTGATTTCATGGATTTCCCGTTCGACTACTTTACCAATTGTCCGTTTCGTCAGACCACCTTTCTTGAGTTTTTCGGTGGCGGCATCCCTGCATTTGTTAAAAACTAGCAGAATTGCGCTGGAAATGACTTTATCAATCAACTCCATTACTGACTGATGCAACGAGTCTTTAAAAATTAGAGAAAAATCTACCTCGAGCTTCGGTGTAGTACTAGCGTGATAACGCAAACTTCCTGGAATCCACTCCCTTTCCGGTCACTGACGCCACGTGCGCAAGCTGAAAATATTGAACTGGGGGATTGTGGACTGGACTGTGAGATAAGTGCAGAAATCGAACTGGGTGTTCAAGTATAACTGGTGTTCTAGTAAGAGCGCAATCTCTGAAAACACTTATGTTTTTCTTTCGTCAGGCTCCTTCTAATGTGGGCAACACTGTGCCATCCCGTAATGGGCTAGAACTCCACAAGTGAAACTCGTTTTGTTAATCACATGTTTAACACTTGTAACATTAACCATGAAAAGTTCTCTACAGGTGAAACTAATTACAAGCCAAGCGTAAACCAGGGGTAAACGTCAAGGACAGATTTAACTACACGTGCAGTCGACAAAAATATAACACTTAAATCTAAACCCACTTACTAGTCCCCATTTTTCCTCAGGGATAGTCACGGAGCGAGCGAAACGCGGCGCGCGTGAAAATAACTCCTCGCGAGAATCTCCTTTCTCGCGAGGGGTGATTTTCACGGCGCTCGCGTTTCGCTCGCTCTACTATCCCCGAGAAAAATGGGGGCTACTAGTAGTCTAAAAGCCACTACTCTTTCCGAGAACCTTCTTTCTCATTCTGATCGTTCTTACACCGACATATATATATGCAGCTAATTCCACTAGAAATAGTGTATTCTTCATGTGCGGGCAAGGAAATCTGTTCTGACTAGCTTGATGAATTGTATCTATATCCATATTATTTTTTCTTTTTTTTTATGTTGTACGTTTTTTTTAACCTGAAGCTAAGAAGACTGCTCTGGCGGCCAGCTGAAATATCGTGTGTTAACTAGTTTTTTCAGCTTTGCAGTAGTCGTTGGTGCTCTCGTCATGTCAGTTTCTTCAGTCAAATATCAGTTTCAGAGCTGATTACTTGGCTCCCGAGGCCAGCGTAGGTCGACTGTTAGCCTCTGTTCGGGAAAGAGAGAGTCGCTAAAATCTAGCCTAAGGCCAGCGTTGACGATCAGCAGTTTATTTAACTCTTGATCGTTTAAACCGTTACAAGACAGCTCCTAACATTCTATTATTGAATGCGTTGAAAAAGTGTTGCAATCTTAAAGCAATGCAACTGGTTAACAAATAAGCTATAACTTTCAAACCACCGTTAAGGTATCAGCCACCCTTCAGGACCGTCCGCGCGCGGATCGCTGTAGCGTTAGTTGTTTTTATAAAAACCCCTATAAACCATATATTTTTTAAAAGCTTAATAATTCCAGATTATGGATTTGAACTAACAAAAACGATTTACTTAAATGTGTTTCGAAATTGGAACGTTTTGTGTAAAAGTACACTTCTCTATAAATTATGTTCCACTCCCGCAGGAAATAAACGGAAGAAAACAATTAACACCGCATTCGCTTCTCAACACGTTCCACTAAAAAACCGTGTCTCAGATTTTTGACAAGTGCGTTTGTTTTTCTTTTATTAGCAAATGAAGTTGGGAAAGGCAATTAGTCAACACTCCCCGTGGAAAAAAAGCTCTAGCTTTAAAATGAAAAGGAGTATTAAAATTCGCAGACACGGTTTTGTAGAAGAGATATATGGCATCACTCTGGCCAAATTTTAGCCAAATTGACTGAAAGGCTGCCGACTTGGAGTTCAAAACGTACGAGTCGATCGGCAAAATTTGCGTTCGGAGATAGAATAGAAAATACATTTTTGGCGGCATCCTACCTGGAATGAGATTATAACACCTAAATGTTTATTCTGATTGATATCAGAGAGGGATCAATTTTCTCTAACAATAGGACTTTGACAGGTAACATGTAACAGGAACAAACTTTCGCGGCAAGCAAGGGAACAGTTTAATTCTCCGTTGGAAAACTTCCACTCTTTTACACCACGAGAAGCACGGTTTAATTCTTTCTCGAGCAAAAGTTTTGCCTCTCCTTCGATCTTTTTTGTATGATCCGCCCAGGCGTTTTTGTCGATCGGCGCCGGGCCAAGGAAAGTAAAAAAAACTTTGAAGCCGCCGACTGTCCACCACCGATTACTCGAAGGCCAAGAACTGAGGCCCGGTTTATTTCAAACGCTCTGCTCTTCTCGGAAGAACTAAAAACAGAATTTGTCTTGTGCGACGGACGGCTTTCATTCTCGCACTGGATTCTCCAGGTAGAACCAAGTCCATGCTTAGTCGCTACATTTTCCATGACTTGGACTCTTCCCTGGCAAAATCGACAAGCTACAGACTCGTCCCGTTTCCCAAGCAGCTTTTCGCTCGATACGATAGCTCGGCCGCTTATTGTTTTCCACGTTCCATCAGCAGATGGGGTCGATGAGCTTAATTGGCTTTCTTCATCTGGCTCTTCAAGCTGGATTTTGGAGCGGCTTGCACTCTCAGCAACTGCAACATTTTCGCTTTTCTGAATATCCAACTCCTCGAGCCACTTCTCTTGCTGATAAAATGAGCCTTTGTCGCTCTCTGCCAATTTTGCGGCCCATTCTTTGTCAAACTCGCTCTTCGATTTCTTTTTCGCTCTCGGTTTCGATGACGAAATTTTCTTTTTTTTTGGCGGCAAACGCTAAATATCCACGGAGAATACTAAAGGCTATAAACAACGCGAAGACAATTCGCACGTGTTGTGTCGAAGCACGCACTCGGTATCACGTTACTAGTTCACGGGCAAGTTAATTGATATATGACACGGGTATGACAGATCTTGTCAACGATCAATTAAGATAATCAACGAGAAAAAATCTTTTACCCCCGATATCTTTCGACAGAAATAATATTTTCTTCTAATTTTTTTTTTAAAAGAAAGCTCTCAAGCATATCTATTTGAAAACGTTGAAACCTCAAATACGGAAAAATGGCAATTTTAAGGGTGGCTGATACCTTAAAACTATTTCTTTGTTTTCGATAACGTTGGAGCGTCCTAAAACCGTTTGAGCATACTGAACCTAGGAAGTAGAGTTGTACACACCCATTTTTTTCAAGGGGTAGAAACCTTGTACTCCGGCGACTGGCACTATTTACTTCATTGTCAGTTCTTAGCCATACCCACAACTCTTTTCTCTTTTCTTAACTCTCTTTTGTCTTGTTTTTGTTTTGTTTCTTGTGTTTATGTTTCTTTTTTTCTTTCTTATTACACTCAAGGACATTTGCACACAATTTATACAGTAAAAAAGTAAAAGGAAAGGAGCAAATAAAAGTGACTCGCTTAAGCAATATTGGGCCTAGGCAGGGTATAAACAAGTACGAAGAGGTATGGTTCACATGTGTGCGGTGTGCAAACTAGCAAGAGCTCTTCTGTAGTTGAACACCGTCTTGTTCATGTAAACGGCAACAGAAACTCGGAATGATATTAAATCGGTAAAATACAAGAAGCAATAAAATCAAATTTGATCCTTTAAGAGGTAGTAATTTACAATGTTTCTTGAACTTTTATCCCTGTTTTTATATAGGAGACACATTTGAGCTCAAGGGACAATCGACATTATATATGTGTATGACTCTTACAAAAATGGTTTAAACTACTTAAAATTGAACTATTACTGCTACGTTGCATAGACCTGGTCACACAAATTCACACTTGAATTCACACATACCAAGTTTCTATTGTAGGACAAATATCACGTGACTAATTTCTGTAATCAATATTCATCGCGAATGGACTCTTTTGGCCGGATTGACAACAACAATCGAAGCTTAACTTAACACGAAGGAGAAAGGTAAAATCGCCACCTTTTTGGTCCTTATTTTCAATAAGTCCCAAGGAAATGTTAGAAAAACATATTTCCTTGTTAATCCTTTTGAAACGTCACCGAATACTTGCCGTCTAAAGCAAAGAGTTTATATTGCTTTGTCATTGAAGGTTAATTCCATCTGTCTCCTATTTGTTAAATGGTACCCGCTCGGCTCGTGGCTTTTATGACTCTCTTCATAGGTTTCGTCTGGTCAAATAAGCTGTGTAAGGTCTTTTCACTAAATGTGTTGGAATCCTTTTTCTCCTTCTGTGACCGGGCCGTTTTAAAATCAAATCATATTTTGTGGTCACATGAATGCTCCTCATGGCTGTTCGGAAACGGCTCCGACCTTCTGGCCATGCAGTAGAGACGAACATGTTAAGCTTGAAAGTTTTAGGGCATGGCTCGTAAAAAACCTGGATAGCTTTTCTACGATTTTATGATACAAAATGCTTCCTTTAAACCTGAGCCGCTTTCATACGGATTCTCCTTTACAACAGAGCCAAAGCGGCCTTGTTTAGCCCTTCGGCCATCCCCTCAAGAGTCCATGCCCGAGATAAAACCTTACAAAAATCTAAATTCATGCGATTAGATCTTCTATTCAAGCCCGTTAAAAGCGAAAGTGAACTTAAAGTTGCTATGGCTTCGTGCGGCTTTGCGTTTCTGAGGAAATTTCCGTGCTATTCCGTGGCATCAGGGAGAAAGAGTCACTCCGTCGCAGCTCTTGAAGTTGAGTCGAGTGATCAGCAAAATCAACTAAAGATCTGATATCCGAAAACGCCTTTTTTACCGAGTATAGTTTGTGAGCTTCATGTACTCCTCAACTTGATTTTAGACGAGAGAGGAATATTCAGCCTGTGCACAACCGCCCCCTCATGAGTTCCAGTTTACTTTGTACACAGGCTAAGAATATTCAGCGTGGCTACAGTTTCCCCCTGGCCCTATTCTGATCTCCGTGCATCGTTTACGTTTTACGTTCGATTATATCTTCTAGACAAGTCGATACTTCTTTTTCTTAAATTAAGAATGTGAGCCTGAACTGAATATAAAAAATAAAGGCTAAAATCGCACTGACATTACGGGGTAGTGAAACTCCCTCGACGTAGTAAGCGTTCATACTAAAGTGTCAGCCGGTCTTTGAAAAGAGTGAAACTTAAAATAGCCTTCTACGGCTTACAAATTTGTACAGAGTACGGCAGTCACTGAATTCTTAGTTTTCTAAGTTGAAACGATATTTCGCTTGATATAATGGACAGTCTAAAACTAAAAATTATATCAATACATTTTACTACAATATGTATTGGGGGCCAAATGACTTGACATGGGAATACACTAGGAAATTAACAGGATAAAACTTGCAACTTTTACCTTCGTTGGCGACTGACTTTGATCACAGTTTAACTTATTTTATAATTTCTAATAGTTGTGCTTTACGCGATACCTTAAAAACACTGCGTATAAACGTGATTTAATAAGTTCAGCTCCATGTCTGATCTGTGTTTGCTTCAATTTGTAGCTTATTGATCTTAAATAGTAATGTCACGGACGACACTAATTGAAGTGACCTCATCATTACGAGCCTACATGCACATTTTAAGTGCGATCCAATTTTAGAAACAGATTTATCGGTTGCCCATGCCATGTTGTGATTAGATGAGAAAATCGTGTCAACGCCGTATCAACATTCCGAGATCGAGGACCTGACTAGAACATACAGTGAATTGAAACTATACTCTTTACTCGTTGGCTGTGTAGAGTCAGTTTAAAAAGTAGATAAATGCAAATTTTCTTTATATTCCGTGATTATAAATGAGTATAAACAAATACCTCTATTATGGAAAGTTGTCATTACTATTAGTAGTGTATGCATGCCTGTCTTGTTGCTTAGCCCCGCTGGCTTGGTAAAAAAAAAACATGCAGTTATAGAGGTAGGTTATAAGATTCCCTGGTTCAGTTCTGAAATGATGATGCTATGGCGAACACAAATTTAGATCGATTTACTCAAATCACAAACTAAGAAGGATTTGAGACTACAATACGTAAAACTGTCGCACTGTGTTTCTACAAGTTATTCTGGTTATACAGTTTTTCCTTTCATCAAGAGACTTTGTGCAAATTCTTTTAGTTCAACTTTCTGCATGATCTGCTCCGTCCCAACCAACTGCTGTTTTTGTTGCTGAAATCATGCACTCAAACTCAAAGAAAATCAGAGACCATTGGGAAATTTGGACAATGCATTTTGTGTTTCCTTAAGTTGCTATCAGAAATCTTTAGAGCCTGCTTAAGTCCAGTTACAGAAGAGTTCAGTTTTCGAAAGACCCTTACGAGACTAACAACAAATTTAAAAGATATACCACTGTGACCATTAACACATCTAAATGATTTTGCACGTGGCGGTTATGGTAACAGTAGCATTTTAGTTGCAAGAGAATCATTCACGCTGTTAGATACCATTGTGTCTATCGAAGACACATTAACGAATCCGTTCAGTGCAAGTACTTAGACTTTCTTTTTGTTTAAATTCCCTTTTTGTCTCGGTTAGGTTTGTTTGTTTGGCTGTGCTGTCGCTTCGGGCTATATAGCGACGGGAACATAACATAATTATGCAACTAACATACGTTCGTAATGTTTGTTTTTGTTTTTAGTAGTTTAGTTTAGTTGTCTCTTCTTTTCTTCTTTTTTCGTAAATAAAGATCTATCTCGTTACTGGCGACCTTTAAAGAACATAGTGCCAGACACACCACAAGCTATAGATGCCAATAAACCGTTTATTAATCTACGTGAACAAAAGTGGATGGCCATGATTCTTGATTACACCGCTAAGTGTTTCTTCCAGGGTCCAAGTGCCAAGTTTTCTTCCATTCAAAAATAAAAAGTCACAAAAGTGAATTAAAGTTCTCACTCATAATAAGTTCTTCTGCACCTTAACTAGCAGGGTTCAATGGGGTGCTACGTACCCTTTTTTTGCAACTTCCCTTTTGACGGCTGACGGCTAAATTTTAGGGCTTTTGACGGCTGACAGTAAAAATGAAGTCGAAGAAATAAAGTAAATGTTAAGTTCTTTGTAAATTAATATTAACTGCTGTGTTTTGGAGGTTGCCTTGGCTTTTCACATTAGAGGCGGCGGATCCATGAGGATTTTTTGATGGGGGTCGCTGATACCAACGGGCCACCAAACTATATGTTAATTTATTTGGTTTTTGGAAAGGATGGAATGGAGACTGTAACACTGCAAAGTCTTGAAAAGCCAAATAAAATAGAAAAAGTAGAAGCTAATAGAAATACCTTACTAACCTAGTCGGCCAAAAGTGAAGACGCCGTCATTCGTAGAAATTTCTCACAAACTACACTTCTGCCGATGATTCTGCATTTGCATGCATGGCGATTGCACGTATTTCCGTTTTTTTCCGTGTATTAATTTTTTTTAGTTGGGCTGTCCTAAAGGGGGGTCAGGCTAGCCACCCAATCCACCCCCCTTGGACCCGCCCCTGCACATATAAAATTTCGAAATATTTTAAGATATAAGAAAGTTGTAAGGTATTGAAATGTTCAGAGAGAGCGTTTTTGAGAACACGGCTCATGGTTTTTCCAGTTCAGAGATTCTTAATACAGGAGCCAAAAGTCTGCGAAGATCAGCTGAAATAATGAGATTTGAAATACATTGAAACGTTCTGACGGTTAATATTACTCTGCATTTCTGACGGTTGTAGGTAAAAAATAACCTTCCTTGACGGTCGATGGTTAAATTTTAGGCCCGTTTGACGGCTGACGGTCAACCTAACAACGGAGCACTGTGGTAGCCTGCGAACAAACCCCTCTCCCGTCAGGAAAAATCGGATAAGGGGCCCCTTCTCCGATTTTTCCTGAGAGGAGGGGGGAGTCTGTACACAGGCTACACTGTGGTGATGGAGAGAGGAGTATCTTCAACTTTGCCTTGAACCTGGCTAACAAAAACCCGGGGTACCCCCCCCGGCCTTTGCGCCAGCTAGGGTGATGGACCATGCAGAAATATCGGTACTTTTCCGGCAAGGATGTTGAAACAGCTCCGCACTACATGGTTGCTGAAGGTGCCGGAGAAAGTGTCGATTCACGTACTAAAGAGTAATGGACATCGTTAGATGTGTGAGACTCGTCAGATAATCGCCTATAGCCTTCTTCACCTGTGAAAATGTTCGTTTCACAGCTAGTTAAACTTATGATTCACTGTCGTCACGTTCAGTCACACTTACGGCTCGGAGTTTTTCTCCTCCGTTTAGCTTCGCGGTCTCGTGAGATGCATCAGTACTTGTTACATCATCTTTCAAATGTTACGGAAATCCGAACGCGCATCGGAAATCTTAACGACCACAAGATCGCAATGTCACGAAAACTTCAAAGTGCGACCCGTTTTGCTGTAAAGTTAAAGCTGTATTCGGACCCTCTCCGTAGTGAGAGGACATTCCTATGCAAACGTACACTAACAGATTCACGCTTACGAACAAACGGCAGACGTAAATTTGTACCACGTGACCAAGTTTTCCCCTTATTTTCTTTTTCACTCTACTCTTTATTGCTCCTACACAAAAGTAAAGTAAAGTAAAGTAAAACTTTATTTACACAGGGTAGCCCATTCAGCTCTAAGGCTGGTCTCCATAGGGGCCCTGTATCTCAAAAAATTAATTTACAACAAGAATTTTCACGAACTATTACATTTAATAGCGTAATAAAAATACGTTAATCGAATTTAAGAATTACACTAAAAAGCCTAAAAATACAATGCACAATCACATTTAAAGCCTAAAATATAATAAAATATCAAAGTTATGATAAAAAGAAATGTCTTGCTCGGCGGCCGAACGTGTGAATGTTTTCACTCTTCACAATGTTTAAAGGGAGTTTGCTAAAATTTTTGCCCCAGTAAAAAGAAAGGTCCTTTTCCCAAAATTTTGTTTAACGTTTGGTAGGGATAGCCTCATACTTTGCCTTGTGGAAAAATTGAAAAAGTTCGAAAATCTAGTAAAATATAATGAAAAACAACTAGGACTAATGAGTGAAGACAGAGAAAAACGAGTTTAGCCTTGTGGTAAGAGCGTCTGCTGGAAAGAGTCTATTACTAGTTTCATACAGTTTTAACCATAGAAATCGTTCGGGACTGTTTCTATCTGCTTATTTTCTATTCTGAGAAATTTTCAACTTGAGTCTGATCGACGTTTGCCGCGGCGGTAAACGTGAATCTTAATCTCTCTAGTAAGTCCCACTTAACCGGCAGTTTTTAGCAATACAGACACTATTATGGTCCCGTACGTGCATGTTTGCTAAATGCAACAAGTTACATTACACACCCTTTTTTCTGAGAAAACTTTAAATATCCTAGTTCATTATCTAGCGTTCAGTTAGAACTATCATGACCTTGAGCTAGTTAGTGTACCTAGCCGTACCTCTGTCATTTCAATCATTCAGGGAGATACTGCACTCTTCTAACGATTCGCTTATTTAGGACTGGTTTTTTGAACTGATTGTAGAGACGTCTTATGGCGGTTGATAAGTTTGTAGATCTTAACATCATCCATACATCTCTCTGACCATGATTAAAATCGCTTTTACTCAGTAAGCGTCAACAAAACAATTTGGACCTCGGTAGAGTTAGATAGCTGTTGAATCTTTTTTTTTGGTCCATCGGTCGGTAAGTAGAACGGGGATGTACTTCCCTGAGTTGTGGGACTGGATGAGTAATACCTTACTCTGCTTTGACCTTCGTGCCCGGCAGGGGGGACTCCCTTATATAAGCCTTATCGGTAGACAAGACAACATAATATTTTATTTGGGGTTTATACCAGCCGGAACATAATAATTACAATTAATTAAAATTACAATCTTCTATTGACAGACTGTATCAAAGTATTAAACTTATTGACTGATAAATAACTCAGGATTCACCAGGATTTGAATTTGGATAATTATAATAATAATAATAATAAAATTGGAGTCCTGGAGCCCTGGAGCCCTGGAGCCCTGGAGCCCTGTCAACTTTGCTCGGAGCCCCAGACCCCTGCTTTTGTGAGGCTGGAGCCATAAGCCCCTTGGGGACCCTGAAGGAAGTGGATTTTAAGAAATCTTAGTGTTGGCATTCTAATCTCACCAATGATGACATAATTTCTGTTCTATGTAAACATGTATGTTGCGTTTTGTGACTAACTCCAGGCCTAAAAACGGGTATGGACTTTCGAGGCCAGGTTTGAAAACGGGTGACAAAAATGACATTTTTTGGTCTGAAATAGTGTCCGGATTTGGAGGACCGGGCGGCATACCCCCACCAAGATTTCCCAGGGGTACCCCCTGGCCTTCGCGTAGACCGGGTGATGGACCATGCTAAAATATCGGTACTTTTCAGGGCAAGGATGCTGAAACAGTGTCTCATTTCGCTACAAGTTTCTCCGCACTACATGGTTGCTGAAGGTGCCGGAGAAAGTGTCGATTCACTAAAGAGTAATGGACATCTTTAGACGTGTGAGATTCGTCTGATCGCCTATAGCCTTCCGTAAACCTGTGAAAAACTTATCTCATAATTTAATGCTTTTAAATTTCAAATATCTTTTGCTATCTACCCGAGAAATCGCGTAGGTGGCTGGCGTCCGGTCCTGAACTGAGTACACTTCAGGTAAAACGTTTCCAAGAGCATTCATTCGATGATGTGCTTGAATTCACAAGTACGTAGATTTAATTCTAACTACTTCGAGAAAATGAATGTTACTTTTGCTAAATATATCCGCTGTTCAACACCTAACGACTCCCGAGGTTCCTATGAGACTTTGGGATATTTTTTTTCTGGACCCTCAGTGCAACATTCTCCTGGGTATCATTCTCGAGTCATTCGCCACAAAAATGTCCAACCGACGTAGCTGACGTTCGAAATATGGCGTACGCTTTCCGTTAGAAAAAATTCCTGCGCGAATATAAACCGAGATCCACACAGATCGTGAAAAAGTTGAAAGGATCATAACCAGACCTCAACAGAAGAAACGCAAGGCGTTCATTGTCGAACAGACCACATGGTATCTGATAGTAGCTCACTAAAACCTGTCTAACTGAGCGGAAGCACGTACGCGTGTGTTCCGATTCGTCTAAGGTAAGTATTCTGATCCTTGGAGTGAAGGTATTAGTGTTCGTGAAAATGCCCGATATTGGTCTAACTGAAGCCTAATTGAGGCCGTTACTTTCATTGTGGATTTATTTCACCATTTATAGATTGCCCCGTTCTGACTGGCTTGGCAGGTTTAGTTTTTACGGGGCCCAACATTATTGCACGGAGTATATTGGCTTTGCTCACTGCTCCTTAACTTATAAAGGAAATAATTTATTCTGAGAATGTTGAACAAATTTACAAGTGGAATATTTATATTCAAATAAAGAATAAACGGCAATGAAGAACGTGTTAAAACTAAAAAGTTGGATCAAGTTCAAAAGTATCGGCCGAGTTTCAGCATTTTTAGTTTCTCCCGAGAAGGCTTAAAACTAATGATGACCAAAACAATGTTTTAAAAAAACTTTTACTTTGGAAAAATGTAACCCGTTTGTGAAAGTACTACCAAAGAGGATTCATTTAAATTATCAATCTCTATGTGTTTCGGGCCACAGACTTATGGTTAGAACCAAATTGTTTCGCGTCCTGAGTGATGGGATTGTACAGCTGATTGTACGCGAGCAATATCATGTACTTTAATTTCCTTCTAGCTTTTATTTGGAAAAAAAAAGATTTAACATCTGTTCGTAAGGCTGGCTATTTCAAGCCACAAACTTGCTCTTCAAGTTCTTTTCAACGTACTGATTTTGAAATGAATCGCAGTTATCATGCTGAGCGGGTGGTTAACTTTGTCAAGGGTCTAAAAATTTCACATCACCGCAGTCATAACCACAAAAGATACGCTTCCTGCACAAGCACTGGAAGACAAGTTTATGATCACTAGGAATATCAAAGGGCCAGAGGCAACTGTTTTTAACATCCTACAACGTACTAGATTCCTCCGAGCGTCCGTAGTTGAATTGCATGGGTTCTAAGTCGCATGATGTTATGACGTTTTGTAGTATAGCTTTCAATTCGGTACCGTAAAAAAAGTGCCGGCGATTTTTTCTTGTGCTGTGTCAAGTGACTTAAAAACGGAGTTGTTTTTTAGGGTTTTATTTCCCTTTATTGCTGCGAGTTGAGTATTTGTGGGTCGTCTACCAGATGTAAATGACTCAAAACATAAATACACACTCGCGGCTTCCTTTGTTTTCGAGTTGACTGACAGATCACGTGATCGCTGTAATCAATACAACGCTACGCTCTGTGTCCTTTGCAAGATTGAAAACAACAATCCAGCCAGAACCACGAAGAAAAAAGGTAAAAATCTTATGTTCTTGTCCTTCGTTTCCTCTAGAATTTACACAAACGTTAGAAAAATATATTCTTTTGCTGTTCGTGTTGAATCGTTATCGGCTAAAGCTCTCATCGTGTTGAAATTTGTCTTCAAAGTTGTGTTGCTTCGTCGTTGATTTCGCAAGTCCGTTCGGCGTACAAGAGTATGCCCGTTGAATCTTGTGACTCAATGAACTGTAGTTGATGTGATATTCATCTGCTTAGATTCACACAAACAGACTTCCTTTCTCTATATTTAACAAAAAGTACTCCAGCTATTCCCTTGCTTTTATTTTAAGCATATCCGTGTAAAGTTAAAGTTTGCCGTTGTATTGTGAAACAAGACTGGTTCACGAGGACACTGCTTTCGGCCCACTCTAATTCGCGTGGGGAAAATGTTATCTACGTTCCTGGCACACGCTGATGTTAACACTTTCAATATCCAAAAAATCATGTATTATCGGAATTTGCGGCTCAAATTTTTTAACTCTATATTTTGATTTTCCAGCGTACCCATACTGGGAAAGGGTCGGGTTGAATTGGTTTGAAACACTGAGGCATCACATGTATGTACATTGTAATGTAAAAGATAGGTTCGATCCGCGAAACAAGTTACCTTTCAGAGAAACCAGACGAAAGCGCGACGAACACTTAAATGGGTTTGAAATCTACCAAGCAATAAAAAATAAATGCGGATAAACTAACTTTGTACTAAAAACAGCACTTTCCACTTGGTCAACAGAAAAAGAAATACATTATTTTTCTTATCTATTTTTACTCAAACGTATATATATATATACACGAATGACTTTGACTATAAAGCACCCGTTGACGGCATTGGTAGCCCAAAGTGTTTCAAATCTCACCGGATTCGTAAATTAACTGTCTTTTATTTTAATTGCGGATTGATCAGAGACGGGAAGAAGTCATCAGTCAAATGTAGAGTCGAGCTCTGAAGGGCTGTGATATTTCTCGCAAATTCACTATGCCTTCACTCATACGCTATTCAAATGTCATGATATTTCTGAGTGCTTGGCAATTTTGAAAACCTTGCTGTGTCATCCGCCTACTACATCCCAACAGAAAGAGCTCAGATTGGGTGCCTTTTCCTCAGTTATAATTTCTGTTTCATACTACAGCACGCAAAATTTGAATGCTACGGCATTGAAACCTGTTCGGCTTCAACGTCAAATATTTGTTAATATGTCGCTGGGTTGAATGGCGAAGTTCGGGAGAAAGCAGACAAAAAATCGGAAATTGGAACTTCTTAGTAAGCTTTCGTCTCTTAAAAACGGTAAGAAAATCATTACGGAAAAACTGTCCATCAAAAGTCCGATGATTTGAGATAAACTTGGCCTTAAGTTAGAAGGAAAAAAATTTGGGTTGAGGAAGACTTCGCACTGTGGATCACTAGAATGACTAATCTCAACCTAATGCGTGACTATCGCGAACTGAACTTTGCTGGCCTTCCATTAAAAAAGACGCGATGTTAATATTTCAAGCCTTTATTCTCAACTCTACCGTCAGTAAAAGCCAAAAAGTAGAAATGGATTGAAGTTGCACTATAAATGCTATTTTGATTGCATGCGATCGGCAGCAACTTGGTTCGTTACATACAAAGACAGTTTTACACGCGAAAGGGTGATATGCATGCATTTATAGATGACAGCGCGTACTGTTTCTTATATCACCTTGTTCTTCTCATGTTAATATGCGATTTTTGCCAGTTAAGTTATGCGATTTCAACGTCAAATTTTTCCAGTTTGATTTCAGTTTACTGACGACCAAGTCCAAACGATTCCAGGACGTTAAAATGCTAAATTGACAATCTAAATCTTAATTGACCCAGAAGGAAGAATACTTTGCCATTCAGTCTCGGTGTTAAATGAAAAATAACATTGTATAAAATTTTCTCGGCGTCGTGAAATATATTCGTGTGTTTCTTGAAGTGATCAGCTGTCCGTGCCTGATTCAATTTTTTTTGTTAAAATCTCACTTAAATTAACTATCCTGGAAAAGTGTGGATCCTAGCTTGCTCGATTCTTACGACTAATCAGCCATAACCAACTACACTACTGATTTAGGCGTTTCATTGTAAGCGATTCTTTTGAATAGAAAAGCTACTAATTTGATAACCGAAATCTGTCTCATATCTACCTAGTATCTCTTGCGTTTTAGTCCCTTGTTTAAACTTGGCCTCTTTTTTTTCTGGGCTCTTAAAATTGGATGCTTGAATTGATGTATAAGCATTCAAACTTCGCGATATCAACTACCTTTCAACCGGCAAGGTTTTATAGTGGAGTTATAGTCGACAGTTCTTTTTATTAGAAAACGGAAAGTATACCGTAAGTCTTGTTTAGTTCTTTAAACGCGATTTTTTTTCAAATCCAGATATAAGAATCAAATGTATTTATGTAGCTTGTCTGGACCGGCTCGATCCATCACATTTTAACTATAAGGGAGAGTTAAGAATCATCTTCTATTTGATGCATTAAAGAGATGGTAAAACTCTGCGAAATATTTTTGCTTTTTGTTATTATTTTACAAAGGTCAGACGACAGATAATGGGCCCACAGTCATTTCAGTTTTATAACTCGCTTTCGTAGCAGTCATTGGAACGAAAGCGATGTTGAACGGTAGCTTTCCCTTTACGACGTTGCGATCCGATAAACCTTTAACGTTTGTAATGCGTTAATTTTTGTAACAAAGACGTTAATTATTGCTCATGATTTTAAGCAAAAAATGCAGCTGTCTAAGTGAAGATTTTAGGAATGATCGTGGTTTCAGCTCCATGGGGGTTGGAAACTTTTGATGCACTTGTTTCGCCAACACGGTTTTTGAACAGTCCTATAACCCCGTCTCAGACTCATTTTCCACGGATAATTAGACGATGTTTTATGATAAAAAACTTTGTGATTCTAGTGCAGTTGTTGGCATTGAAAATACGCAGATTTTTCTTCGTCAAATTAGCTTTTAATGTACTCGCAGTTAAGCTTTTAAAACTCAAACGTCTCTAGGACGTCATGTAAAACGTTGCACGCAAAAATAGCTTTCTGGATGCCCGAACACTTTGGTTCGATCAAGAAAAGGGCCCTGGTTTTAAACTTTCCATTGCTCTCTATGATCAGATGATAGACTTGGTTGGGTCAAAAACCCGGCCCTAGCGAACTCATTTACCGCTTGGAATTAAGTCATCATCCATCTTCAATCCTGAACAACTTTTCATACGGTACTCCCTATTGCTTATTTTCGCCCGTCGCTATTGAGATATTTATTTGTTTGTTATTTGTCTGATCTAATGAATCTTTATGAAAACTTCCGGTCACGGCGAATTCCTGAGACTTGTAGAAATAATGTTATTAACTTCATGTTAAAATGTTATCTTTTCTTCAGCAATTATTAAGTGACTATAGAGACTGGCGTGTTCGTGTTCGTTTTCTCCTGGGCAGAACTTGAGAGGAATAAATAACCCCAATCTTCCTTCTCACTTTGTTTTTTATGTGTTCTCGAACCGGAAATGTGAACTGATGTTTTTAGAGGCCAATTAAAAGGAAGCTTGACCTTTTCGAGGGGAATATAAAATGCTATTTGTGGTTCTCAGAACTTGCCTTTTTTTTCTTTATATAGAAAGCAACACAAAATCGCAAGATGTCGTTGCGAATGATGCACCTTCAAGATCTCAATCCTCATCTTCTCTGCGTGTTATGTGGTGGATATCTTGTCGATGCTACTACGATCGTCGAGTGTCTCCACTCGTGTAAGTATCTGAAATCCCTTTTGGCGTTCCGAAGTATGGTACGGCGCTTAATAAACTAAATAAATGCTACCTTCCGCCCGTCTGATCGTAATGTGAGAATTAACTCACTGACTGAAATTATATAGCGTCAGTGTTGTAAAAGACGGAGATTGGTTTCAACAACAACTTTGCACGTGCGGCACAATTTTCACGACTACGACGTGAAGTGCCTAATTTCACGTTTTAAGAAGGACGGAAGCAAGCGATAACGAAATTTTCTTTCTCTTTGTGAATTTGGATGATATGGTTCTTGGTAATTCAACTCCAGCAGAGTTCGTTACACTCTATAAGGTGAGTGAGTTGGAATAATTGCGATGAACGAAGATTGCAAAGAACGCGAATTCACTTTTCAAGCGACGTTTTACGTCCTTGCATCTTAAGGCCCAAGGCTGATAAAGAAGCGGTTGAAGGAGGCAAGGCCAACGGCTTTTCGCCACCGTGTTATGGTTTATCCATATCTGACATGTTTACTTTCCTTTAACTCTGTATCAGTCAAGGTTGCAAGGAATGTAAGGTTGCAATCTGGCCCCGGCGTTTGGTCTTACCAAAAGAGAACAACGAGACGGCCAAACCCAACATTTCCAGGCGTCGGCTACGTATGCGAAAGACTCCCGTTTTTGTTTGCGTGCGAATGCAGGGTTAGAACGTACGGAGTGGGTTATTATTGTGGATGGGTTCTAGAAATAACAACCAAAATACTGACATCAATATATCTTTGGTTGCAGTTTGTCGCAGTTGTATCGTGAAGTATCTTCAAACCTCGTTTCACTGTCCTGTTTGTGACGTTGAAGTCCACAAAACCAAACCGCTTTTACACATTCGGTGAGTGCTATTTTTGCCGGACACATTTCACCCCGCCCGCTCCCCACCCCCTCCCGTCTCAGGTGTGAGTGGAGGGTAGTGGAATCGTTTAGGAAGACAAGCCCATAAATTTCGCTGGGGTAGAATGGTAACAGTATATCATTCTAGAGTTATTCCGGGGCCAGCCCTCCGAACAGTTTGAGTAACGTATTGCTTATAAGTCCCCCCCTCATAACGGGGATAAGCCCCCCCCGGTTATAAAGCCATCTATCTGCCTGTGTCTGTTTTATTTCCCCTGAGCCTCTGAACCAAGTATGAATTCTGATATGTCGAAATTGGTCCAGAGAAAAACGTCTCTCGGTCAACAATGCTGTAGCTCGTTTGGAAACGCCTTTTCTTTTTTCAGGTTATAAAACCCCCTCGGATGGATACTTCCTCGTTCACAGGCCCATCTAAAACCACTTAAGCAGTTGTATAAGCCCATGGCTTATAAGCTGTAGTTAATCCCTAATCCACCATATTACCAGTCATCACAAGTCCCTCCAGCCCAGTGGACAATATCACATATACAAATTCGCGATCTGGTGAAGAACTTAACACATCTCCCTCATTTTCTTGAATAGCTTTTATCAACCCGGAATACCTTACAACAGGGCCCACCAAACGCCTTATACATAATTACAGTTAAAACCTGTGATTAAATTGGCTTTTCTTTTGTCTTGACAGACCAGACAGGACTTTACAGGATATCGTGTACAAGATAGTGCCCGGAATTTATCAAGGTAAGATAAAACTCCTTAAATCGTCTCTCCTAATAATTGCCTGTTTCAAAAGTCTCACTTGTCGTTATTGGATAACAGAGATATATTAAACATGAGCACCACGAAAACTCACCAGGTTCTCCATGAACGTTTCATTTCACGAGGCGTTTGTCCAGATAAAAGACAATAGAGGCCAATTTACGTCCACGACTGCGTAGCAGTTACATTAATTTGTTCATCTTGTCTTTACATGCAGAAGAGTTAAATCGTCGCAAGGAATTTGAAACGAGTTTGAAAGAAAAGAGTGAAGAACCAGGTTTGCAGTCACGTTATTTTCTTCCGTGTTATTTTCAACATTAAAAATGGAAAGTTGTTGGAAGACGGATAACACAACTTTTATTTTCTCCATAGAAACTAAAGAGGAGCCGCAGAATGCAGAGAAGGAGAAAGAGTCCTTGCCCTTTGAGGATCCTGTGTGCATTACTCTTGAATATTTCAGGTAGGAGTCTTGATATCGTCGTTCAAAAGCGTTACACGTTTGGTTGTTAAGAAATAAGTGTTAAGTTTAGGCTCCCTTTCCAACGCTTTTCTCTTTCTTTTATGCAATTAGGAAAACAAGGAACCGCATGGAAAAGGAGGTAAGTTAGAATTTATACTGGTTATCAATGAACACTGAAATTTCAGAGCTCTGAGGGAGATAGCCTGCGTGGTAGGCCTTAAAATGGAAGGGGGGGGGGGGGGGGGAGGGGAAGGGGGATTTCGGGTACGCGTGGAGCACGCACGTGTTGCCCTCTCTCTCGCTCGCCCGAATTGTTTACGCCTGCCACGCAGGCTATGAGCGAGGTTTTCATTTCTGTTACTTAAATTTTCATGTCCTCAATTTAATTTTGTTTTTTCACGCACTGACCATTGATAAAGATTCCTTTTTGCCCTAAGCGTTTCTCTCATAGTCTGCTACACAGCCGTTCTTTGGGTCGTCACGCAACGCTCCCTCCCACAAGAGAGTTGCGTGACGATATTAAGAACGGCTGTGTAGCAGAATTATCTCTCTCGCATTCTGTTATGAATCAGCTTTGCAGTAGTCTTTGGATTTCTCGTCTTTGGTTCTCTCTCACAGTTGGCGCTCTCATCTTTCAAATGTCGTCAGGAAGAAGCGAAAGCAAAAAGGGTTCCCTCCGTAATTTGACATTTAATCACACTGGTCTACAATTAAGCTGACGCATGCTCTTTGAGGTCATTGGAAACGAGATGAGTTTCATCATATATTTCATTTAGCAACCTGCCTGAGGCCGGACAAGCGAAAGAAAAGCGCATTTTATGTCTTTTTGTAACTTTATTTTTCAGATTTTTCCAACTCGTTATCTGCGTTGCTCCTCTACCGTGACAGTCAAAGTACTGAAGAAGTTTCTGGTTATGAAGTTTGCCATCCCAGAAACCCACCTCGTAAGCCACTGGAAGTTTACTCGTTTTTAAAAGAACTTTGCTCCATGCACTGTTGTGCATTAAGTACTTTCAAGGGATTATCTAGCTCGTATTTTAAGTGTTAAAAGTATTCTTTTCAACATCCGCTTTTTTTTCGTAAATCAGTAAGCGCATGAACCGATTTATGATCATGCAACATTTGCTTGGTTCTTCGCCCTTTCGGAATTTTACCCCCTTTAAAGAAAATGACAGGAAAAAAGACAACAACCGCGCAAGAAAATCGTGGTTTTACTCGAGGCTGTGAGTTACCTTTTGACCATAGAAGTAGCTGAAGCGAAGAACGGTGTCTTTTTTCTTTATTTTTCCTTATTACGTGTATTCATTTTCCTACTTGTTAGATTACTAGGTCACCTGAGTCACATCTGATTAGTTGTTCTGTCTCTTGTTTCTGTTCAGACGGAAATAATTCGCTCCGATGAAATTCTGGATGGTCACCTGACCATGAAGGAGGTGTGTCGGATATATGGTCTCTATTCCAAGGTAAATTGCATGGCAACGTTATCACTGTGAGATTATCAGTAGTCTTGTCCCATGTAAAGTAATCAGGATTCAAGAAATCCGGAACACAAACACGCGAACGCACAGATTATATACAGCTGGCTTCCTGAAAAGCACACTAAGCGTGGCTGGAAGGGGGAAAAGGGAGTTTAGCAACGACAACAGCGACAAGTGCAAAAATTTCGCTATTTAAATGAATTCGTCCCTCGTTTTTTCAAGCTTTGTCGCGTTAATTACATCTCGCTTAAAATGTCAATTTTAGGTGAACAATTGCTTATTGATATTATTGCCGTTGTCCTTTTTAATTTTTTCGCAGCCATTTGTGGATCTACAGTACGTGTTCCTTGAGAAGAACGATGATGACACCCCTGTAGAGAAACCAAAGATTTTTGAAGTCAAAAAGAAAAGAATCAAGAAACGAAAAGGAAACAAAACCTTGCTGAAAAAGTGTCTCTCACCCGACGCACCCCGTCGAAAGAAAAAGAAGGGCATGAAGAAAGCCGCCACGTCTTCTGTCCAAGCCAGCGAAAATGTACAAGCCGTTGATATGGAACCCAGTCAAGCTCGGCCACTTGAGAACGAAAAGAAAGAGAATCTAGTACTCAGTCCTATTGATCTGTGCGCAAATGTGAAGAAAGAGATCATATCCAGCGAAGAACAACTTCGCGTTAAGGTTAAAGGAGAGCTTAGTCTTTCGGAAAATTTCAACAGCGTCGATAAAACGAACGTTAGTGGACTAGCGCCAAATATGGGCGATGAAATTGACGGGAATGTAAATGAAAACGAGGCACCAGGAATAAACAGAGTGATTGTGAAGAGTGTCCATGACGTCTCGACGGAGCCGTTATTTGACTCGGCAATTAGTGAAAATGGAAATGCTTTGATCACCACGCCTGCGCCTGCGGTTAATGGCTTGATTCATGGTCCTTTGAGCGAAACAGACAGTGCTAAAAGAATGGACACAGGTTTTTCTACCTATGACAGTGATGTGTATATGAATCACGTTTCTACAGATTTGGAGTCTTCAGCGCTACTTAATGGACTATTAGTGGAAAGTTCATAGCGGTAAAAGCTCTAGGTCAAGTAAGACACGAGGATTTCTCCGGAACTGCATCTTTCGTCGGATAATAGAAATCAAACAGCAACCTGAACGGGACGTGGATTTTCGCTTTTTTTTTTCATCATCCTTCAATAGTTATACTCGCTGAGTCTTATTTTCTTTGCTACTGCATTCTTGTGAAGTTTAAACGTTAGGGCAGAGCCCAAAGATTTTCTTGTCATGCACTGTCAATTACTTGGTCACCCAATACTTGCGTTACGTATGGATAAAGCAGATAACGCAATGCGTTATGTGGCTGAAAGACTCGCGTGACCACACCCAAACCAACAATGGTACAAAAATCTCCCATTTCCCCTTTCTGTGGATCTCCTTTCTTCTTGCATGAAATGTATTCTCTTGGTGTCATCGTATTTTCCCGTAGTCTTAATATTCCGCAATAGCGCTGCAATCTCCCTGAGACAGTAAAAAGACAATTGGACTTGGATTCTAAGTAAAGTATTATTTATGAGACTGACGTAAGAGGTTTTGATTGCAAGTATTACAAAACAAGTACTTTTGTGTACGCGCGTGTATAGTCAACTAAAACGAAACAAGAAGAGAATGAGAAGGCAGGTGAACAAAATACACCGTAACCACCCCCGCCCCCTTACCCACTCATAAGCTCTCCCGGTTATATATCTACCTGGAAAAAAATTACATGCGATTATAAGATTTTAAGCCCCCCCCCCCGGGATATATCAAAGCCCCTCATTCTATAAACCCTTCTAAAACCCCTTAATTACGAAGATCTATAAGCCTAAAGCTTATAAGAGGCAGCTTACTGTATCACAGATCCGAGTGATCATAACTTGCGCTCTAAGCGTTCCGGTCAATAGTTAAGCGCGAAAGCGGAAAGACTCGCTCACAGGAACGGTTTTCATGCAGCACTAAGGCACATCTTGCCAAAATCTGAAGCTCTGTAACCTTGTGCAAATTTAACTAACGAAGTAGCTTGATAAAGCTCACTGCGTAGAATCAGTGGCAGTGCGTCATCTTATAATCTGACTCGATCAAATGAGAAAAAGGGATATCTGTGATACAGTGTAACCTCTCCTTTGGAACACCTCTATCCAGGGGACACGAATATTTCGTCCAGGAAAAATGTTCAGATAATCTTTGTATTTGGGAAATGGATACTTTTCTGGGCCCTGAAAACCGAGTTAAACCCATTCTGGCCACACCGCTTTAGCACTCAGGTGACTGACCACAAAAATCGTTGGAATTCAGCACACAAAAACCCAGCCCAACCTCCATTCACCCTAAGTAGAGGTTCCACAACAGTTTGGGTTAAAACCATGCGACTGTGTTTTCATTACTGAAAGGGCGGTAGCCCAGGTTATAGGCTCCTTAGCCTGAGATCATGCCCTCTCCCTATTATCCCTTTATGACCCTCACGGGAAGAGGGCATGATACATTTCTTTGTCGGATCACATGCAAAAAAGCCAGAATCTGGACTTTTTTCTGATTGGATAGGAAACAATACGGATGATTTGCGCTATTCCAATTGGCCAAAATGCCGCCATCCGTTAACGGTTGTTGATTTCAGTCTGCATTTTTTGCTTGCGTAATGAGCAGTGAATACACACGCGAGTTCGTTGTAAAATTTCTGCCGGCTCAGTTTCTTGAATTTGTAGAATGCCTAAATAGAAATTTCATCCCTTGAAATATTTTTCATCTCATCGTATACTAAACATTGGCAGTCAAAAATTGACCGATCATGTGAATGCAATTTGATACCTGTTACAAGTTACAGAAGCGGCAAACGGGATCACTTTTCAAATAATCAATTCATGAATGGAATCTTGACCTGGTTTGACTGTAATTCCTCCTTCAGAAACGTGCGAATTATTCTGAGCGATCTTCGCTTTCACAACACCTTTCAGTTCGTAAAATATGGTGCTTCAGCCTAATTTTTTTTCACCGCTTTCGGCTTAGAACGAAGTCAAGGCGCTTTAACCAGTAACTTCTTTATTATTTGTAGCTGTTAAATAAAGGTACGGCAGCTCCAGCTAGCAGTATTTCATCGCAAAAACAACACATTTAAATTTTTTTTAGGAAGCGTCATCTGAACATGGACGTACTTCAAAATTTTCTTTTCCCTAAAAGACATTGGCGCCAAAATTTGATTCCCGTATGGTAAACGCTTATTGGCTAATAACATGACAGGTCAAGCAGACGTTAGATTATGTAAATTAGGGGGCGGTTAACGGCTTGTTAAATAAATGTATCAGGCGTTATTTTTTTCCCTCTCGAGCCAAAGAAACGAAGAAGCAAAAAAAAAAATAACGCCTGATCTCAGGTTATAGGCTCCTGAAAAGGTACGACATTTTTCATTAACAGTGAAAAGGCAGCGAGAACCCGTTAAGCTAAATGCAACATGCCCTTAGCAGACTCGCTAACTCTCAGGCAACCCACGTGGTGTCTTGAGATGCATTATTGCTTGTTTGCATACCCATAATACTCTGCGCATTTTTTCGCGCTCTAGCGGGGCCTGGGGACAAAGTAGAGATGTCTTAATGGTTGTCGCACATGGTTTTAAAAGTTATAAGTTGACAATAAACCACACAGCTATTCTTCAACGGTTTCGTTTCTTATATTTTGTCGAGTGCAAGAGCCAACATAGTTTGACTCAGTATTAACTTAAGCGATACGTCATGCAACAGTGCAGGTATTGCTCTCTAAATTACCGACAACTTTCATCGGTAGCCATAACTTATTTCACTGGGGAAATATCATTGGGAACACCACATTAATAGTAAAAGTATAATTATACCTTATCTAATGACGATTATTTCACCGAAATGAATTTATTCTTCTATATGAAAGTCATGCAAAGACGAAATCTGTTCATGTTTGGGATGTCGAGTTGAACTGAACCAGATCGGAGATAGTTTTAAGGCCTGAGAAGACTTAGACCACATGTCGGTCAAAAAGTGTGCCAGAAAGGACCATATCGTCTCGTGTCTTGCATCACTTGCAGCAAAGGGAAATTAAACTGGCCGCTATAATTGCTATAGAGTCCAGACAGCGACGCGAGCAAGTTTTCCAGGAAATTGTCCATCTGTCCTAGTTAGATATTTCAAGCTTAAAGGCAGTCGACAAATTTGCATACTAGCATAGTTTTCCTTATCATAAAATAATTTACGAATCAAATTAAATTTTGTTAAACACTTACGAATACAGTTAGGCGAAAAAAGTTTAACACAACGTTTCGATGTCACAATGACATCATTATCAAGTGACAAAGATAAAAACTAAAAACTGACCTAATATATATACGGTTTAAAGTGACAAAATAAACAGGAGAGCAAAAGTAACATGTTTGCACGTGTAGATGAAAATATGTTACAAACAGTTTTGCTAGGATGGAAACTGATTGCGTGTTTAAGCTTGGTTTTTTCTCCTTAATAAAAAGCATTTCGTAATCAGACAGTCTAATTTTCCATTGCACTTCTTCAGTAGCAACCAGGGCCGAGTTGTTCAAACCTGGGTTGAGATAACCCAGGGTTAGTGCGATATTTGATTTCAGATATGAAAGCTTAGAAAGCATTTCAGTTTTAATTCTTTTTGTCTACAAGTTGATGATTGGAAGCTCTAAAAATAGCACAGAAAATTATCCGAGAAAATGCTTTTGAACTCAAGAAAAAGAAACCTGGGTTAAATTTAACCCCGGGGTTAAGCGCTAATCGGCCTTCGAACAACTGGGCCCAGGGCAGCAACTTTTCTATCCGTACTCAAGAAGGCGACATCGAAACTGTTGTGTTGAACTTTTTTCGCTTATCTTTATTCTCAAGTGTTTGATAAAATAACTTGAGTTGATTTATATTTTGGACAAAGAAGTTCTTTAAATGGTCATCACGTACTTTTTGATAATGTTAAAGCTTCCATAAACGACGGCGCGGCTTGCTACGGCAAGGTTTACTGAGAAACAATTCATGAGTAAAACTTACTCGACGGCAGTTATTTCAATCTGTTCTGTAGTAATGGTTGTACTTAGGAAAGTATGTATTTGTCTTCAAAAGTTATTAACTTGTGAAAAATAGATCTTTAAGGGCCTTCACACACACTAAGTCTTGTACCTTATTTAACTTGTCTAGAAAAGAAAATTCTGCAATGTGAAAACACGCTTTTTCACTTGAACACCAGTGTGGAAACAGGTTTTGCCTTCACAAAAAGGGTAAACTGACGGACGGGGAAAAACTCTAAAACTCTCTGGGAAAGGCCTTTTCCTGGGGACACTCGCTGGCTGCGGGAAGGCACGGAATCTCTAACGCCTGCTGAATACCCTTGAGACAATGATCACAACAGAACTTGGCTCCAATGTAGAGGTTTAATCCAAGACTATACTGCGGGTACGGTCAAAACATAACCAAAGAAAATCTTACAAAACATCGGTGTAAATACTCTAAGTTGATGACGCGATACACATTAGGTCATGTACTAGCGAGGTAAATTACAGAACACAACAATAATAACTTATTTCTATAGCGCTCTGATCCTATGTTCAAGGCGCTTAACAACCATTTCTACAAGACTATTGGTAGAACCCTCAGCTTGTTTTAAAACATTAATTACTTTCAAAAGCTACAAAGGTGGATAACGGCTTCTTACAGGTTGATTACAGTTTGAAGACTAAATACCATTATGACTTGACAAATAAGTTTACGCTCAATAAATCAATAGGTTGTTTGCGGCTTAAAGAAGTTAAGACTAAAGAATAAATGATTTCTACATTGGCTTTTCAAATTTTTATCAGCGAAAGCAAGCAAGCTTGTAGGATCCGTGGTCATCTCACATCGCATGGAAGCCTGGATGAACAAGAAAATAACAACAGCGGTAAGAAACAAAGCTGATCGGAGAATTCTCTACTAGTCAGAAGTCAGGGCTAGATGTAAGGAAGACGACCCGACACTTACATCATCGTACTGGAAAGTCGCCATTCCATTCTGGGCGATTCTTCTAAATTGTTTTGAGGAGAAACATGAAGGTAAAACTATGATAAGAGTTTTACCTACAGCGAAACAACTGTTTAATTTCACAAAGGTGATTTATTTCTCTGAGACAACCTCTGAATAGAACGGACTATGGAAGGATGGCCAAGCGATCTTATAAGATCCTTGCGCTAAAGCCGGTAAGACACGAGTGACAAATAATAAATTTATTAAAGTAAGTTAGTTAGTCAGTCAGTCAGTCAAGTCAAGTCAAGAGTCAAGTCAGTAAGTCAACAGATAAATGAATGAAAAAATAAATGTAAACAGGAACGAAGGGAAGGGACGGGGTGGAAAACCAACGCTTCAAGCAAAACACCACGGTTTCTTGTGTTCTCCCTTCCTTACCCCTACTCACAACCTTACTCACTCACTACCCGACTCTTGTACTTAACTCGCCCAGTAACGTTTGATGTTTGATAAATAAGCGAACTAGCGCACAGACGGTTGGTAAATTTATATAAAAACATTCAATCAGCCACACTTCTTATCATCATTTACGAATTATTTTCCTTTTAGAAGTTCATGTTAAATTAGGGAGTTAAGCGATGACAAGGACAACAGCAACGAGAACGTCATTAAAGCATAAGTGACCTTCTTTAGGAAACGTACACTAACGATATTTCGTTACCGTTAGAAAACTAACGGATAGCTAACGGCTTTTCTAACGCTCTAAAGGTTTGTCCAAACCCCCCGGGGGGGTACTCGATATATCCCTGAGTAGGGAGGTGCGGCGCGGCCCCTCATACCCTGACCCTGTTTAAGACAAATATCGCTGATTTTCCTACCCTGTTTACGACAGAATTCCGATTTTTGATACCCTGTTTAAGACATTTATCCTGTTTAAGACAACAATTGATTAATCGATACCCTGATTAAGACAAAATTGATAAATTCGATACCCTGTTTAAGACAAAAATCTCGAAAAACATACCCTGGCTGGCCGTACGTCCTCATCAAGCCCTTATAAGAACCCCCCCCCCCCGGGTCCAAACGCTCTCACGATTTGTTCTAACGCTCTAACGGATTGCTCTTACGATCTCACGGTTGACTTCAACTTTACTTGTAAGAGAATTGTGAAAATCACCAGAGATGAATCAGCGATCGCAGTTCTAAACAGGTCCCTTGTTTCTCCGGGAATAAATTTTAGCGCATCGATTAACAATAATTTCTTCCTGTCGAACATGTATCTAGATTGCGGACACGATTGCAGATTAGTCTGATAAAACTTAAGCTAACCGAGAACAAACGTCGTCTATCTCGGCGCTATTTCTCGAGCTCCTTGTAAACAAGTTTATGCAAATTTCTGTTGACATTTGAGCCCATCGCGACAAAGCGTTGCCTGACGACCCAAATAAAAGCTTTGCCTTATTTTATTGACTTCTAATAAAGTAACGCAGAAGTCTTGCTGTTTGTCGAACATCGAAATAGATCATGTTTCATCGATGTTCATTTCTGATCATCAATGCAAATATGCGGGGACGCAAAACGATTGTTTGCAGATTTTGTTCTTTAACTGAGCCCAAATGAGTTTTTTTGTCATTCCAAGAATTTGTCTCACTGCAAGTGTATTTCATTTCATAAAGCTTGAATAACTGTTTCAGGAAATTCACTCTTCACTATTTATCTTCCTCCCTCCATGTAGCCTGTGTACAGACGTCCCCCCTCCCTCAGGAAAAATCGGGAGGGGGGACGTCTGTACACAGGCTACCCTCTATGTAAACAGCCCCAAAGAAATCAACTCCAAGGAAATTTGCCTACATGTGACTTTTTCAGCGAATTGGAATAAACGCGACAAAGTTTGAAAAATCGCGAATTCATTTTAAAATTGACGTTTTCGCTGCCGTCGCCGTCGTTAAAGCTCCCTAGTGAATGTTCTCCAACGATTTCATTACTTAAAGTAAACATAACTTAGAAACTACGAGGGAATGCTTCAAGATTTGGAGACCAGAACCTTCTGAAGCTGCCACTTTTTGACGGATAAAAGAGCTTTGACTTTCCCCTTGCAAATTTTTGGTCAGATTTTTACAGCCAGGTTTGTGAGTTAGCTACTGCTCCTAATTTATCCTTTTTCCCTTTATTTAATGCTTATGTACAAACAAGAGCGGTAAATTTAAATGTTCTCCGCCCTCAGACACGAAGGCAATGACAGGAGGACAAAGAAAGAGTTTGCTCGGTTTGGTTGCTCAACTCAACCAGTATAAAACTGAACTTTGTAAAAAAAAAAAAAGGGTTGAAAACGATGCTTAAACCCAACCAATGGCCGGAAAGGGGCTTGAACCTAGCCTGTGTACAGCCGTACCCTCCCCTCAAACCAAAAGGGAGATTAAGCAGCGACGACGGCATGCAATGACAGCTAACACGTCACCCAGAAAGTGACTTCGTGCTATTTCAAAATTCATTCATGGTTCGTACAACTTCAGACAAACAAATTTCAAGGATTTTTCAAGGACAAATTACAGATTTCAAGGACTAAGATTTATTTCATAAATCGGCATTCTTTAACCCCCTTTGATCACCCAATTGGCTAAAACACGTCATGGAGTTATTTACGATTTTTACTTCTTCGGCCAACTTTGAACACATAATTTGATACTACTTTCCTTAACAAGACTTTGCAAAATGACTGGGTATGACTTGCAATTGCATCTGAGGTACAGAAACAGCACTTGAAATAAAGAAACAGAAATAAAATATTGTTCTTACACAAAAATGTTCTTACGTTAACCGTGAGCTTTACAGATTCTTACACCGAGAATGAGCGAAATTTTTCCTCGGCAAAATAATCTAATTTTACAGAAAAAAGGTGTCTGGCGTAGACAGGGTTTTTAATTTCAAAGACTTTTCAAGACCTAATAAAGAAATCAAGTACTTTTCAAGGACCTAAACCACAGGGCGCCCACACAATCTGTTTGTGTAGCCGATTGTTATTTTATAGTAAATGTACTGGATTTACCGTTTGCTTCACCTATAGCGATATATCGCTAACTATGTATATAAATCAATGATAAATAAACGTTGAATTACCTATGGAACAGTCAACGGCAAACACCACAGGTAAGGTAATTCAACGTTTATTTATCATTGATTTATATACATAGTTAGCGACATATCGCTTTAGGTGAAGCAAACGGTAAATCCAGTACATTTACTATAAAATAACAATCGGTTACACAAACCTATTGTGTGGGCCCCCTGTGCCTAAACCGAATTCAAGGACTTTTCCAGACGACTAATAAAATTCAAGACCTTTTCAAGATTGTACGAACCACGTTCATCGCTCTTATTCCAACACTTTTAATTTGTCAATGTTGGCGATTTTGTGTTCACTTCCTCCATAAAACGTGAAATTAGGATGCTTCAAGTCGTAGTCGTGCAGCGACGACAAAGAAATGTACAAAAAAGCGTGGTGCACGTGGTAAGTTAATGTTTTGCCAATCTAAGGGCTTGTTTACATAGAGGTGGGGTACCCCCGGTAGGTGAGGTAACCCGACTGCCCATATAATCTCTCGTTTCACTTTGATCCCGTTTACATGATACATGTAGGTGGGGTGACCATATGACAGATTATATGGACAGGCGGGTTACCCCACCTAAGCGGGTTACCTCAACTACATGGGGTCCCCCACCTCTATGTACATGTAAACCGACCCTAAACCTATTGCTTAGACTTGCTACAAGTCCACCTCACAAGTTTCACAGTAGAAAAGCTGTAAAGGAAGCGGAACAAGGTTTTTAGGCCGCGTAGACGCGAGCGAACAACGGTGTCGCGACAGGTCCCATGCAAGGGCGTATTCTACAAAGGACGAAGGACTTTTTCGAACTGTATACTCCGAGGAGCCGATCACTCAGCCAGGCATTTCGTGTCAGCACATACCTGTTGAGGGCTTGAGATGCACACACCAGGCTACGAATTCGTCAAAGGTGATTCGGTAATAAGGAGGGTATCGGTTGGCAATCATGTTCACGTCGTCAAAACTCAAACGATAACCTGACGAAGACAAATAAGAATCCTACAATTTATTACGCAAAGGTGCGGTGCTCATGTTTCAAGTGTTAGCAAAAAAAAGGTTTCACTTGAACTTAAGTCATCTTTGAGGTTCTGTTTTTGAAGAGAGCAGTTAGCTTGAATGCATACACAGAAGAGAGAAGCCCATGTGGCTCTTTATGCGGCTTTACCAAAAAATCGCACGAACAGAAAAAAAACCTTGCTACACGGTGAACATGCGACGTTCACCTTAATTTTTTTTGACTGAATATTGGGTACACTAGACATGGCAAATTATTATTATTTTTTTTTATCACTACATAGAGCTACGTATAAATTGTCACTAAGGCACCTTACCAAGGCTAGACAGAGCAGCGCGAAACTCATCTCGTCCTAAAGTTCCCGATTGGTCAGTGCTACATTCGATAAAAGTACCCTACGGAAACAATGCATTTTATTGTTTACAAATAAATTTGGTTAAATGTAATTTAACTAAGTTAACCACCACGAGCTTAGCGGTCAAGCGGTTCACAAGCGTAGCGGTCAAGCAATTCACAAGCATAGCGGTCAAGCGGTTTACAAGCTTAGCAGTTGAGCGGTCCACAAGTTAAGCGGTCTAGCGGTCCACAAGCTTAGCGGTCAAGCGGTCTACAAGCTTAGCGGTCAAGCGGCCCACGAGCGTAGCGGGCATCCAGCGGTCAATCCCATAAGTGCAGGCTCACATGGTGTGTGGTAGCTTTGTACATGGCTAGGATCTGCGAGTTGTTCATCGAGCGTTTGTGCAGTGGTCTGTGGAGCGGTTCATTTAGCGTCTTTCGCCTTTTTTAGCGATCTTTGGAGCGTCAGTCTTACAGTGTGCTTTTTCTTGTATCCTTTTTTCTTTCATTTATTTTTCAAAGCGTGCGGGTCGTCACGTTCGTTCAGGATGCGTACCACGAACAACAGCTTGTCAACGATGTCTTCCCCGGTTACCGCGTCTTCGCCTTCTTCTAGCGGTTCTACCCCAGCTCCTACAGTTAACACCTCGGCTTCTCCGCCAAGTCAACCTGTTTCCCTGCCGGACACCAACGCGCTAGCCCAGGCAATTTCAAGAGCTCTCGCGGAATCGCTCCCTCCGTTGCTATCTTCCCTTCGAGATTCCAGTGGCGGGAACTCGAACACGGCCGCGGCGTCTGTTCCTCTCTCCTCGACTTCGACTTCTACGCAGTCTCCGGCATCCTCTAGCTCCAGTACCCCTGGCTCTACCTCCCAGTCTTCAGGTACGCTTGTTGTGCCCTCATTTATTTCAACGTACAGCTCATCTGGCGGTCCTTCGGTAGTCTCCTCTCTTCCCGCCACGTCCTCCGCCAACTTGCCTGTAGTGGTTGGGGGCTCTTGTGGTGGCGCGACCGGAACCGAGTCCTCTACGCTTCCAAACCTCAACAAAGCATTTGTGGTGGGCCCTGGCTATGCTCCAGTCCCCTTTAAGCTTGTTTCTAAAATTACCGCAGGGCTTTTTGTAGACTTGGCTGACCTCCTTCCGGACAACATCAGAGCTCAAGAAATCGAACCCCAAGCGTTTTTGGAGGGAAAACTGGTGGTATCAGGGTCGAAGAAACGGGTCATTGAAATAGCAGACATCATCACCTGGATTGAAGCCTTCACAATCTTTTCTATGATTCTTTGCCACACCTTCCCCTCTCGCTGGAAAGATTTAAATCAGTACAAGTTACTCATCATCCAGACAGCAAGGCGCTTTTCTGACAAATCGTGGCTCCACTACGACATCGCCTTCCGAAAAGAAGCCGCAGCCTCAGGTTCAACCGACTGGTCTTGCATGCACCCAGACCTCTACAACTTTCACACCAGATCTCCAGTGACCACCTCAACTGCTTCAGGCTCCTCAACTTCCTCTGCCTCGTCACTATCAGAGCCTCTTGGGTCTTCAGGCAATCCCCGGTCTAGCCAGTATTGCCACTCCTGGAACGACGGGCGCTGTCGCTGGCCCTTTGGTCGCTGTCGGTTTCGTCACTCCTGTGAATCGTGCCACGGGACCACCCCGCATCCACTGCCCTCACCGGTCCGCGCGGAGAGAACGGTCCCGCTCCCCTTCTCAGTCAAAGGGGTCTCCGCCGTCGCTAGGCAACCTCTAGCCAATTCAACTGTAAATAGTTTTGTTCCTGTTCACGTTGGTTCTCATGGTAATTTTTCAGCGTTAGAGTTGCGTTCTCCTTTTTGTGTTACCTTCTCAGCAGCAGGGTCTGCCAAGTTCCAGTTCTTCGTTGTGTTCTCCAGCTGTTTGTCCTTTAAGACCAGTTTCTCAGCTTACTCCCATCAATGTGGATAGATTCCAGCATGAACTCTGTCATCATCCTAACCCAGACAAAGTTGCATATGTGGTCCAAGGCCTTCGCGATGGTTTTCACCTAGGTTTCAATTACAGTACTTCCCTGAAGTCGGCAACAGGGAATATGGCTTCAGCACTCCTGAACCCTCAGGTCATTGACAATTACTTGCAGTCGGAAGTTCAGTCAGGCAGGGTGGCGGGCCCCTTCTCCCAGCCTCCCCTCCCTGTCCTCCACGTGAGTCGTTTCGACGTCATCCCCAAACGCCACCAACCTGGCAAATGGCGTCTTATCCTGGACCTGTCTAGCCCTGCGGGGCACAGTGTCAACGACGGAATTGCGGGCGAGGATTATTCTCTGCAGTACATGAAGGTAGATGACATTATTGCAGGCATACTGCGGCTGGGGCGGGGTTCCCTCATGGCGAAATTTGACGTGCAAAATGCATACCGTATTGTGCCAGTCCATACAGAAGATCGCCAGTTGCTGGGTATGAAATGGCGTGGTGCCTTATATGTTGATATGGTTCTGCCTTTTGGTGTCAGGTCAGCTCCATATATCTTCACATGTATAGCAGACTTAGTGGAGTGGGTGGCCAAGCAAAACTACGATGTCACCTTCCTGATGCATTACCTTGATGACTTCCACACTCTTGGCCCTCCCGGCTCCTCTGTTTGTCAACATAATCTGGACAGGTCAATTGACTGTTTTTCTAAGCTTGGCATCCCCCTCCATCCAGACAAACTAGAAGGGCCGTCGACGTGCCTAACCATCCTGGGCATTGAACTGGACTCTCTTAATCTGCTGGCACACCTTCCTCAGGACAAATTTGATAGGATAACTGCCTTGTTGGAAGATTGGTCACAAAAGCGTTGGTGTAAACGCAAGGATCTGGAGTCCCTAATAGGTCACCTTCAGCATGCCTGCAAAGTCGTACCCCAAGGTCGCTCATTCTTGCGCCGAATGATTAACCTACTATGTGCCTTTCGACGCGATGACCACCCGATTCGTCTCAATCAAGAGTTCTTTCTTGACCTAGCCTGGTGGCAAGAGTTTTTCCAGTCTTGGAATGGTTGCAGCTTTCTTCAGTACCCCCAGTGGGCTCCAATTCCTGACTTCGAGGTTTCTTCAGATGCCTCTGGGGCTCTTGGTTATGGAGCAGTCTTCCAGGGTCACTGGTTTTCAGGTGCTTGGCTCCCATCACAGGTCTCTCAGAGTACAAGGAACTTTTCCCTATCGTCGTGGCAGCTTACCTCTGGGGTCCCCAGTGGGCCTCCAAACGGGTCAACTTCCTATCCGATAACCGCTCAGTGGTGGACATTTTGCGGTCTGGCACTTCAAGAGCCCCTACCATCATGTCCTTGGTTCGCTATCTGTCCCTGTTGGCAGCTCGTCACTCCTTCTCCTTCACTGCCTCCCCAGTTAGAGGGAAGTCTAACCCCATTGCTGACTCCCTGTCTCGCTTTCAGTTTCAGCGTTTTCGCCGGCTAGCTCCTCTTGCAGACTCCATTCCAACCCAGATTCCGCAGCAGCTCCTCTCGGACTTGGATCTTCGCTGTCAGATAAATACCACTTCTATTTGACTCAGGGTCTTGCCCCCTCCACTAGGAAAGTCTATGCTTCTGCCCAACGCCGCTTCTTGGATTTCTGTGCTCAGGACAATAGCCTATCTCCTTCGGGATCAGCTCTTCCAGCCAGTGAAGACGTGCTCATCCGTTTCTGCTGTCATCTTGCTGATACTCTTCACCATTCATCCATAAAGGTTTACCTTTCAGCAATTCGGTCCCTTCACATTGAGGAGGGTCATCCTTCTCCGCTGGTTGGTTGCCTTCGGTTACAGCGGGTGTTGCGGGGCATCAAACGTCACCAAGGCTCAAATAAGCGTCAGCGCCAACCCATCACAATCGAGCTGATGCACATTATCTTCCAGTCCTTGAACTTCTCTGACTACAACCATACAATGCTTTGGGCTGCCTGCTGTCTCGGGTTTTTTGGTTTCTTACGTGCTGGTGAGTTTACTGTCAACTCTCCCTTCAATCCTGACATCCACCTTGCTGTCAGTGATGTCCAAGCCGATTCCCTAGTCAATCCTAGCAGCTTCAGGATTCATATTAAGTGCTCTAAGACGGACCCCTTTCGCCAAGGTTGCCATATTTACATTGGTGCTGGTAAACGTGATCTCTGCCCTGTACGCACCCTTACCCAGTATCTACACGTCCGTGGCTCAACTCCTGGCCCACTTTTCCTTCTCTCTAATGGCACCCCTCTACATCGGCAGTGGCTGACATTCAGTATTCAATCTATTCTCTCTGCTGCTGGGGTCGCAGCTACTTCAGCAGCCTCTCGTGGCTTAATCACCTCATCAAGACGCTTGGCAGATGGTCCAGCGATGCATATCAGATCTATATTCACACCCCCGTCAGTACTATCGTGGGGGAAGTAAGCCTACTCACTTGACAGGTATTTCTTGCGTATCTTTCTCTTTTCCTAGTTGTCCTTGTAGGGTGCCTCGGGACTTGGGTAGTTCGGGGCCAGGGCTTCCCCCAGCCCTGAGCCCCTCTTTCCCTCTCCGATCTGGCTGCGTCAGCTCGGAGAGTCCCTTCGGCTTGGAATGGGGGCTCATGGCTGGGTTGCGGGGATTTGCCAGCCATGGGGGCAGTTTTTCTATCTAGGGGCTGGCTGGCCACAGTGGAAGCCCCTGGGTATCCCAGGCACCCACCTTCCACTTAAGCGAGGCAGTTGGTTAAATTTGGTTAAATGTAATTTAACTAAGTTAACCACCACGAGCTTAGCGGTCAAGCGGTTCACAAGCGTAGCGGTCAAGCAATTCACAAGCATAGCGGTCAAGCGGTTCACAAGCTTAGCAGTTGAGCGGTCCACAAGTTAAGCGGTCTAGCGGTCCACAAGCTTAGCGGTCAAGCGGTCTACAAGCTTAGCGGTCAAGCGGCCCACGAGCGTAGCGGGCATCCAGCGGTCAATCCCATAAGTGCAGGCTCACATGGTGTGTGGTAGCTTTGTACATGGCTAGGATCTGCGAGTTGTTCATCGAGCGTTTGTGCAGTGGTCTGTGGAGCGGTTCATTTAGCGTCTTCCCCCCCTCCCATCCCTATTTTTCTTCCTTCCACTGTTTGATCAGTGTGACGGGTGCCTGGAATGGGGGCTCATGGCTGGGTTGCGGGGATTTGCCAGCCATGGGGGCAGTTTTTCTATCTAGGGGCTGGCTGGCCACAGTGGAAGCCCCTGGGTATCCCAGGCACCCACCTTCCACTTAAGCGAGGCAGTTGGTTAAATCGCTAAAAAAGTCTACAACACGTCAAAGTCACTACCACCAAAACCACACCTGTTGTCTTAGGTTATGTTTATACTAAACCATATAGCTTTTCATGCCGACACGAAAAGCTAACTGGTGTAGTGTGAACACCTATATGATATGTGACTCACCAATCTAGAGATCGGCGCTACGCAGCTTCACTCCGTTAAAGAAATCGCGCCGAAGTCACAATTATTCTTATTTGTGAACAGAACTTGCCCTATGGTGTTCGTGCCGGCAGCGCAAAAGATACCCGGTTTAGTGTGAACATAGTTCCTAAATGATTATTTTGAAGAAATGCAGTAATATTCTGTGTTAAGCTTACCTCCCACTGCTTCAGTAGTATCAACAATCCCTTGAATTCATAGAAACCAATTTTGCCGCTGAAGTGTTGCTACTCAGTTGTTAAGAAAGCCATTTTATATTATATACAAAATATGAAATATAGTACCGATAATACTCCCACAGTATACTCTTATGCATTGCCGTGAAAACTAAAAAAGAATGGCAGGAAAACAAGAGGCCTACGTGACCACTGGAAAGCTTTCTTCCTTTTCGTTTAGATCACTGACATGAGTGGTTTCATACTGGTCTCGTAAGAACTAAATGATCATGGCAGTTCCCATATTTTCACATTTCCTTTTTTGTTGTTATCTTTGTTTGCTTTTTTAATCAACTTTGTTATGTTTCGTATCACATCCATTTTTCGGTTTTAAATAAAAGTCCCAGTCCCCTCTCTTTGGTAAACAACTAGTAAGGCACTTACATGTATTCAAGTAAAGACAGTATTAATTTTATCCTCATGACAAAATATTATGATGCTTACATGTACGCTGAAATGACATCCATCACTTCGCCCCACCCCCCAAAGTAGCAAGGCGAAGAGACAGATGATGACACTTTAGACAAGCTTACATGATGTGTATAGAAAACTTAATTCAGAATTCAAGGATACATTCAACATAAGAATCATCAACCTGTCAAAAGTAAAATGCAATAAAATTAAAATAATGATATAAAATTACACTAAACATTCTAAGTAAATGATGTGATTATTAAAGTAAGATTATTCCTGGCAGTCGATCAGCAAAAATACAGTATGCACTTATCTAAAGCTGCTGTGTAGAAGATAATAAAGAACCTTGATTTGTTGCTCACAAGAATTGATGTGGTATAAAGATAGTGAAAGCAGTAATCAGTTGGCCATGTAAGGACCTCATGAGTGAGGTTGGGGTTTTAAGGATGGGCAATGCAATACTGCTGACGGTTAGCAGAATTCTTGGAAATAGGCTGAAAACAGATTTTTTAAGAATAATTAAATTAGCAAACATGACATTTTTGCATTAATTTAGTTGAAATATATGCAACTTCTGCAAGTGATCTAAATGTAAGTAACTTCAAAACATAATCAAAACATTCATCATTTCAACTTTCCTGGGGGTACATTACAAACCAATTTAATGACCACATCCTAGTTGGCGTGTTAGCTTAATAGGCTGAACACTGCACTAGTAACACAGAGATTAGGGTTCGAATCCCTGCGAACCTGAATTTTTTCATGCTTTTTTTTGGCAACTGTTTAAGTTGCATCTTTACCTCTAATGATATTCATTGCATTTATTTCAGAACATTTTGTTAAGTGTCGTCATACAAAGATCATACCAACCTGCAAGTCTCCAAGCTGAATGCTGAGCATTGAAACAACATAAAAAGGAAGAAAAATAGCCATGATTACCACTAATATGGAAAACCAACTACAATACAATGTGCATGTACATGGATCATTAAAGTGTCCAGGTTTAGACATACAGAGCGCGCCAGTCGTCTGATGGCCGATTTGAATTCAAATTTGGCACTGACACTGGTTTATCTTAACCCAGCTTTGGACAACCCGGCCCAGGAGTAATGCAATCCAATGCAACCGGCAATATTGACATACATGTATCCTAACAGCAAAATCAACCTCTTTTTAAAATTATTGTTTATTTGTTAAGGTTTTTTTAAAGAATAAAATGCAGTATTTTTCTACTGAGGTTAGCCTGCGAATGCAGTTGTACAAATGTATTTCAGGCCGTCGCTTCTCTCCACCAGTCTTTTCTAAGGTACGGTGTGGGCCCCTCTTTCAACTTAACACATTATAAAATAAATAGAAAGAGTATAATTTGATAGGTATATTTCTTACAACCTTGTCAAGAACATGATATTAATTTTGAGGAGGACTCGGAAAAAAAATCCGAGTCCCAGATGGGATTTGAACCCACGACCCTCCGTGATCTAGTCGGATGCTCTAACCACTTGAGCTACTGGAGACTCTATGGTGAGCAAGGGCCAATTTGTGGGTCTCGACTGGAACCGCATCACGCGGCTACACAGCCAAGTAATGACTGGCACACAAGAACTCACTAACAGCATCGCGCTGTCACCTTAAAGCACATCAAAGATGCGGCCAACCAACCTCCAAAGTGAGTATATTAAAGATGAAAAAACAACAACAACATGATATTAATTTTGAGGAGGACTAGGAAAAAAAAAATCCGAGTCCCAGATGGGATTTGAACCCACGACCCTCCGTGATCTAGTCGGATGCTCTAACCACTTGAGCTACTGGAGACTCTATGGTGAGCAAGGGCGCGTGATGCGGTTCCAGTCGAGACCCACAAATTGGCCCTTGCTCACCATAGAGTCTCCAGGAGCTCAAGTGGTTAGAGCATCCGACTAGATCACGGAGGGTCGTGGGTTCAAATCCTATCTGGGACTCGGATTTTTTTTCCAAGTCCTCCTCAAAATTAATATCATGTTGTTGTTGTTGTTTCATCTTTAATATACTCACTTTGGAGGTTGGTTGGCCGCATCTTTGATATGCTTTAAGGTGACAGCGCGATGCTGTTAGTGAGTTCTTGTGTGCCAGTCATTACTTGGCTGTGTAGCCGCGTGATGCGGTTCCAGTCGAGACCCACAAATTGGCCCTTGCTCACCATAGAGTCTCCAGTAGCTCAAGTGGTTAGAGCATCCGACTAGATCACGGAGGGTCGTGGGTTCAAATCCCATCTGGGACTCGGATTTTTTTTCCGAGTCCTCCTCAAAATTAATATCATGTTGTTGTTGTTGTTTCATCTTTAATAACCTTGTCAAGACTAAAAAAATTATATATTTAATAATGACAGTTAACTTTAATTTATCGTGGTTCATGTAATATAGGGCACAATTTATCGTATTAATTTTTGTCTCTGGAGAGTAACTGAAAATAAAAATATTATGTCTAATCTCCACCTCTACTTTTCCCATTTCTTTGCCTGGCTCAAAAAACAACAAACCCTGCCACATTTTTGCCAATATCTGCTTGTGTGGGGGCAAGAATTAACAGAAATAAATATTATCAAACAAAGTCAATGCATGAAATACATACTTACGATAGCAACTTCCAAAAAATCCTCGGCTTTTTAAATATTCCCTCAGTTGGTTGGCGTCAATTTGCTGATCATGTACATAATAATGCATTTTCAGTAATGTACAATTGTAAATGCATAACCTTAATTTTTGAAGAATCAAAGGTAAAATTAAGGGGATTTACATGTACATGCAGGACCATATGACAAAATTAATGATGCATATGTGATAGTACAGAAAAGAGAATTTAGTGAATCAAGATTCTATTGTAGCTCAGTGGCAGAGCATCTGGACTAGTAGGCAGTAATTTGTAGATTTGGTCCTGATACAAGAACTTGATTTTTTCCTGCTGAGTTGCTTGTGTAACTATTCATGACATCATTCATCAACACATCATTTCTCACAACTTTTTTAACTCAACAGGCTTACAAATTGCCCATCACATTAATTATTAATTAATATTATTAATTATTAATATTAATAATGGGCTTACACATCTTTGTAAGGGGTTTTGCAGGGCTTACAAACGAAGGGGCTTATAAAACAAGCAATAGTAGTGCTGAATTCATTACAATACAAGCAAGAGGAAGGGGGGGTATAATCAGATGCATCTTTTTGTACATGGGTCTATGAGGCTTATAAGCTGCAGTTTATGATAATCTATATTTGACATCATTATGAGCAGGTAAGCTATCAGCCATCCTTGGAGACCCTGCAGGGGCAGTCAGTCGGTCGGGAGAAAAGGCGGGACGAAAGTTTTCAAGTAAGGGTGGAAGAACCCCTGGTTACCGACTCTCACCGGACCATTTCCAAAAATTCAAGTGGATGCCGGCTCCTGATTGGGCACAAAAAATGCTTTGTATCATTGTGCCCAAGCGGCAAACACACCTCCTGAGTTCTTTTCGTG
>CALNXK010000152.1:972500-1032500 GCA_942486035.1 Porites lobata
AACAATCGCACTTCACAGGTTAGCAAATTCTTTTAACAGATTCTTCAGGTGAGCGGATTTATAGACAGACTGTAAATTGTTTTCTTTCTCACTTGGATTCTACTGAAAAACTGGTTTGAAACACAATAAGCTAATACAATTCTTGTCATCAAATAAATCTATCCAATAACAAACAGGCAACGCTTGTTTGATAAACGGAACAGAGGGGAGACCTCGTGTACCTTGCATTTCCATTTCCACCGTTTTATTCCTCGGCTTCATACCCTTAACTGGTACAAAATTTCCAATTTTCTATAATTTTCCTTCTTCGCCCACCTCTCACCCCTTCATAATTTCCTCCTATTGTCCTCTTATTTCCCGCCTTCTGTACCCCTCTAACCCCTTAATCCTTCGAGCTACCCCATCCCTGTCGTCGTTTTCTAGGTCGTCATTTTCTAGGTCGTTGTTTTCTTGGTCATTGTTTTCTAGGTCCTCGTTTTCTAGGTCCTTCTTTTCTAGGATAGGTCATCGTTTTCTAGGTCGTTGTTTTCTAGGTCATCGTTTTCTAGGTCGTAGGTCTTCGTTTTCTAGACACCCTTCAATTAATATTCTTCTGTAAAGTTACAGCTTTCTCCTGCTACTAGAATTCTTAACGAAAACCCTGTGAGAGATTTCTTTTATCATTTTTTCAGCCCGATCTATACCTCTCTACTTTTTGCTGTACACTCTGTGGTAATTTTTTAAAGGCCTGCAAAAACATGACATTTTTATAAAAGGCAGCTATTCAAGATCATATTCCAATCTCTTTTTAATATATGTGGTCCCGTGCGATGCACATAAAAGTACATACCTTCACACATTATGCTTCAACAATCAACACATTTTTGATAGTTCGAAAAATAGACTTTACACAAAAATATTGAGTCAATTTTCAAAACTTCAAGATAAAAACCTTTTCTTGGTACTTTTTTATCACATAAAAACTTAAACTTAACTTTGATTGAATTGTACATGCAGTACTGTTGATCTGTGCGGTCACAGTAGGTGCAAATGGTTATTGTTATTTTTCTTGAGAAATAAAACGTTTCTCAAAATCCTCTCGAGTGATCAATATCAAAAATGCTCACCCAAGACTTCTGCATTTCCGCAAATTTTAAAACTCAATTCATTCGAGTTTCAGGTGGTCTTCCTCGCAACCATTTTTATCTTGTTGAACAATGCTAAGGAGCATTGTGTGACGAGACAAAAACGGCTGCAAGGGAGTTTCAAGAACACTATCTATAAGGTCACCCTGAGGAACTAATTAAAACTAGGTTCAGTTACCCTGGCTGCAGATTTCCATTCTCGAAATACAATAAAGTAAAAGAAAAAAAACCTCTAGCAACCTGGGTGAGGTTTAGGGACAAGAAATGGAAAAAGGAGATTGGCCCTTCAATGTTAGCTGACCTTTGCTATGCAACTATTTGTGCCCTTAGGTTGGATAAAGAGTAAAATTTGAAGCTTATCGATGAACCGATTAGTACACCTCTTGTCGTGTGCTAGAAGTTTGACATGTCAATAAACTTATTATTTTTCCTTTTAATGGGCTCCTGGAAATAAGGCTCAACATCCTAACTTTTTATTAATTTTTAGGAGCGGGCTCCCAAAAATCTTTTTAGGCAGCAGCCACACCTCACTGTATACTTTGTTGCTTAATTGCATTCATCCCCATCCATTTGCTTATTTCCTTACTTCTGGATATTTGCTTTAAACTCCTGCTAACTAAAACTTTTTTCGTTTCCCTAGAAGGTTCGAGTTATCAGGAGTCGCCTGTAGCTCAGTGATAGGGGAACTACAGTGACCAGAAAGTCACAGGTTTGACTCCTCAGATTGTTTCTTCTGAATCGTCTGTATTACTGACTTAAACACAAGACTCCTCATATTATATAGGTATTTACCAACCTTAAAAATTCCACACCACATTAAATTCACTAAATAAAAAACTTAATTTTATCACAGAAGGGTCTTAGACAGAATTATTATTAACATTATAATCAAAACTTTTGATGTATTGGGGATAAGAAAAGACAGTACTGTACATGTAGGTCACCTGCAACTATTCAAACCTGAATTTCATTTTTAACTCCAACATAACATGTTAAAAACCGCTGTAACTCATTTGAATAATATTATGACTTACCGCTCCAGCAAGAAAGTCGGGAGAAAGAGGATCTTCTATCATTGCACCTAGGAAATCTGGATAGCCCTATTAAAAATGAAACAATAGTAATAAACACTTAATGACTGGTCCCGAGGAAAACTAGACTGTTCACAGTCCCCTATTTTTCTTTAAGATCATCGAGATCAAGCGCTTTGCGTTACGGGTTGCCATCTTGCATGAGTGTCAAAACTACTTAGGGGGGAGGGGACGGTTTGGGAGGAGGCAAGAAAAATAGCCGCTAGAGCTATAATCCCCAACGTCTGCCCCCTCGGTACATTTGAAAATCAAGATAGCTGTGACGGTAAGACGTGGTATTGGTACATCTAAACAATCTCACGAAAAAATAGGGGCCTGTGAACAGTCTACAGGAAAACAGTAGTTTTGTTTCCTGAGAATCTCAATGTTTCTAAAATTGTTGCATAATTGCCACAGAGGCACTAACTACTAACACAAAATAACAAGGCTGTGCTTCGGCAGTGCCTGGTGGCCTGTGGTGCCTAACTAGAAACACTTGGCACCCTAGCTGGATTTCACAAGTTCAGAGCACTGGGGTCCCTTCAGATTTTCTTAGAGCACAGAAGAATCAATCTGTTCATTTAATGTTCTTTGACGCAGTTGAAGAGATCTAGGCTACACAGTCTTTAGAATTCAGTATGCATGTACGTGCACAGGAAGACATGCAACTGGTGTCCTAGCTCAACTACACTATAATTATGATCTATTAAATAAATTATTTTCTGTACATATCAAATTTTTTTTGTCGAACCATGCATTAAACCCTTCTGATACAGATGGGCCCAGTCATTTGTAAGGCGAATAAATTAAATACAAATGAGAGATGAAGATATTTCACTGACCATAAGATATGGTAAATCGAACCCTTCCTAATTTATAACTACTAGAACCTCGCACTAACTCAAAGTAATTTTTGTTTCACTTCAGATCATACCCTTGACAACTCAAACCATGTTATATTCAAGTAAGTGACAACTTGATAAAAAAAACCATGTGCTGATCGAAGTCCGAAACTTCAAAACAGCCATGTCACTCCAGTTCAAATTCAGTGTCCATCCCCAAGCCTGCTGCCTAACTGGCACCCGGTCGCCAGAGGCACCTATGATTTGCCCACCTAGGTGATCAAAACTTCAAACAAGGAGCCTGCATGGGCGCCTAAAACTTGTGATTCTCTCGCCAACTTCCAGTCAACTAACAACAAAATTTCCTGTTTATTCTGCACTAATTGTGAAACGAAAATGTAAAATGTTCAGTTGCCAGCCAAAGGCAAAAAATATTTATGCCGATAAAACGTAAACAAGCAAGAACTTGTCTTGAAATTCGCTTCTGTGACTTCCACTCCCCTGGTCTTCCACTGCAGCGCAGTAGTTGAGGTGATCTCGAATAAATTCAATAGTCTTAGTAAGAAAAACATTTGGTATTAAAATCTTGACTTTTTCCCCAGTATTTTGCTTTTAGAAATGTTAAATCACTGTTGTATGCTTTAAAAAGTAGCAATGCGTGTAAAACCAAGAGGTTTCAAATTACACACCAGAGCAGAGTATTCATTAGACATCAAAGATCGGAGAATTCTCCATTTACCACACAGAATTCTCCAGCTAGCATTCGATGGCCTATGATTATTTTTATTCAGACGTGGAGCCTCTTTCAATTAATATTCTTCTGTAAAGTTACAGTTTTCTCCTGCTACTAGAATTCTTAACAAAAACCCTGTGAGAGATTTCTTTTATCATTTTTTCAGCCCTATCTATACCTCTCTACTTTTTGCTGTACACTCTGTGGTAAAACATGACATTTTTATATAAGGCAGCTATTCAAGATCATATTCCAATCTCTTTTTAATATATGTGGTCCCGTGCGATGCACATAAAAGTACATACCTTCACACATTATGCTTCAACAATCAACACATTTTTGATAGTTCGAAAAATAGACTTTACACAAAAATATTGAGTCAATTTTCCAAACTTCAAGATAAAAACCTTTTCTTGGTACTTTTTTATCACATAAAAACTTAAACTTAACTTTGATTGAATTGTACATGAAGTACTGTTGGTCTGTGCATTCACAGTAGGTGCAAATGGTTATTGTTATTTTTCTTGAGAAATAAATTGTTTCTCAAAATCCTCTCGAGTGATCAATATCAAAAATGCTCACACAAGACTTCTGCATTTCCGCAAATTTTAAAACTTAATTCATTTGAGTTTCAGGTGGTCTTCCTCGCAACCATTTTTATCTTGTTGAACAAAACTAAGGAGCATTGCGTGACGAGACAAAAACGGCTGCAAGAGAGTTTCAAGAACACTATCTATAACGTCATCCTGAGGAACTAATTAAAACTAGGTTCAGTTACCCTGGCTGCAGATTTCCATTCTCGAAATAAAATAAAGTAAAAGAAAAAAGAACCTCTAGCAACCTGGGTGAGGTTTAGGGACAAGAAACTGGAAAAAGGAGATTGGCCCTTCAATGTTAGCTGACCTTTTCTATGCTACTATTTGTGCCCTTGGGTTGGATAAAGAGTAAAATTTGAAGCTTATCGATGAACCGATTAGCACACCTCTTGTCATGTGCTAGAAGTTTGACATGTTAATAAACTTATTATTTTTCCTTTTAATGGGCTCCTGGAAATAATATTAAGGCTCAACATCCTAACTTTTTATTTTAGGAGCGGGCTCCCAAAAATCTTTTTAGACAGCAGCCACATCTCACTGTATACTTTGTTGCTTAATTGCATTCCCTCCCCATCCATTTGCTTATTTCCTTACTTCTGGATAAATTGCTTTAAACTCCTGCTAACTAAAACTTTTTTCGTTTCCCTAGAAGGTTCGAGTTATCAGGAGTCGCCTGTAGCTCAGTGATAGGGGAACTACAGTGACCAGAAAGTCACAGGTTTGACTCCTCAGATTGTTTCTTCTGAATCGTCTGTATTACTGACTTAAACACAAGACTCCTCATATTATATAGGTATTTACCAACCTTAAAAATTCCACACCACATTAAATTCACTAAACAAAAAACTTAATTTTATCACAGAAGGGTCTTAGACAGAATTAGTATTAATATTATAATCAAAACTTTTGATGTATTGTGGATAAGAAAAGACAGTACTGTACGTGTAGGTTACCTGCAACTATTCAAGCCTGAATTTCATTTTTCACTCCAACATAACATGTTAAAAACAGCTGTAAATCATTTGAATAATATTATGGCTTACCGCTCGAGCAAGAATAAGAAAGCCGGGATAAAGAGGATCTTGTATCATTGCACCTAGGAAACGTGGATAGCCCTATTAAAAATGAAACAATAGTAATAAACACTTAATGACTGGTCCCGAGGAAAACTAGACTGTTCACAGTCCCCTATTTTTCTTTAAGATCATCGAGATCGAGCGCTTTGCGTTACGGGTTGCCATCTTGCATGAGTGTCAAAACTACTTAGGGGGAGGGGACGGTTTGGGAAGAGACGAGAAAAATAGCCACTAGAGCTATAATCCTCGACGCCTGCCGCTTAAGTACATTTGAAAATCAAGATAGCTGTGACGGTAAGACGTGGTATTGGTACATCTAAACAATCTCACGAAAAAATAGGGGACTGTGAACAGTCTACAGGAAAACAGTAGTTTTGTTTCCTGAGAATCTCAATGTTTCTAAAATTGTTGCATAATTCAGGGCTTCTGATATTTCGCGCGGTCGCGGACCCGCGAAATTCAGGTCTTTCCGCGAAATACCGCGAAATTCCCAAAAAAACGCGAAATACCGCGAAATCCGCCAGAAATATTTCCAAATACATGTCGGCAAAACGTATTTATAAATACTTATCTTGGCTATTAGACCGGTTTTATTCACCCCAAACGTCCAGATTTAGCTTGAAACTTCGTCACTGCAACGAGTAAACAACGTCCCAAAACTACCAGGCGTTTTTAGATGAACGTTGCGAAAAACTGGGCACTAACCATAATGTTAATAGCTCATTTTGCGAGCGAACTGTTGTCGAAAGAGCAAATGATTATCCCTGTTAAAAAAAAAACGTTCACCAACGCTGGTCATATCGACGCAAAATTGATCGATTTTAGCGAAATTTGCCCAAATAAACCCCAGCGAAATCGGCTGTTTTTTACTGATTGTTTCTTGACGAAGTTTCCCCCCGAAATTTCCCGTGAAATCGGCCGATTTTCCTAAGAATTTGCCCCTGAAAATCCTTCGAAAATTGACTTTTTTCCGCTAAAATCCCGCGAAATGGGCCAATTTTTCTGCGAATTTTGACTTTTCTTCCGCGAAAATCGCCCTAAATTGGCCGATTTTTTGTCGAATTTTGACTTTTTTCCCGCGAAAATCCCGCGAAATCGGCTGATTTTTCCGCGAATTTGCCCCTTAAAATCCCGCGAAATTTTGCTTTTTTTTCCGCGAAATATCAGAAGCCCTGATAATTGCCACAGAGGCACTAACTACTAACACAAAATAACAAGGCTGTGCTTTGGCAGTGCCTGGTAGCCTGTGGTGCCTAACTAGAAACACTTGGCACCCTAGCTGGATTTCACAAGTTCAGAGCACTGGGGTCCCTTCAGATTTTCTTAGAGCACAGAAGAATAAATCTGTTCATTTAATGTTCTTTGATGCAGTTGAAGAGATCTAGGCTACACAGTCTTTAGAATTCAGTACGCATGTACGTGCACAGGAAGACATGCAGTGTCCTAGCTCAACTACACTATGATCTATTGAATCATTATTTTCTGTACATAACAAATTTTTTTTGTCTAACCATGCATTAAACCCTTCTGATACAGATCGGCCCAGTCACTTGTAAGGCGAATAAATTAAATACAAATGAGAGATGAAGATATTTCACTAACCATAAGATACGGTAAATCGAACCCTTCCTAATTTATCACTACTAGAACCTCGCACTAACTCAAAGTAATTTTTGTTTCACTTCAGATCATACCTTGACAACTCAAACCATGTTATATTCAAGTAAGTGACAACTTGATAAAAAAAACCATGTGCTGATCGAAGTCCGAAACTTCAAAACAGCCATGTCACTCCAGTTCAAATTCAGTGTCCATCCCCAAGCCTGCTGCCTAACTGGCACCGGGTCGCCAGAGGCACCTATGATTTGCCCACCTAGGTGATCAAAATTTCAAACAAGGAGCCTGCATGGGCGCCTAAAACTTGTGATTCTCTCGCCAACTTCCAGTCAACTAACAACAAAATTTCCTGTTTATTCTGCACTAATGTAAATGTAAAATGTTGAAATGTTGAGTGTTCAGCCAAAGGCAAAAAATATTTATGCCGATAAAACGTAAACAAGCAAGCACTTGTCTTGAAATTCGCTTCTGTGACTTCCACTCCCGTGGTCTTCCACTGCAGCGCAGTTGAGGTGATCTCGAATAAATTCAATAGTCTTAGTAAGAAAAACATTTGGTATTAAAATCTTGACTTTTTCCCCCGTATTTTGCTTTTAGAAATGTTAAATCACTGTTGTATGCTTTAAAAAGTAGCAATGCGTGTTAAACCAAGAGGTTTCAAGTTACACACGAGAGCAGAGTATTCATTAGACATCAAAGATCGGAGAATTCTCCATTTACCACAAAGAATTCTCCGGCTAGCATGCGATGGCCTATGATAATTTTTATTCAGACGTGGAGCCTCTTTCAATTAATATTCTTCTGTAAAGTTACAGCTTTCTCCTGCTACTAGAATTCTTAACAAAAACCCTGTGAGAGATTTCTTTTATCATTTTTTCAGCCCTATCTATACCTCTCTACTTTTTGCTGTACACTCTGTGGTAATTTTTTAAAGGCCTGCAAAAACATGACATTTTTGTAAGGCAGCTATTCAAGATCATATTCCAATCTCTTTTTAATATATGTGGTCCCGTGCGATGCACATAAAAGTACATACCTTCACACATTATGCTTCAACAATAAACACATTTTTGATAGTTCGAAAAATAGACTTTACACAAAAATATTGAGTCAATTTTCCAAAATTGAAGATAAAAACCTTTTCTTGGTACTTTTTTATCACATAAAAACTTAAGCTTAACTTTGATTGAATTGTACATGCAGTGCTGTTGGTCTGTGTGTTCACGGTAAGTGCAAATAGTTATTGTTATTTTTCTTGAGAAATAAATTGTTTCTCAAAATCCTCTTGAGTGATCAATATCAAAAATGCTCACCCAAGACTTCTGCATTTCCGCAAATTTTAAAACTCAATTCATTCGAGTTTCAAGTGGTCTTCCTCGCAACCATTTTTATCTTGTTGAACAATGTTAAGGAGCATTGCCTGACGAGACAAAAACGGCTGCAAGGGAGTTTCAAGAACACTATCTATAAGGTCATCCTGAGGAACTAATTAAAACTAGGTTCAGTTACACTGGCTGCAGAATTCCATTCTCGAAATACAATAAAGTAAAAGAAAAAAAACCTCTAGCAACCTGGGTGAGGTTTAGGGACAAGAAATGGAAAAAGGAGATTGGCCCTTCAATGTTAGCTGACCTTTGCTAATTGCTACTATTTGTGCCCTTGGGTTGGATAAAGAGTAAAATTTGGAGCTTATCGATGAACCGATTAGCACACCACTTGCCGTGTGCTAGAAGTTTGACATGTCAATAAACTTATTATTTTTCCTTTTAATGGGCTCCTGGAAATTCCGGTAAGGCTCAACATCCTAACGTTTCATTTTAGCAGCGGGCTCCCAAAAATCTTTTTAGACAGCAGCCACACCTTGTTGGGGTCGACACAGAAATTTCGACGCGTTGATTGGACTATTAATCTGTCTTTAATCGCCAAGTTTCTCGTGCTTGGTTCGATCGGTGATCACTGGTCATGAACGGTGAAAACTGAACATAAAATAAGCAAAAATGACAAATAAACCTAAAGAAAACCTAAATAAACCTAAAGCGACACTAAAGAGCGAAAACTACTTACATTCTGTGCGATGCAATCGATGAGAAATTCAAAACATTTGCTCTATAACACTACACTTGAAAACACGTGGTGATCTGGTTTTGCTGTGGTCATGTGACCATCCGAAACTAACATGATATAAGTAGTCACGTAGTGTCCAAAAAGGAAGTGAACGCAAAAAAATAAATCAAAATAAAATTTGGACTAAACATTCCGCCGGCCTTGGGACAACCCAGTAGGTAGGCCCAACGTCACTAGCCTAGACTAATTATTCTCAAGATCGTTCTCCAGTAGGCATAGCTTCTGAATAGGTCGGATGAACACAGAGTCCTTTGTCTTGACTTTCGCTGTGCGCACCAGGCCGTCGGGGCCAGGGAAGACCTCTAGGACTCGTCCAAGTTTCCAGCATCCTCTCGGCACGTTGTCATCAACTAACAGGACAAGGGCCTTCGGCTTCAGGTTAGGTAAGACCTTTCTCCACTTTCCTCGGGCTTGCAGGGTAGGTAAATACTCACGCAACCACCTCTTCCAAAATAGGTCTGCCAGAAATTGTACCTGTCTCCATTTCCTTCTGTGATACTGATCTGCTTTCTCAAATATGCCAGGGGTAGGCAGATAGTCTTCCTCTGCATTAAGAAATGCGCTGGCGTGAGTGGCTGAAGGTCATTTGGGTCGTCTGAATTGGCGGTGAGCGCTCGCCCATTTAACACTCGTTCAACTTCAGTCAACAGCGTCTGAAGAACTGCTTCCGTAACTACTTGGGTCCCTAGGATAGACTTCAGAACAGTCTTAGCACTTCGCACCATCCGCTCCCAAATCCCAGACATGCTAGAAGCAGTTGGCGGCTGGAAGACCCATTTGCACCCTCGTTGTAGAAGCTCTTGCACAATTTGTTGCTGGTTCCACTGCTCGATCGACTCTCTCAGCTCTCGTTCACCGCCGACAAAATTTGATCCTCTGTCACACCTTAGTTCAGTCACTTCACCACGACGGTTCATAAATCGTCGCAGACACATTATGAAGTCGTTTGTGTCCATCGAGTGAACCAATTCAAGATGTACACTACGTGTCGTTAGGCAGGTAAATAAGCAGCACCACCGTTTGGCTGTTCCTCTTCCATGCTTGACGTATAAAGGACCGAATAGATCCATTCCTGTGTAGGAGAATGGGGGTTCGTACGCCATCATCCGGCTTCTTGGCAGGGGAGCCATTTGCTGAGTCATCGGCTTGGCATTCAACTTCTTACAAACAAGACACCGACCCAGGACAGAACGAGTTAACACCCTTATTTGTGGGATCCAGAACGTCTCTCGAACCCTTGCTATGAGGTGTTCACGCCCCAGGTGACCAATTGATGCATGGGTGTGGCGGACCATCAGGACTGTCGCTGGATGATCTCTGGGCAGTATTATTTGATTCCTGGCAGTGTCAGCAGCTGGTGGTGATGCTATACGTCCCTTGACTCTCAAAACACCATGGTCGTCTTGCATTGGGTTCAAACTAGCGATCTTACTGGATCCCCTGACTTCGCCCCTGGTCTTTAGATCCTTGATCTCTTGATCGTAGGCTGCGTGCTGGACGATCTTTGCGATGGATAAGGTAGCAGCATCGTAATCTTCTAAAGTCAGATGACCTGTGTGGACAGTCTTCCGGTCACGGATGAAATGAGTGAAGCGTGTGAGCCAAGCCACTTGACGTCTGAGACGGTTCCAATCAGAGGAGGTGCTTATTATTTGTTGCATGGTGGTCTCAACAGGGTGGTGGGGGGGCAATTAGACTGTACGCTTGCCTGGCGGGTCTTGACATTGGTGTTTATGTCAGTACAGTTAGCATGGGTTTCTTTCTTAAGCTCTAGGCCTTCATCGGGGACTTCTCGAAGGCTTGCGTTGGGCCAAAAGGATTCAGGTTGCCATAAGAACTCTGGTCCTCGTAGCCAGCGGTGATCAAGGTTTAGCTCAGAGGGGTTCAAGCCACGTGACGCATCGTCGGCTGGGTTCAAGACACCTGGCACGTGGTTCCAGTCGTCTGGCTGTGAGTTTCCTCTGATTTCTTCGACTCGATTAGCGACATAGGTCTGGAAACGACGCCTTTCATTCTTCAAGTAGTGGAGAACTATTTCGCTGTCTGTCCAGAACTTGGTGCTCTGAATAGGAAGGTCCAACTCTTCTCTCAGCATCTTATTCAAGCGTGTAGACAGAACAGCAGCTTGGAGTTCAAGCCTTGGAATGCTTGTGAACTTGACAGGTGCATTTCTTGCTTTCCCCACAACAAACGAGCAGTGAATAGACCCATCTGGATTCTCGACTCTTAGATACGCAGATGCACCGTAGCCAATTTCAGAGGCATCAGAGAAGATATGCAGCTGTAGTTTGCATTTGGAAGCATCTGTTCCAGCTGGCAAGTAGCAACGTGGGATGCGCAGTGCAGAGAGGGATGACAGCTGTGAGGTCCAAGACTTCCATCTGGCTAAGAAGTTTTCTTCGAGTGGCTGGTCCCAGTCTACCTTAGCCTTCCACATATCCTGGATAATTACTCTGGCAGTAAGGGCCACAGGCGCAGCAAACCCAAGAGGGTCATACAGGGAACAAACGGCGGACAGTACTCCACGCTTTGTTTCGGGTCGATTCAAGTTCTTGATGTCAAATCCAAGCTCATCTGTTTCAGCAAACCAGCGAATCCCTAGCGCCCTTTCCACTGGCAGTTCGTCTAAGTCAAGATTCAGATCTGGTGAGGCTCTTTTCTCGGTGGGAATGGTTGCCAAAACATTCTTACTGTTCGTCATGAATTTTGTAAGGTTGAAGCCACCGTGATTCAGGATTTTCACTAGGTCCGATGCTACAGTAGATGCTGCATTCTCCTCACTGAAGGATGGCAGAGCATCGTCAACATAAAAGTTCCTGTCAACAGTTGCAACAACTTGCGGGTTGAACCTTTCAGCATTGTCACTGGCTGTTCTTCTCAGGGCCGAATTTGCAACGCAAGGGGACGAGGTTGCTCCAAATATGTGTACTTCCATAACATAGACATCCGGGGTTTGTCGTAATCATCTGTCCACCAGAGGAATCGTAGAGCTTCTTGATCTTGTTTACGCACACGCACTTGATGAAACATTGCCTCGACATCAGCGGCTACCCCTACATGCCCCTGTCGAAATCGCAGCAGCACACCAACGAGACTGTTTGTCATGTCTGGCCCTTGAACGAGATTCTTGTTTAGAGATGTTCCTTCATACTCAGATGCGGCATCGAAGACGATACGGAGCTTGTCAGGTTTGTTGGGATTGGTCACTGGATGATGAGGCAAGTACCAAGTTATCGAGCTTTCTCTAGCTGCTTCTTCAGGGGACAATTTGCGTGCATAGCCCTTCGAGATGTACTCAGTCATGACTCCACGGTACTTAGCAGCCATTTGCTCATTTCCTGCTTTGGTCAGGCGTCGTCTAAGCAATTCTGCTCGTCTTTCAGCTAAAATGCGATTGTTTGGCAGCTTTGGCTGATCTTCCTTCCATAGTAGGCCAACTTCATAATGCCCGTCTACAAAGGTAGTAGTTTCTTCAATGATTTTTAGGGCTCGTTTGTCTTCCACAGATAAGGGCTTCTCTCCTGCTTTCAATGTTCCATAGTCTTCGATCTTCCAAAACCTTTCAACAAAGTCGTCAGGTTTGTGTCCAACAGAGATGAAATTGAGCTCAGCTCTTCTTGTCCCAGCGATAGTCAATGGACCTGAAATGCTCCAACCGAGAGGGTACCGATAACCGTAGGGGCCGCTCTTGTTGTCTTTCGGGATTCTGACTTCCTTCTGCAAGTGTGCAACAGGGACGTTACTCCCCACAATGATCGAGACTCGTTTAAAGTCCACCACTGGGAATGTAAGGTCTTGAAGGTGCGGATACTTATGGACATCTACTGTCCCCGGCAAAACTCGTTCTGATTGGTTCAGGTCAGGGAGAACGTAAGCTTCATTAACATCAATGTCTTCACCATATGCTTCTACAGGACTGAGAGTAAAGGAAACGCGTCGACTCTCCACCAGCTCCTCACTGTTCGTAATAGTCTTAATCCCGATTTGCTCCGAGATCCCTTTCAGGTCAAGATGATCAGCAAGCTCTTTGTCAATGAGGGTATCGGTACACCCATTGTCAAGAAATGCATATGTAGAAAGGGAACCACCGTTCTCTGCAGTAATGGTTACAGGAACTACATTTAACAAAACTTGGGCTCTTGTGGTGCTGACACGGCAGATGTAATCGAAGTCTGTGGCCTGTCGCTGGGCGGCTGTCTTGTGCCTTGCTCCATTTGTGGTTGCCGGGTTATTGGGTCAGCAGTCGGAGTACTGTATCGGTTAGTGGGGTTATGAGTGTTCTTGTTTCCAGGAGTTCTGCGTCCATTGTTGTTGTCCCTATGCAGTATTGGTAAGTGGTGTCCAGGACACAGAGAACAAGCTGGTGGCTCAGGACAGGAAGTACCACTGTGATCGGGATTATGGCAACCACAGTTAAAGCAGAACCCATACGATGCTGCGTATTGTCGACGCACGGCTACACGGTCACACTGTTTGACGATTGGGCACTCCTGGAGTCGGTGGGGAGTAGACTTGCAAATTGCACAGTTTGCAGAGTTCTCTTTCTTGGGGGCGTTCTTAAGCGATGTGGCGTTGATCGTAGCGTTTTTTTTCGTGGGCAGGTCCGATCCTTTAGAAGCTTTGGGGGCTTGTTTGTCCTGTTTTCTCCCCTTTGCGGCTGCATTCCAAACACTGGGTCATTCCTTATTGACGCTTGCCTTTTCACGAATTTTGCAATGTCCTTTAGTCGTGCAGTTCCACCACGGCTAACAATCTCGTAGTTTTCGGTCTGCCACTTGGTGATTAAATCATTTGGGAGTCTGTTTACGATTCTTCTTAAATTGGTAGCTACGCTTGCTTCGCGTTCCACATCTCCCTTCAGAACCTTGGTTGAAGTGTTCAGCTTCTCGGCAAAATTAAGCAGACCCATGTTGTCACCATAGGCAAGTTTGGGGCCTGAGACTAACTCTTCGATGCAGGCTTGCGTCACCTGAATAGGGCGACCAAAGCGTTCCTCTAAGATCTTCATTAGCTCACTATAGGAGGAGCCTCGGTTTCTTTTGATGACCTCCAAGGCTTCTCCTTTCAGGAACTTCGGTAAGTACTCTACCCGCTGCGCATCAGTTAGTAGCTCACTTTCAAGGTGAGTATGTGCTTGTTCTTTGAAGAACGGGAAGTCTGCTGGGTTGCCATTAAAGGGTGTAGGAGATTCCGTTCAGAAGCTGTACCTTCCACATGGCTGCTACATGGTCTTTAGGGGCTTGCTCTATTACTTTGTCTTCTGGCTGAGACTTAGGTCTATACTGGAAGGTTCGTGGGGCTTGGTATGGTGGCTGCTGGCATTCAGTGACTGGCAGTGCTCCCTTGTTTGCAGTATCGGCAATATTGGATTTGACCTCAGTGGCTGGCTTTTCCTTGCACGAACCAGGTGCTGTGTCTTGGGGGGTGGAGCAACTGACAGGTATAAGAGGCAGTGAAGGTTTGGGTGTCGGTGCTGGGATTTTTGGTGTTCGGGGTTCTGAATCATCAAGTTGAATTTGAGGTGACTGTCCCAGTGGTTTCTCCTCAATGGGATAGGATGTCTGAACAATATTGTCCACACCATTAACAACACCAGTTTCCTCGTCGAACTCATTTTCAATCTTCCAATCCAGTTCAGCTAGAACGGCTTCGTCCTCGAGTAGTCTCAATTCCTTCTTGGCGCTCCGCTCATGCTCTGCTTTGACCAATTCGGCTTCTTGTTGAGCCTTGCTCCTCGCCAACTCAGCTTCCTCTTGTGCCCTACTCTTCGCTAACTCCAATTTCTTTTTTGCTAAAAGCATGGCTCTAAACCTTTCTTTCCGGGACGACGAAGAGGATCTTGAAGTAGTGGAGCTCTGAGACTGGTGCGACTTGTGACTTTTAATGGAGCGTTCATCATCACGTTCTTGTGTTTCTTGATCAGTCCGTATTTGCGTTTCGCATTCTTCTATTGTAAACATCATCTGTTCTTTGAGGGACTTGAACCTTTGTTGTACTTCTTGTAGTCGTTTGCTGTCACGTATGCCTGGCAGGTACTTCGAGTGTACAGTCTCAAAGGATTTCAAATGATAGCTAAATGATCTACTATTTTGCGGGCGGACAAGTGCTCCCAGTTAGTGTAGAGGAGAGTTTGGAGCTGCTGTGTTTCAAAGGCAACTTCTTTAGATTCCTTGTTCCACAAAGATGCAAGTCTGCGTTGTTCCCTTATTTCGCGTTGATGCACAAGTTCACTAAAATCAATTTGAGTATTTGGTACGGGGTCCTGGCGTAGGGAGTATCCAACTGCTCCTCTCGCTGAGTCCTCAGGGTCCATTCCGCGATCCACTATCGCGCGGTCCAGTCCAGAGATTCCTGCGATTCCGTTCGGTCGGTTCTGAGCGTTCGTTTTCTCGAAAATCCAGGTGAAAACACAGTTTTCTCTTCGTACTTTGTAGAATTTTTCACAATGTTGGGGTCGACACAGAAATTTCGACGCGTTGATTGGACTATTAATCTGTCTTTAATCGCCAAGTTTCTCGTGCTTGGTTCGATCGGTGATCACTGGTCATGAACGGTGAAAACTGAACATAAAATAAGCAAAAATGACAAATAAACCTAAAGAAAACCTAAATAAACCTAAAGCGACACTAAAGAGCGAAAACTACTTACATTCTGTGCGATGCAATCGATGAGAAATTCAAAACATTTGCTCTATAACACTACACTTGAAAACACGTGGTGATCTGGTTTTGCTGTGGTCATGTGACCATCCGAAACTAACATGATATAAGTAGTCACGTAGTGTCCAAAAAGGAAGTGAACGCAAAAATAAATCAAAATAAAATTTGGACTAAACACACCTCACTGTATACTTTGTTGCTTAATCGCATTCCCTCCCCATCCATTTGCTTATTTCCTTACTTCTGGATAAATTGCTTTAAACTCCTGCTAACTAAAACTTTTTTCGTTTCCCTAGAAGGTTCGAGTTATCAGGAGTCGCCTGTAGCTCAGTGATAGGGGAACTACAGTGACCAGAAAGTCACAGGTTTGACTCCTCAGATTGTTTCTTCTGAATCGTCTGTATTACTGACTTAAACACAAGACTCCTCATATTATATAGGTATTTACCAACCTTAAAAATTCCACACCACATTAAATTCACTAAATAAAAAACTTAATTTTATCACAGAAGGGTCTTAGACAGAATTATTATTAATATTATAATCAAAACTTTTGATGTATTGGGGATAAGAAAAGACAGTACTGTACATGTAGGTCACCTGCAACTATTCAAACCTGAATTTCATTTTTAGCTCCAACATAACATGTTAAAAACAGCTGTAACTCATTTGAATAATATTATAGCTTACCGCTCCAGCAAGAGTAAAAAAGCCGGGATAAAGAGGATCTTGCTGCATTGCACCTGGGTAGCCACCTGGGAAACCTGGATGGCCCTATTAAAAATGAAACAATAGTAATAAACACTTAATGACTGGTCCCGAGGAAAACTAGACTGTTCACAGTCCCCTATTTTTCTTTAAGATCATCGAGATCGAGTGCTTTGCGTTACGGGTTGCCATCTTGCATGAGTGTCAAAACTACTTAGGGGGAGGGGACGGTTTGGGAAGAGACGAGAAAAATAGCCACTAGAGCTATAATCCTCGACGCCTGCCGCTTAAGTACATTTGAAAATCAAGATAGCTGTGACGGTAAGACGTGGTATTGGTACATCTAAACAATCTCACGAAAAAATAGGGGACTGTGAACAGTCTACAGGAAAACAGTAGTTTTGTTTCCTGAGAATCTCAATGTTTCTAAAATTGTTGCATAATTGCCACAGAGGCACTAACTACTAACACAAAATAACAAGGCTGTGATTCGGCAGTGCCTGGTGGCCTGTGGTGCCTAACTAGAAACACTTGGCACCCTAGCTGGATTTCACAAGTTCAGAGCACTGGGGTCCCCTCAGATTTTCTTAGAGCACAGAAGAATCAATCTGTTCATTTAATGTTCTTTGACGCAGTTGAAGAGATCTAGGCTACACAGTCTTTAGAATTCAGTATGCATGTACGTGGACAGGAAGACATGCAGTGTCCTAGCTCAATTACACTTTTTGATCTATTGAATAATTATTTTCTGCACATAACAATGACCCCTCTGATGCAGATCGGCCCAGTCTGAGTCACTTGCAAGGCGAATAAATTAAATACAAATGAGAGATGAAGATATTTCACTGACCATAAGATACGGAGTGTATCGTTACTTTGCGAGCTTTCCGATGCAGGATCTTTTTTCTTTTTTAGCATACATTGATTTCAATCTTTTACAAAAGTTACGAACTCGATACTTCCTGGGAAAAAAACGTTAGAAAATTACTCGCTATCAAGAAAGTAAACATGATACTGATGGTCTAAAATGCAAACTAGAAAGCCTTCTGTCGGTTCGAATGTTAAGGAAAGTGAGGAAATAAAAGCCTGATATGTCGCAAATACATTTTCTGTGACGAAGTCACTGGGACCCAAATATAATATACAGAAGGTTCCAATGAAATGACTTCCATTTGTAGCTATTTGTGCAAGCCACTGAGGTTTTGATTTGTACGACCCAATAAATATCTAACAAGCTCCTTACTTACCCCACTATATCCACCAGCAGGTGGAGCCCAATAGCTTGCACAATTCATGCCTTTGTACTGCAAACTAGAGCCGAAAAAACGAATACTTTTGCAAGCTAGTTAATTTCGCCCGCCGAAACAAACCGTCTTCTTCGAAACAAACCGCAACCTACCAAGTAAGGAGTATTATGGGATGCCCAGGGGGCACTCGAGCATTTACGCGCGCTTTTCGAGCAAAACGATAGCCTGCGTAGCAGGCGTCGAAAGGGGTAGGGGGTAGCAAAAAGAGAACTTCAATGTTTATTCCTCGGCAAAGGGCGATCGCTATTACATCCAAACACGGCAAAACGATCTCTCTTTCCTATTACAATCTTTATCTACGAAAACTGAAAGAAAAATTGGCCCGAAAAGCGCGCGTAAATACTGATGCGAGTATTTCGGATAGGGCGCATGCCCCTTGGACATCCCATAATACTCCTCAAATCGAACTGAATCCAATATGGCCGCCGTATCGGTAAGATATAGATTATACACACTCAATGATCTTGGTAATTCAAGCAATCTGATTGGTTAGCTATCTCGGACTATGACGTTATATTCACCGCGCTAGGCGGTGAATATAAAGCAGAGTAAAAATCGCTGCCGTAAACTGGGTGTTTTGCCAAAGCTTCACAGTAACGCCTTTTTGAAAATACACGAATATTCAAGTGCTGATGACTTTGAAGGCAAGAAAAGACTTCATGGTGTTTAGACAGCGTGACTTATTGTGAAGTGGTTTATTCAACAATATTAACTTCGCCTTCGGCGAAGAATTGTTAATTAGCCAGGGCTAAAAGCGAAGCTCTCAATGAAATGTAAAATCGTGTAATGCTACAGCGGTGATGCTAAAGGTGATATTCGAAACGACGATTTTTAGCGCAACACAGCGTTGCAATGTTGTAACAATTCGAAACAATGTCACAACAATGCTGCAACGCTGTGTTGCGCTAAAAGTCGTCGTTGCAAATCGTCTCGTACAACATCACATTAAGCGTCGAAAGAAGGCAGCGAGAACGGTGAAAAAACAGCAATAGCAAAAAAGCAACTTTGCACGTGCCATGACGTGCAGCACACTTTTTTGTACATTTCTTTGCCGTTGTCTGTTGCACGACCACAACGTGAAACTTCCAGAAACTTCCTGGTTACACGTTTTATGGAGAAAATGTCGCACGTGTTCTAGCATTTCTCATTTTCTCACCGCCGCTACAAAATTTCATGATTTTCCCCCAAGAAAAAATGTCTCCTTTGTTTTTTCTCAGGGGCACCCAACGGGAAATTTTGAGAAAAAGACCTAAAAACAACAACAAAGCGTGAATAAAGTTTTCTGAGACTATTTTAAGCATTTTGGGAGATTGCTGGAAAAAAAATTATCTGTTCCTCACTCCCAGCAAGACTGATGGAAGAGTTCCCAGCCAGCAACCTTACAACCTGCAACCTGACTTACTGGGAAGTTTCATAGGGCACAATTCAGATCTTGAGTGGTAAGCAACCCATACAAGTAACCCGTAGCAGCTATTCTAGACTTCAAATCCCCTCTGACACCCTGAATTATCTTTTTCCCAGCAACACTTTCCTTCCAAGGACTATTATTTTTTCCACATCTCCCAGCCAGCAAAAATTTGCATGAAGAACAGATATTTTGAGGAACAGATCCATTGGGTGCCCCTGTTTTCTATCTCGCTCTAGCTCTTTTTCTCGTTGAGCTTCGCTGGCCTGTCGCCTCACATGGCCCGTCTCCTTTTCTCCGTCTTTCTCTTTCTCTATTTTCCAAATTTGTGGACATGACAATTAATCTAAACTTAATACTTTAGACAACAGGATACAGAAATATTTTCCGCTTTCCGTTTAGTTGTTTCTGCTTCACAAGACGCGGGTGGCCATACGCTTTCCGGCCAAAATAACCTGACATTCGGCATCGGCTTACATGAAGTGGGTGTGCTGACGGTCGGCGTTTGTGCGCTACGTCATAACCAAATTTTCTTGCTTTCATAGGTTATCAATTTATCAGTAGCAATGAGGCTCCGCCACGCGCTTCGCGCGCGGGAGCTCCGCTGAAAAGGTCTAATCGAAGAAGTACCTGCGAGTTTTGCGGGGATCTCGCGCAAACGCGCGGGAAATTATGGCGGAAGGTGCGTTGAGGAAAGAATGGGAAATTTTCTGGTTTGAAAGACTCAACAAGCATCAAGAGGAAGTCTTGCGACTTGTTGTTGAATCAAAGAGGGATGCCTCTGTGAATCTTCCAACTGGTTTCGGAAAGTCTGTAGTACTTCAGGCTTTGTCTGTTCAAGGGCACCCAACGACTGTTTACTGTAAAATATCTCAGTCGGAGAAGCAAATATTGCCTAGAATTATCTATTACTTTATCTATGAAATTCGCTACAATTTTCTGAAGTTTAATCTTGCAATTTCACATTTCACTCGCCAGGTTAGGCTATTTTTCATAAAAAAAAAAAAAAGGAAACCTAAAATTTTCGGATTCAAAAATATGATGGAAAGAGGAATCAGAAAAATTCTCTCCTTCGTAATGCATCAGTCAATTCCAGCTGCGCCCAGTCCCCCCCCCCTCCCCCGGGCGGGGGGAGCATTTTTTTTTTTGCTTGGATAGCAAATTCTCGGGGGTGGGGATTCTTGAGCTGTCAAATCCCCAGGGGTGGGGACGAAACAAGAGGGCAAATGCCCTGTCCTCCGTCAACACTGCAACATTTTTCATTGATCGCACTATCGAGTAGTGCAATTTTAAGCTTTTTAATGTGCGATTTTTTGTTTCAATTAACGTCTTCCTTTGTAATAGTGCTATTCTAATTAAGACTTCACGCCGTGACGACACCAGTTTATGGTTTTCGTATTGTTATAATTAAAATTATTGAAATTTTAAAAATTAATAGTGCGCTGTAAAGTTAACTGCTACGAATGGTTTTATAAATGTGAAAGGATGTTCTTCCAATAATATCGAGAGAAACTTGATTCAATAACCAAAAAAACGTTGATTCACCTCGATAGTTCCCGAGTTTTGCTATGAAATTCTGGCTTGATAAGCAATGAAGAAATGCATGCACAAAATCGAGAACATGCCTTCACAAACCTCTTCAGTTTTTTCCCATCCGATCCTTGACAAATGAGCCAATCTGCTTGTTTTCAAGTAAAATCCTCTGTGTAGTTATATTCGGATAGGAAACCGCGTGCGTGTCAAAAGCTCGGGGCTGGCCCCGGGGTTGGCAAATGCGCCACCCCCAGGACTGACAGGGCGGGCAATTGCCCCGCGGTAGCCCGGGGAAGGGGCTGGGCGCAGCTGGAATTGACTGATGCATAAAGCCCTTGAAATTTCGAGAAGACTCAAGTTGCCCTAGGATCACCGAACACATACAAATTTAGCGCCGCTTAGAATACATTTCTAGATGTCTAAAAGTACACTGGATAGCCTAAAAGGAGTTTTCAAAGTATTTAGGAGGAAACCGTCGTTGGGTGCCTCTGTCTACTGTGTCTATTGTGTATTCTTATGTGGAACCAACAAACTCGAGCCGAAAAAACCGGATGCTCTCTGTGTACAGCCGCCCTTTCTAGTCTGGGAACCGCAGAAGATTTTTTTTACTCAGAACGACGCGTTTATAATTACGGATCGTGGGACTGTGATTGATGAAGTAAGCACCAAGAGGATTCATATTGAAGAAAAGATTAAGGGACATTTTTTAACTTGTGGATTACGCGTAGCGTGACGGAACAAGTTATTGTGGGCACTGTGATATGCAAACGTGTCACTAGGGTGTAGACACCGTTCGGAATTAGTCGGCTCCGCACGAAAGCGCCCCTTGATCGATCGTTCCCGTTCCGTGTGCATTGTGCCCAATGGTCTGGTCTGAAAAATAGTGTCAGGACTTGGAGAACCGGGCGGCACCCCCAACCACCACCAAGAATTCCCAGGGAGGTCTGTACACAGGCTACAATCAAAGCTTAGGTGAGAAAAAACCTTACAATTAACCTCAATAAATTGCGGCACGCGGTTGCCGGATTTGCGACGCATTGCGTGGTGTCTTGGGATGCATTATTGCTTGTTTGCACACCCAAAATGCTCTGCGCATTTTTTTGCGCCCTAGCGGGGCCTGGGGATAAGGTAGAGATGTCTTAATGGTTGTCGCACATGGTTTTAAAAGTTATACGTTGACAACAAACCACACAGCTATTTTTAACGGTTTCGTTTCTTATATTTTGTCTAGTACAAGAGCCAACATAGTTTGACTTAGTATTAATTTAAGTGATACATCATGCAACAGCGCAGGTATTGCTCTCTAAATTACCGACAACTTTTTATCGGTAGCCATAACTTATTTCACTGGGGAAATATCATTGGGAACACCACATTAAAAGTAAAAGTAAAATACCTTATCTAATGACGATTATTTCACCGAAATGAGTTTATTCTTCTATATGAAAGTCACGCAAAGACGAAATCTGTTCATGTTTGGGATGTCGAGTTGTACTGAACCAGATCGGAGATAGTTTTAAGGCTAGAGAAGACTAGACCACATGACGGTCAAAAAGGACCATATCGTCTCGTGTCTTGCATCACTTGCAGCAAAGGGAAATTAAACTGGCCGCTATTAATTGCTATAGAGTCCAGACAGCGACGCGAGTAAGTTTTCCAGGAAACTGTCCATTTGTCCTAGTTAGATATTTCTAGCTTAAAGGCAGTCGACAAATTTGCGTAATTTTCCTTATCATAAAATAATTTACGAATCAAATTAAATTTTGTTAAACACTTAAGAATAAAGGTAAGCGAAAAAAAGTTGAACACAACGTTTCGATGTCACAATGACATCATTATCAAGTGACAAAGATAAAAACTAAAAACTGACCTAATATATATACGGTTTAAAGTGACAAAATAAATTGGAGAGCAAAAGTAACATGTTTGCACGTGTAGATGAAAATATGTTACAAACAGATTGCTATGATGGAATCTGATTGCGTGTTTAAGCTTGGTTTCTTCTCTTTAATAAAAAGCAGTTCGTAAATCAGACAGTCTAATTTTCCATTGCACTTCTTGAGTAGCAACCAGGGCAGCAACTTTTCTATCCGTACTCAAGAAGGTGACATCGAAACTGTTGTGTTGAACTTTTTTCGCTTATCTTTATTCTGAAGTGTTTGATAGAATAATTTGAGTTGATTTATATTTTGGACAACGAAGTTCTTCAAATAGTCATCACGTACTTCTTGATAATGTTAAAGCTTCCATAAACTACAGCTTGCTACGGCAAGGTTTACGGAGCAACAATTTATAAGTAAAACTTACTCGACGGCAGTTATTTGAACCTGTTCTGTAGTAACGGTTGTACTTAGGAAAGTACGTATTAATTTTGTCTTCAAAAGTTATTAACCTGTGAAAAATAGATCTTTAAGAGCCTTCATGCACACTAAGTTTTGTGCCTTATCTAACTTGTCTAGAAAAGAAAATTCTGCAACAACGAACTGTTCTGACTTGAAAGTTCAGGCAACATAAACTTTGGACGAGTTTAATCGTACTTTTGGGTAGAGACTCGTTTGACTCTCGTTAACAAGTTAAATCTTTCGTTAATGGAATTAAACAGGTATTAAAAAGTTTTCTTAGACCAAAACGCATCTTGCAATTGTTTTCCTTTACACGGCAAACTGCCCAGACATTGCCCGTAGTTTGAAAGTTTATTTTTCCGAAAATTTCAGTTCAGTCCGTGAACCCTTGCTTTAGTGGTTGTAAACACTCGCGACGAGTTTTAAAAAATGCATTCGCAAAAAAGAAAAGAACTTCCAATATTGATTAACTTAGTTTTTAAATTACGAGTTTAAAACAAATGATCGACAACAATGACAGCAAGGCTTGTAGGATCCGTGGTCGTCTAACAGTACATGGACACCTGGATGAACTAGAAAATAACAACAGTCGTAAGAAACAAAACTGATCGGGGAATTCTCTAGTCAGAAGTCAGGGCTAGATGTAAGGAAGACGACCCGATGGTCCACAGTCGCTGTTAGCTCACGGGACTAGCCTACGCAGAAGTCGTTACCGTTTCTTTTTAGCCGAGTAGAAGCACACGAGACGAGCGAGGGCGAGGGCATGCTGCTATTTTTTAGCTCTTCCTCGCGCGTCTCCCAGGCTTCTTCCACTTGGCTAGAAGGAAACAACCAGACTACTCTCAGAACAAACTCGGACAAACTAAAAGTCTGACCGAAGGACGAGGAAACAGCTAACTCATCAACATTTCCAATGTGATCAGAAGTTTACGAAGAAAGAACAGGACTGTAAAAGCTTGCCAAGGTTACAGTGACAAAGACGATACTTACTTCATCGTACTGAAAAGTCGCCATTCCGTTCTGGGCAGTGTCGCGTCTTCTAAATTGATCTGACGAGAAACGTCAAGGCAAAACTATGGTAAGAGTTTTATCTACAGAGAAACAACTTTAATTTTACAGAGGTGATTTACTTTTAGACAACCTCTGAATAAAACGGACTACGGAAGTATGGCTGAAAGGAAGCGATCCTATGAGATCTTTGCGCTAAGGCCGGTAGGACACGAATGACGACAAACAAATAAAATAAGTCAATAAGTAAATAAAAATAAATAAATAAATACATAAAAACAGGAACGGAGGGGTGGAAAACTAACGCTTGAAGCAAAACACCGCGTTTTCTTATCTTCTCCCTCCCATCCCCACTTCTTCAGTTGTACTTTTAATAGCTTACCCAGTAACGTTTGATGTTTGATACATAAGCGAGCCAGCGCACAGACGGTTGGGGAATTTATCTTAAGTCATTTACCCAGTCGCACTTCTTATCATCATTTTCCTTTTAGAAGTTCATATTAAATCAGGGAGCTTTAGCAACGACAACGGGCACGGAAACGAGAACCTCAAAAAAGCAATAAGTTTAATTAGCTAAACAACAGCTTTGCACGTGCATCACGCTTTTTTGTACTTTTCTTTACCATCCCTGCACAACTACGACATGAAATGGCCAAATTTTACGTTCATTTGAGAAAGGGAACGGCAACGCTATAAATTCTAGCATCTCTGTCTGAACTCGGGGGCGGTCCCCTCTCTTCAGCTCTAACATAAATTCCCTTCTTTTCAGTATCTGGGCGACTTGGTATAATCGAGAAAAAGTTAAATGAGCGAAGTCAATTTTTCAACGATGTTTTTATGGACGTCGCCGTTGTCGGATCGTAAGGCCCCTTTTGAGTCCGACTAGACTTGCTACAAGTCGACCTAACGAGTTTCACACCTGAAAAGCTGTAAAGCAAGCGAAAGAAGGTTTTTAGGCAGCGTAGCGGCCGAGCGTGCACCTGTGTCGCGACAGGTCCCAAGGGCCATCCTACAAACTACGAAAGTGAAGAGTCCGAGGAGCTGATCACTCAGCCAGGCATTTTTTGTCTGCACATACCTGTTAAGGACTTTAGACGCACACAGCAGGCCACGAAATCGTCAAAGGTGATTCGGTTATCGGTAGAATATCGCTTGACAATGATGTTCAAGGCGTTAGGGCTCAAACGATAACCTGACGAAGACAAATAAGAATCCTACAATTTATTACACAAAGGTGCGGTGCTCATGTTTCAAGTGTTAGCAAAAGAAAGGTTTCACTTGAACTTAAGTGATCTTTGAGGTTCTCTTTTTGAAGAGAGCAGTTAGCTTTCAAGAACGCATGCACAGAAAACAGAAGCCCCTGTGATTCATTATGCGGCTTTATCAAAAAATCGCACCAACAGAAAAGAAATAAACCTCAGCTGAAACCTTGCTACTCGACGTTAACCTTAATTATTTTTGATTGACTGTTGGAGTTAAGAGTTAATTTGGTACATATAAAGTGTAAAAGGCACTCAGGACCTTACCAAAGGCAGACAGAGCAGCATGAAGTTCATGTGGTTCCACAGTTCCTGATCTGTCACGGTCATACTGCATAAATGTAGTCTACGAAAACAATACATTTATTATTTACAAATAAATTGCTAAAAAAGCCCACAACACGTCAAAGTCACTACCACCAACACCACCACCTGTTGTGCTAAGGTTATGTTCATACCACAGCAGATAGCTTTTGATGCCAACACTAAAAGTTATCTGGTCAACACCCATCTGATATGTGACTCCCCAATCTAGAGATCGGCGCGGAACAGCTTCACCCTCTTACAGAAATCGCGCCAAAGTCACAATTATTCTTATTTATGAAAAGAACTTGCCCTATCTGGTTTGGTGTTCGTGCCGGCGGTGCAAAAGATACCCGGTTTAGTGTGAACATAGTTCCCAGGCGCATATTTTGAAAAAATGCAGTAATAATCTGTGTTAAGGTAGTCTGCTACACAGCCTTTTTCAGGGTCGTCACGCAATGCTCCTCTCCACAAGTGGGGAGGAGCGTTGCGTGACGACGCTAAAAACGGCTGTGTAGCAGACTAGTGTTAAGGTTACCTTCCACTGATTCAGTGCTGCCCACAATTCCTTGAATTCACTGAAACCCATTTTGCCGCTGAAGTCTCGCTACTCAGTTGTTAAGAAAGGCATGTTATATTGTATACAAAATATGAAATATAGTACTGATGTTATACCCCCACAATATACATTTATGTATTGATGTGAAAACTAAAAAAGAATGGCAGGAAAAAAAGAGGTCAACTTGACCACTGGAAAGCTTTCTTTCTTTTCATTTAGATCATTGGCATGAGTGGTTTCACACTGGTTTCATACGAACTAAATTCCCATATTTTTACATTTCTTTTTTTTGATGTTGTGTTTGTTTGCTTTTTTATCAATTTTGTTTTGTTTTGTGTCACATTTTTTGGTTTTAAATAAAAGTACCAGTTCCCCCTCTTTGTTAAACAACTAGTAAGGCATTTACATGTATTCAAGCAAAGACAATATTTATCCTGATGACAAAATAATTATTATGCTTAAATGAAGTATGAAATGCCATCCATCACTTCGCCCCACCCCACAATTGGCAGCAAGGAGAAGAGACAGATGATGACATTTAAGACGAGCTTGCATGGTGTATACAGAAATTTAATTTAGCTGATTCAAGGATACATCTAACATGGTGATCATTAACCTGCCAAAAGTAAAATGAAATAAAGAATACAATCAACAAAATAATTACCCTAAACATCCAAAGTAAAGACCAGATTTGATCATTAAAGTAAGATTATTCTTTGTAGTCTATCACCAAAAATACAGTAATGAGAAAGCACGTATCTAGAGCTGTTGTCTAGAAGATAATAAAAGTCATAATTTATTGCTCACAAGAATTATTAATGTGGCGTAAACACATGTACATTGTATAGTGAATGCAGTAATCAGTTGGCCATGTAAGGACCTCATAAGTGGAGCTGGGGTTTGAAGGATGGGCAATGCAATTGCTGACGGTTAGCAGCATTCTTGGAAATAAGCTGAAAACAAACGATTTTTTAAGAATAATCAAATCATCAAACATGACATTGTTGCACTAGTTGAAACATATGTAACTTCTGCAACTGATCTGAATGTAAGCAACTTCAAAACATAATCAAAACTTTCATCATTTCATCTTCACTTTCCTGGGGGTTTTTACGAACCAGTTGGCTTGTTAGCTCATTTGGTGGAGTGCTGCACCGGTATTACAAAGGTCAAGGGTTTGAATCCCAGCAAACCTGAATTCTTTCAGGCTTTCTTTTTGCAACTGCATAAGTTACATCTTTACCTGCAATAATATTCATTGCATTTATTTCAGAACATTCTGTTAAGTGCTGTCGTACAAAGATCATACAAACCTGCAAGTCTCCAAGCTGAATGCTGAGAAATCAAACAACATAAAAAGGAAGAAAAATAGCCATGATTATCACTAATATGGAAAACCAACAACAATACAGTGTGCCTGTACATGGATCACTAGTCTTGATCTATTCAAGGAACTCATTAAAGTATCTGGGTTTAGACATACAGGGCCCAGTTGTTCGAAGGCCGATCATCACTAACCTGGACTTAAACTTTACTTTGGGTTTCTTTTTCTTTTGTTGAAAAGCATATATCTTCCTAGTCAGATAGTTTTTCCAATTCTTTTTAGAGTATCCAATCATCAAATTGTAGACAGGAAGAATTAATTATAAAACTAAATATTGCTTTCTAACCTTTCATATCTGAATTCAAATTTGGCACTAACACTGGGCTATCTTAACCCAGCTTTAAAAAACCTGGCCCAGGAGTAATGCAATCCAGTGCAAATGGCAATATTGACATATCCTAATAGCTAGACTAAACCAAGGACACTCCAACTCTTCATAAAGTAAAACAAAATCAACTACATTTTGGCAAACCTCTTTGTTTGTTTGTTTGTTTTTTTTTTTTAAGAAAAAAAAATCCAGCACTTTTCTACTGAGGTTAGCCTGTGTTTTTTTTTAAGAAAAAAAAATGGAGCATTCTTAAACTGAGGTTAGCCTGCAAATGCAGTTGTACAAATGTATTCCAGGCGATCACTTCCCTCCACCAGTCTTTTCTGAGGTTCTGTGTGGGCCCCTCTTTCAAATTAACACATTATAAAATAAATAGAAAGAGTATTGATAGGTATATTTCTAACAACATTGTTGAGACTAGAAAAATTATTATTTAATTATAGTGGTTCATGTAATATAGGGCACATTTTTACCGGTATATATCATATTAATTTTTATCTCTGCATAATAACTAAAAATAATAATATTATGTCTAATCTCCAGCTCTGCTTTTCCCATTTCTGTGCCTGGCTCAAAAAGGAACAAACCTGGCCACATTTTTGCCAATATCTGCTTGCGTGTGGCCAAGACTCAACAGAAATAAATATTATCAAACAAAATCAATGCATGAAATCCATAAAATCATACTTACGATGGTAACTTCCGGAAATTCCTGAGCTTGTTAAACAGCCCTGCAGTTCTTTGGCATCAATTTGCTGATCCTTTACATAATAATGTAATTTAAGTAATGTACATGTATATGCATAATTATTAAGTTTCGAACAATCAAAGGAAAAATTAGGGGGATGTACAGTCAGGACTACTCTATACTTGTATGACAAATAGGGAAGTGGGGATACAAAGATTTTATTAATGTTACTTTACATGCGTGCATGTTTTGAGTTCTTGGGGCAAATATACAGTTGACTCCTGATAACTCAAACCCTTGTTAAATCAAACCTTGTGCTGACTTGAACCAAAGTCGATTTCCCCTGGATTTTCTTCACACATTAACTGCAATTAAATTATTCCCAGTAACTCGAACCCTCGATAACTTGAACCTCCTTGTATTTTAAAGTAATTTTTGTTTCCCCTTCAGATCATTAATTTGTATACAATTTTACCCTTGATAACTCGAACCATTAATTATAAGTGTGTGACAAGTTGGGAAAAAAACCATGTACTGAAGTCCGGAACATTGAATTTCTTTCAAAACAACTGTGTCAATTCTTTGTCTTTACTTTTTTGTCACTCCAGTTCAAATTCAGTGTCCATCCCTGTATACTTTGTTGCTTACCTCCCCATCCATTTGCTTATTTCCGCACTTCTCGTTATTTGCTTCAACCTCCCGATAACTTGAACTTTTTCTGATTTCCCTACAAGGCTCGAGTTATCAGGAGTCGACTGTAGCTCAGTGATAGCGGAACTAAAGTAACCAGAAAGTCACAGCTTTGACACCTCAGATTGTTTCTTCTGAGTTGTCTGTGTTATAGCCTGTGAGCAAGCTCTCCGGGGTGCTCTGGCAGCATGGTGGGAAAAGGAAAAGAAAGGAGAGCTTGCAACTACATCTCTGGAATTAGAATATCTGCTTTGAAAAAGTCGATGCGAAATGCTGATTGGGAGAGATGACATTAGTAATGACGTCATTACCTTTGGCACATGTTTTTCAATGTTTGTTTACATTCGCGCTCATTTCCACTTCGCGCTGTTTGGCAGAAATCTGATAGCTCAGTCGATGGGGAGCCACAGGGGAATTGAAGGTGGAATTCAAATTCCAGAAATGTAGTTGCAAGCTCTCCTTCCTTTTCCCACCCTACTGCCAGAGCACCCCAGAGAGCTTGCTCGCAGGCTACCTGTGTTACTGACTGAAACACAAGACTCTTCATATTATACAGGTATTTACCAGGCTTAAAATTCAACACCATATTAAATTCACTAATTTAATTATATCACAAAAGGGTCTTAATTAATAAATTATATTAAATATATTAATCAAAACTTTCAATGTTCTGTGCTTAAGAAGACAGTACTATACACGTAGGTCACCTGCAACTATTCAAACCTTAATTTCATTTTGAACTACAGCATAAAGTGTTAAAAACAGCCATGAATTATTTTAATAATATCATTGCTTACCGGTCCTGCAACAGCAGCAAAGTAGCCATAAAGAGGATCTTGCTGCATTGCACCGGGGTAGCCACCTGGGAAACCTGGATAGCCCTGTTAAAAGTGAAACAATAGTAATAAACCCTTAATGACTGGTCCTGAGGGAATTAAATTAATTTTGTTTCCTGAGAATCTCAATGTTTCCGGAGAGGGAGCCCAGGGAAACATTGAGATTCAAGGGAAGTAAAATTAACTGTTTCCGAAGGGACCAGTCTCTAAGTGATTTGTTATATACTGTAGCTGCTGGAAATTTTAAAGCTGGGAATTCATTAAACTTGCTGTAACGGCGGTTATCCATCAACTTTCACGTGTAACACTGCACATAGATAGATTTTGCAATGTTGCCTCAGCTCAGAGATTTTGGCAGTAAACAGTTTCATTGTTAAATGTCATGTAACCTTGAAGTAACCAATGAAAGCATGTGCTGAATTGGGAAAAAATTTCCAGCTATACAACAAATAATATTGTTGAAAGTATGCCCATTGGTAAATCTCACTGAAATAAAGCAATGTATGATTGCTGTATAAGACAACCATCTTTTGAGTGTGTACAGTTTCAGATTAAGAACTTGTATTAAGCAGACCCCCTATTAAAGGCACATCCTGCCAATAGCAAGAAAGAGCATGAATGAGTCCCAAGCTTTACTCTCCATACTTTAACAATTAAGACAACAAGCCATGAATTTGACAACAGCTTTCAAACGCTGATGCAGACAATGTCCACATTTAAAAAATATAATAAAAAAAGTAAAAGTTTATAGTTTCCAGTAAAATGGTTGGAACCTTCATAACTTGTTAGATGTATTTGCAGTTTAATCAGAGTTTATACACTACATTGCTTGGACATGAGACAAAGCAATCCAAACTGTGAACATTTTGGTTGCCAAGGCTAGCAAGAGAAAGTTTACTTCTTTTAGCGATTAAAAGTGCAGTGACCATAAATTACAGTAGAAGGTCTCCTGAGCAGACACCTCAGGATGCAAAAGAAAGTGTCCATCACTGGATCTGGCTGCTTACGGAAATGTAAAAATACAGAGTTTGTATGAGAGTTGAGAAACACAGCATTTGGTGAAGGCAGCCGTTAGTCCTGTCCATTAACAAGAGTGTCTGTTAGGAAAGCCTCCACTGTATTTATAATCAGGACTAGCAACTTCATCTCATTAGGTCTACTAAGTTCAGGAGCCTGTGATATCCAGGGGCATCTACTTCTGGAAGCAAAGCCCTAGACTGAATAATGCCCCACCCATGGCTGGCATGACTGTGCGACACAACTGTATCCCACCAAAACAGAAAAAAAATAGCTTTCTAAAGAAAAAACGTATAATTTACAGTTTTTGTTATGTCTCTTGTGCATTTGCCATTTTGTTGGCTTGCTTTATCCTATAAGTATAAAAGGTAACCCGTTTTGTCGAAGAACATAGAGTGTGATTTCTTGCATCAGAGAAAAAATTTTCAATGTACAAGGTGACATTTATATGACCAAACAAGTTACACTTCATGTTAACGTCATATAGCATGCTGATGACAAGCATCAAAGAAAATGAAGCATAATCTTCCTGCATCAAGAAAAATATTTTTTTCAACAGAACTGCATGGCTGTGCTTGTTTTTCTGAAGCAACAGGTAACACTTCACCTACATTTTATGTAGCATGCCAATGGCCACAATATAATCCCTTTCTTGAAAAATTTCTTTCCATTTGCAAAAAAAAAAATGATGTAATGATAAGCGACAACTAGAGCATAATGTGTGGTTCCAGAAAATATCCATACCCCATCACAGAGGGAATTGAAAATTCCAAAGGGGTGGGGGGGTCAGAGGCTCAGGAAATTCCAGAGGGAAGGGGGTTGGACGATAAAAATCACTTTTCAAGGGGTTAATTTCGAACTCAGTAAGAAAACTGCTGCTTACTGGTTAGATCATTTTGGAAGAGATAAATAAGTTTTTCATCTAAACCAGGTTTTCTTTCTTCCAAAAATTATGTAATGATGAGAAACCAACGGAATTAAACCCCTGTAAGGCCAACAAGAACTTGACTTGTCGCGTGCATCATATTGACCGCCATTACTCATTACCAGTCTCCGCAGAACAGGCCTACTGTGATGTAATATTTTTGATACAAAAACCACTGGTGACTAGATGCATGTCTTCAAATCTACAAGTTCCATCAGTCGATCAAGAGACAGTACAACAGTGAAAGTTTCTCTTCAAGAAGCAGAAGGTATACAATGTAATGATTTCAGAATCTAGAGTTTTTATACTCCTTTTCATTTTTCCTTAATTTTGTGGTTGAAAGTTTGACATGTTCGCGATTTATTCACGCTGAATAATTCCATCAACATTAAAGCCATGGAGACGGCTACCTGCCATATGGAAAAATAAATTGTAAGCCTGCACATCAAGGTAAACTGACGGAACTTTCACCTCTATCTTTTTCATTTAAAGGGATAAGCAATATTTTGTAGTTTAGGTTGCTTTGTAGGTAGTTTACTGTGTTCTAATTCGAGACCACTCAATAAAATTAAATGAAACCATTGCTTAACTGCAAACAGCATCATTCAATCTTTACTTTGTGAAAATAAACTTTTCCACAGGGGTTGGGGGGTCTTTGTCTTACTTTGTGGAAATTCCGGAGGGGAGGGGGTGGGGGGTCATCAGTTCCTTACAAATATGGAAAATCCAGGGATGTGGGGGGTCCTAAGTGAAATTCCCCCCGTGGTGGGGTATGGGTATTTTCTGGAACCAAGCAAGACCCTCATTGTTTGTAAGCTGAATCAAAAATATTTTTGTATCTGGCATTCACAATACATCAATCTTGCTTTTCTTACTTACAGAAATATGAATACAATATGACTGCATAGTGTTTTTACTTTTAACAGTTTCTATGGAAACTGTAAACACAAAAACAGGTAACAGTCATAATCAAGGTTCTCCAGAAGCTCCTGTAGCTGATAAAAATCATTGCACATTTGCCACAAAAGCACTGGCTACTAACACAAAATAACAAGGCTGGGCTTATGGCAGTGCCTGGTGGTCTGTGGTGCCTAATTTTTGCTTCTGGGCAACTAGAGAACCTGGGCACCCCAGCTGGATTTCACAAGTTCAGAGCACTGGGGTCTCTTCAGTTTTTCTTAGAGCACAGAAGAATCAATCTGCTTATTCAATGTCCTTTGACACAGTTGAAGAGATCTAGGGTACTCAGTCTTTAGAATTCAGTATGTACAGGAAGACAGTGTCCTAACTCAACTACACTCTATGATCTAATATTTTCTGCACATAAGAAATGTTTTCTTTCTGACCATGCATTCGAAAATTTTGATACAGATCGGCTCATTCACTTGTAACGCGAAAAAGACAAATGAGAGATGAAGATATTTTCACTAACTACAAAATGCAGAGTCTATCCTTACTTTGCGAGCTTTCTGATGAACGATCTTTCTTGTTTGTTAGCTTACATTGACTTCAAGCTTATTTATAATTGTACAAAAGTTACGAACTCGATGCTTCCAGGAAAAAAAAACCTTAGAAAATTACTCGCTATCAACAAAGCAAACATATACGCCACTGATGGTCTAGAATTGAATCTAGAAAGCCTTCTGTCATTTTGGATGTTGGCGAAAGGGAGGAAATAAAAGCCTTATATGACCTTTAATGCCGCACATAAGCTTACATTTTTTGTGACGAACCACAATTAATACCAAACGCCTTCCATTTGTGCAAGCCACTGAGGCTTTGATTTGTATGACCAAATATATCTAACTAGCTCCTTACTTACCCCACCATATCCACCAGGAGGTGGAGCCCCAAAGCCTGGATAAGCCATACCTTTACAATGCAAAAGACAACAGGCGGAAATTTCTCTCGATATCAGCTCAAAGCAAAGCAAGACGCTCGTTTTTAGCCAAGTAACCTGGCCTCATGGGAGTTTCGAAACTTCTCCGGGGGCCCAGCCAGCCAGACGAAAACTCATGGGGGCGGGGGGAGGGAGGTACTATTGGGAATTCTGGTTGGTGGGGGCGGGGGGGGGGTGCCGCCTGGTTCTCCAAATCCTGACACTATTTTTCAGACCAAAAAACTTTATTTTTCACACCCGTTTTCAGAGCAGGTCTCTAAGAAATTATGTCACAAGAGAGAGGAAACGTCGCGTTTACGGCAAACGTGAGATTAGCCTAGCAAGTGCCAGGCTGTCAGATAGTATAGTGCAGACGTATTAAAACGAGCAAAGCGGCATTTCTTTTTACTGATCGACTTTTCACCACTATCTCGGAGCCTGGAACAGGCTAACGTGAGATTTAAGTTGAGCTCCTGAGTTAAGAAATTTTCAAAATGAGAAATGAGCAGACAAAACCAGCTCAAGACAATTTTTATGGATAGAATTGGCGTGAATCTACCGATTTTCGTGTAGTTATGTAATGAACAGTAAACAAATTTACAATTACTTCGATTAGAACGCCAACATAAACTGATTTATTAAAATCCATTTCATGGAATTCGCATTTGCAGTAGTCTCATTCGCAGCCGTTATTAGGGTCGTCACTCGTCACGCACTACATATGCAGTGGCATATTTCTTCTTTCTTTCTCATTCATTTGGATTTTTGGGGTGGTACCTTGAATCCCCTAACCTATACACATACCAGACTATGTTCAGCTACGATTTTTCTACCCCTCACCCGCAAAACTCGTTAACAGATGCTCCATAGTGATCAACCTGCGTAGCAGGCGCTTGGAAGAAGTGGGTGAAAGAGAGAACGGGCGCGCGCGAGGGAGACACGCGTGTCTCCTCTTCGCGCGCACGTTTTTTCTTGTTCCCACTACTTCCAAGCGCCTGCTACGTAGGCTACATAATGATAGCCTCCCAGCGCAGATGCACCTAGGGGTTTATAAGTGAGTGCTCCACCGATCTGCTAAGCTCTGCTAAACTAACCCGCGATCAGGCGGTCCTTTTTTCTTTTCTGGCCATCCGCCGACTTTCGCACTCCCCAGAACGTCTGATCGCAGGCGGTTATGGGCTCCTGTCGCGGGTTGTTACTCCTAAACTGGCCTCTGACACAACCTTCTATCACGCGTTTTTTTTTTCGCCTCCCCCCAAAAAAGGAAAGAAGGACCACCTGATCGCAGGCTACCTCTGACATTACAGGATACGTGGTGTATATAGCATGTGCGGCTAGTTTACAAGTAAGCGAGGTGACTGAGAAAGATTGAATGAATATCCCGGGAGGACTAATTTGGGAAGTTAGGAAAGTAAACTCCAAATCTGGGCGTGGCTGATTTGACCCCGTCGGTGAAAGGAGACATGACAAAGCTAATTTTACGTGCTTCGCAGACATTCTAAACCTTCTGCGCAACCTAATTCGCAGACGGACTAACGTGTGGCTAGCCTGTTCCAGGCGTTCAGATAGTAGAGCGCGGGAGAAAAATTCGGGAAGAAAAAAAACGAGGGGAGACTAGAGGGAAAGCAGGAGGGAACCCTAACCCTAACTCGCCCCCCTCGTTCCCCCCTCCCCGTTTTCCTGGTGTATAATTTAACTCGCTTCCCACTGACCGACGCGCTCTGCTATCTGAACGCCTGCGAACAGACTACCGTGTGGCATGAAGTTTTTGCGGGTTCTAATTTTTGCGATTTTTCCAGTGACCCGCAAAAATAAAGCCTGTTTCAAACGTCGTGCTACTGCTGTTCTAAGCTGGCTCAACTTCAGCACGAATCTAACACGACTGTAGCCTGACTTGTTTTCAGACGTAGCGAATTTAACTCAGTCGAATAAAATAGCTGTTGCGCAAAACAAAACTAAAAAATAAAAAGCGGTTTAGTAAACTGTTAAAATGTATTCTAATGTGTTTATAATTTATGAATTAAGTTCAGCACGGCATGCAGTAGCGCGACGTTTGAAACCAAGTCGAGGTATTGACGTGTACAGGGGCTCCTGCGTGTAGCAGTAAGCATAGTTGCATCCTGGGGGGGGGGCACCCGCATATGAAGCTGGTACGGATGCTCGTCTTTTCGCTTAGGGTTGTAAATTTCGGATTTTGGTCTCACTTAGGGTGGTCTGGGCAAAACGCCATCATATTTAGCCGTGAAGGTCTCGTTTAGGGTTGCACGCGAAAAAATATAAAAACATGATTTGATATGTATATTTTTAATTCGTTTTATTAACTCCATTCATATAATCCAAGTTTTCTATAACATCAATACCTAAAGAAGACGTCTTTGTCCATTGTTTTCATTTGTCTGTGTTTTAACGTGCTCTCTTTTAGGGGTCAAAAAAAGCGTGGGCCACACCCAGATCGGTCTCTTTTAGGGGTTTAATTCAAAATTTCCGACGAGCATCCGTACCATCTTCATATGCGGAGTCCCCCCCCCCCGGGAGTTGCATGCCAAACAATTTACAAACAATTTACAAACAATTTACGTGGGAAAGTGACTCTACACCAAAATTCAAAGCAGCTCTTCAATCTCCAAATTTGCAAATGATAATTCACGAATATTTAAATGACATCAATTCAGCTAAAAATGTTAACACCTCGGCGGAACAGGTAGAAAATATTCTTATCACAACGGCAAAACGATGCCTTAAGATAAGAACGACGAGACGACGTAAACGCACCTATTCACGCTCAAATAAAAAATGGTTTGATAAGGAATGTCGCTTAAAAAGACACGAATTAAGGAAATTGTCAAATGAAAAACACAGAGATCCCTTAAATACCACTCTACGTGAAAAATATCATATTGTTTTACAGCAGTATAAGAAACTACTCGCACATAAAAGAAATGAATATTACAACAATAAACTCTCAGAATTAGAGGATACAACGTACAATTTGGATACTAAAAAATTTTGGAATTGCTTAAAATCAATGGATGACACTATAAAATACAAAGACACTCCACCAATTGCAGAAGAGAATTGGATGAATTATTTCCAGTGTCTACATTCTAATAAGCCACTTACTTCTGAGCAACAGAAAGTTGTCAATGAGTTAAGAACACGAGAAGACGTCTTAATGCAATCACGACCTCTAGATTACTTCATAACAGAAGCTGAAATAAGCAAGGCAGCAAGAAAATTAAAGAATAACAAATCTGCATACTCCGACAAAATAAGAAACGAAATGATTAAAGCTAGCTTACCAACACTGCTACCTGTTTACCATAAACTTTTTAATACTGTTCTTAACTTAGGAACAGTGCCTAAAAATTGGTGCAACGGTCTTGTAACTCCCATATTTAAATCTGGCATAAGAAATGACCCATCAAATTACCGCGGGATTTGTGTTTCTAGTTGTCTAGGAAAGTTGTTCTTTTCAATTTTAAACCAAAGACTTCTTGAACACGTCACTTCGCTGAACATACTCCATAAGTCTCAAATCGGCTTCTTACCTAAAAATCGAACATCAGACCACCTCCTAACATTACGAACTCTTATAGACAAGTACGTACACTGTCACGGTGAGAAAGTATACGCTTGTTTTGTTGACTTTAGAAAAGCCTTTGACTCAGTCTGGCATGACGGACTTTTATATAAATTATTACAAATTGGTGTAGGGGGATGTTTCTATAAGTTAATCCAAAACCTATATTCAAACTCATTCGTGTGCATTGAAAATAGGTACGAGTCAAACAAAATCTTTTAGCTTCTCACGGGGCGTACGCCAGGGCTGTATTTTAAGCCCCTTAATTTTCAATTTATACGTTAATAACTTACCGTCCGCATTTCAAAATACTTTATCAGACCCTATCATCCTTCCAAATGGTACCAAATTAAATTCGCTTTTATATGCTGATGATTTAATTATTATATCACGATCTAAAATCGGATTGCAGAACTGTCTCAACACATTATCCTCTTTTTGCAACTCTTGGATGTTAGATATAAATTCCAAAAAGACCAAAGTTATGGTCTTTCAAAAACGAGCGAAGAAAAACTCCAATCTAGAATTCCATATAGGTAAAGAAACCATTGATACTGTCCATGAATATACATATTTAGGAACCCGTATCTCCTCAACCGGTAATTTTAACATCTCCCTCGAACACCTGAAGGAGAAGGCTCTTCATGCTCTTTTTAGTTTAAGAAAACACACAAACTTTAGCAAATTAAAACCTTCTCTTGCTTGCAAAATATTTGAAACGATGATTTCCCCGATATTATCATATAATAGCGAAATTTGGGGTGTATATGTAAAACATGATTTTAAAGCTTGGGACAATACCCCAATTGAAAAAACCCACTTGAAATTTTGCAAGCGTTACCTAGAAATAAGCAATAAAGCTTCAAATGTTGCAAGTAGAAGTGAATTGGGACGGTTCCCATTAATTATTAATATTCATAAAAACATCCTTTATTACATATTGTATCTTCAGCGTAAAAACGAGGATACTATTGTTAAACAAGCCTTTCGTACTTCGCTAGAACTTCACTGTAATGGTAAAAATAGCTTTTACAATAATCTTATGAAAATATCTGAATATTATGACCTCCCTGATTTTGATCCTAATAATTTAAGTGAAGCTAAGATCAAACACTATATAGATATAATAAAACAAAAATATATTGCATATTGGCAACATACAATCCATCATTCTAAGAAACTACAATTTTACAGCTTATTTAAACATGATTATAAAATTTCAAGTTATCTAGACTTAATTAGAAATTCTGCGAATAGGAAAGATTTAGTGAAAATTCGTATAAGTAACCACAAACTCATGATTGAAACTGGAAGATATAATCAAACTTCCCGCAACGATAGACTCTGTCCTATTTGTAACTCTGGTATAATTGAAGACGAATTTCATTTTCTCTTCCATTGTCCAAAATACTCAATCCCAAGGGAGAAATTCTACGATCAAATCCAACAAAATTTTGTCGATTTTGATCAGCTATCTTACACAGAATTAATAATTAAATTGATGAATTCACAGAATTTTTCCGTAAATTCACAGTTGTTGAAATTTGTCTCATTATGTAATGATTTACGTAATAATTTGTTATCAAGTCATGCTGATGACACTTGATTGACTACAGTCATCATTGCATTATCATTGTTATGATTTGTTTGTTTGTTTGTTTGTTTGTTTTTATATTAAAGCTTTTGCAATACTGTAACTACATAATTATAGTCATGCAAATAAAGCTTATGTTGTTGTTGTTGTTGTTGTTGCATGCCTGCGTGCACACGTCTCCTGTTTCCTTTGTTTTCCTCATTTTTCCGCGTGCAAGAAAGGTCTGCACGCAGGCAATAACACGACTTGGTTTCAAACATCGCGCTACTGCCGTACTAACGTCGAATTTAAATTCGATCAACTTATTTTTCGGCACGGCAGTAGCACGACGTTTGAAACGGGCCTAAGTTCCCGCAAAAGTTTACTCCAGAGTAAATATTCTCTAACTTAAATTCGTTACACAATTAAAGATACAGAAGTAAAAAATCGTGTCTGTTCAATTACAACAAGCCTCCCACGCAGACGTTATTAGGGGTTCGTCACGCGTTTCTGGGAACGCGTGACGAACCCCTAAGAAAGTTTGCGTAGGAGGCTAAATTACAACTTGCCTCTTTTATTTAGAAACAAAACGGTATACAATTAATTACTAGTTTTTCATAGGCTACGTGTACCGTAGTACTGTTTGAAAATATGTATTTCTATCGCACGTATTTAACAAAAACGACAATATTATCAATGCTGGGTATAGGGTACTTTCTGAAATAGCAAAATTAGTTTCCAGCGAGAAAAACTAATCCGTACCTAATCGTAAAAATTAGTTCCCGAAAAACAAAACTATGGAAAATGACCTATCAGCAATGATAAACTCCCGCAAAAATTTCTTGCCACACACCAGTATACTATGGTTCTGATTTCTATGGTTTAGTTAATGCGTTCGTTGTGACTATATATAATCCCGGTATGACCAATCGATAAAAACCGATATCGGAAAACCGTTCGATAAATCGATATCAATCGATAATTTTTAATTAATCGATATCGATTTTATCGATCAATCGATAGAAATCGATACTCACAGTCTTCCGCGTATTTAACGATATCGATTTTATCGAGTAATCGATGTTAACGGAGTATCAAAAACCATACAAAATAAAACTGCTTCTATGTGGACAGCGTTTTAATTTAATATAAAACAATGAACAGAAACATTAAGCAACCAAGGATTTATTTCATTCAGTCAACACATTAACTTCATTCTTTGTTTTTTCTTTTGTTTCTTTGGTTCTGGAACCATGTTTTAACCTAAAAGGAAAAAAAAAAAGAAACCAAATTTATATGTTTATTGCATGCAACCGTATCCCGGTTAATCATTTTGACTCTTATATTCCCGGTATATTCTCGCAAGGTCTCTCGATGATTTTACTTTATATCTCCAGGAAAAAGCTATCTTAAATTCACTTACTTGGTGTTGCTCTAAGTCAAAGTTCTCGGCCAACTTTTCCATTAGCTGTGCCGTCGGACGGCCCTTTGTCCTTCCATATGCATGGTTTAGTCCACTCAGCTGAAATTCAGTAAAGTGGACCCTCTTTTTCTTTGCAGCATTCACTTCCTCCTCATCGGAGCTAACAGCTGCTTTTCTCTTTCCTAACAAAGATTTTAGCTCTGATTTGTAGTATGATTTTTGCGGCGGCGAGGGTTTTGCTGACAAAACATTTACTGGAGACAATGTCTAGCATTACAACTACGCAGCTTCGTACTTCGTAGTACATGTATTTGTAGGATGTCATTACGACATTTAGCTTGAACAGTTTCTGAGTAAATACAAAAAGCGGTTATGTTATGTTGCGTTTCCCCGTTGAATCATGCCAGGGAATCGTGTTAATATTATTTGATTATCAGTATTCATTCAATTATCGATTTGTTAAATAAATCTTTAAATTCGTCCTACTTGATTCATTGAATCGTAAGAGTGTTTTTATGGAAGATTTGATACATTTTAGAAATTCGATAAAATCGATAACATTAATTTAAAAATCGATAATTATCGATTACTCACAACGTGTCCTTTTATCGATTTTAATCGATTTCCGATACAATTTACTAATTTTTATCGATTGTTATCGAATGTTATCGATTATCGGTTTTATCGATTGCACATGCCGGGATATAATGGTAATTGAACTGAGTGGAGTGCAATTTGGTCTGAAATCATTCGCGTGATTTAGTTCGATTTAAAATTACAAGTATGATTTCAGACCAAAATTGCACTCCACTCAGTTCAATTACCACTTTATTACACCCCTTCTGAAATCGCAGAATTTAGTCAGTACTAATATTTTATTGATCGAGTAGCCGGTTTGCTAAAAAGCCGAAACAAAAATGCTTTTACATCTCATTTTGTATTCGAAACAGAAATGATGCGATATAGAACAAAAATGGTGCGATTTAAAACAGAAATGATGCGATTTAGAACATGAATGACGCGATTTGGAACAGATGCAATTTAGAGCAAAAAATGGTGCGATTTAGGAATGAATCACACTGCTGAGAGCCAATCAGATTGCACGGATAGCCAGTGATTTCAAAGTGGATGTAATAAAGCCGGTAACTAGTCAAGATTTACAAAACACTAAATGACAGGCAGTCCGATATTTTGATTATAGTGATTGGGGTTAAGCACTGACGATACTGATTAGGGTTAAGCCCTGAGAATAGTGACTAGGGTTAACGGTTAGCGTCTATTTTGGTTTGGGTTTTTGCCATAATATTTGAATAAAATCACCATCTTGCAGTAAAGCCACGGTGGCCTAGTGGTTAGAGTGTACTAGTCAGGGGCACCCAACGACGGTTTCCTTCAAAATACGCGCGTTGAAAGCACTTTTGAGGCTATCCAGAGTACTTTTAGAGCTCTACAAATTAGGGGAACTTAAGTCTTTTCGAAATTACAAGGTCTTTAGTATTTTTCTTCCCAAAATTTTAGGTGTAATTTAACGTTTTACGAAAGTAAAAATTTTTCTGATCCCTCTCTCCATCACATTTTAGAATCCGAAAATTTTAGGTTTCGTTTTTCTACGAAAAATAGTGCAACCTGGGTAGTAAAATATTAAAAATTAAACTTCTGAAAATCGTGGGGAATTTATTAGAAAAACTTGGAAAATTGTACATGAATAGAACCTTCATCTAGAAATTTTTAGCCGTCCTCAAGCAAAAGAAAATTTTAGGCAAAATTTGCTTCTCTGAACAGATATTTTACAGAAAACAGTCGTTGGGTCCCCCTGACTAGTATGCAGACCCTATGCTATGGAATCGAATCCGCTCATATTCGTGAATCAATCATAATGCACGTTCACACGCTTTGTGAATGGTTTAGTTCTTCCGCTTCTGCTTCCGACTCCGACTATATCTGGTTTGCACTAGATCATAAGCGGAACGTTGGCGACGGAGTCGTAAGCGGAATCGGAACGCTGTTTTCACTAGATCATAAGCTCTACGCTTCCGATAACGACTCCGACTCCGTCGATAGTGAAAACCAGCCTTAATGCGTTGGCCGCCTGCAACGCAGGTTATGCTAATGCGGACCAAAATTAAGTAAGATTTTAATTTTCTAAAGATGCTGTCAGGCGATCCGTCTTTACATATGTTCTCATGTAGTTTGATTCTTGAAGGTCGTATGACTGTCACGATGGGTGCCAATCTCAGTCACGCTAGGGTAGCGAATTGTGAAATATCCAACCGCATTGCACAAAGCCAAAGTAAATACAGTAGTTCGAAGGGTGACTTCGCTTAACCTGCGAACAACTGCATGAGAGGAATTGAGACCTTTAAGTGCACATAAGAGAGGATAACTGATAAAGGACTAGTAAGGACAAAAGAATACTTCAGTGTAAGTACTTAAACCTATTGTAGTACAGTCCTAAACCCCGTTAATACAGACACTGTTGGCACCATCGAATTATGTGACGAGGTATTAAAAACAAAAATCACGAAACAAGAATGGCTTCGCAGCTGAGCGGTTTTGGTTTCTTGGGCATAGAGTAAAGTCGGCGCCGTTTCGACCATCCAAACTAAATACCCGGCAGTCTGCTTTATTTCTTGCTTTTACGTTTATTGAACCCATTTTATCCGCTTGGCTACTCTGAGGATCGATGAAATTCCCAAGGCAAACCTTGCCAGTGAGCAACATAGGCAAAAATGTTAGTAATGAAAACTGAGTGACACCCAACCTCTGTTTAAGGAACTCTGTAGTTTCTCGTCACTCACCAATTCTAAACCATGATAGAAAATTTTGAGGAAAATTCGTATAAATTTTGCAAAATTAGGGGAACGTCTTCCCAAGATTTAGTAGCACTACCTGCGGCTCGAGGTTGCGAAACAAAGTTTCAAAACCATTTTGGGAAACTAATCGAGGATAGTATGTATGTATCCTGGACCTGAAGAGAAGGCTTTTTATCTTTCCAGTCCCGCTTTATTATTAATCTGAATGGTTCCCGTCAGTCACGCATTGCTACTCACGAAACAGTGTCGACAGGTGTGTCGAAAAAGCGTCGACTCTTCTATGCCAGCGTTCTTTAAAACTCTCATGGACTGTGTCCGTTAAGTTTCACCAATATATTGCCGAAATATTGCCTTTAAATAAATCAGCCCTTTGCTGTATGACGCCTGCCTTGCATTGAGTTTTGTTCTAATTCCCACGTCAAGTGACGTCTGGCATTTGCATTTCTCGCAAGAAAGAACCAGTCGATTTTAAATACGCTTTGAGTGGAACTCTGCATTCAAAGGTGTTTACTAAATAAATACTGTCGCACAGATCAGTTATCTGTTGAGTTTTCCGACCTAAAAACTGAAAATGAAGGGGGGAAATATAACAAGAATTCAAGGCTTTCAACGCTTTTATAGAAAGGAATTAACCAAATGATATGCGATATAGATATATAGATTTAAATTACCAATACTTTGCAGCCCGAAGGCTGAATTACGTATTTACAAATTATGGAATTGAGAAATTGTGTATATAAAACTAAGTACAGTAAATATAAAAGTATAAAAAATATGATAAAAGGCCGGTTTCGAGGTAAAACCAGGTATTTAGAGAAAAAACTGTAAAAAAGACTGTTAAAATGCAAGGTTTTTACCTAAAAGAGCCCCTTTTTTCTAAAACAAAAAAACAAAAAAAGAAGCAATACTTCTGCAAGCGTGTTACCGTAAAAAGACAGCTTTTTAACGCGGACCGTTTCTTTATGTAACAATGGCCGTTTTTATACTAGAGGACGCATTATCCGTCCAGACGGATAATGCGTCTCTTGTGGTATGCGTCTAGTGTAAAGACGGGACGAATAACAAGACGAACTACGAAAGACGAACGAGATATTCCGCGAGGCGAAAAAAAAAAGAATGGGCACTAGTGTGCCTTGTTTGGCGGTAAAATTTTAAGATGGCGGCCGCGCCTGAACTTCTCAAATTTTTTTCCCGTAAGAGAAAGGCAGAACAAGAGTTTTTAGGTGACCAATATAGGTTAAAGGAAGAAATGGCAAAGAAACGTTTTCGTAGGGAGATGGAGTTCGAAACTGAAGCTTCACAGCCCGCTGTTATGTCAGCAATCGTGATTACAAAAAGCGACAGAAACGAGCGTGGTCCTGATGAGTTGAGGAACGGAAATTGGTGGTCAGACGGATATCAAAACTGGGATGAAGAATCTTTCAAGAAAAGGTTAAGGGTGTCTCGAGACACTTTTGAATTTATTCTAAGCGAAATTAAAGACCTTATCGTGAAGGAGCCCACTCGCATGAAGCCTCACCCTACTCCGCCCGCTACCCAGTTGGCTTTATGTCTATACAGACTAGCACACGGGTGCACGTTTTTGACCGTTGGAGATCTCTTTGGGGTTGCAGAATCAACTGCTCACATCATTTTCCAAGACGTTTGTAAGGCCGTTGTGGGATGTTTGTATGACAGATTCGTTTACCTACCAAGAAATCTACAAGAGTGGAGTCAAGAACTGGAAAATTTTCTGGGAAATTGGGAGTTTCCTTGTGTTGGGGCGTGGGATGAGTTTCAAGTTTACGTAAGCACTAAACTTAAGAACTTTTACAGTTACAAGAAGAGGTATTCAGTTACAAACATGGGATTCATTGGTTATAACAAGCGTTTTATGTGGGCTGCAGTGGGCTCCCCAGGATCCACACATGACTCTAGGCTTTTAAGAAGTTGTGGTATTTATTCTGACATCGAATCTGGTCACGTGCTTCCTAACAGGTCTTTGAATCTTGACCCTCATGGGGAGATTCCGTTTACCACTGTGGGTGATTCAGCCTTTCCCAACCATTCCTGGCTTCTAAAACCATACAAAGATGGGACAAGGGTACCTAAGCAAAGGTATTTTAACAGGAGACTTTGCTCTGCAAGGGTAGTTTCTGAACATGCTTATGGAATGTTAAAGGGGCGGTGGAGAATTCTCTACAAAAAGACAGAATGTCATTTAGACAACATTTCCCTCATCATCATGACCTGCATTGCTCTCCATAATCTTTGCATCCACCGAAGTGATCCCTGTAACCCCAGGTGGAGACTTCAGGTCAATGAACTCAATCTGATTCGAAATGGAGATGCCCAAGCTGATGATGGAAATACAACAAGAGAAGCCGTTGCCAATTGGTTGTGGGATATCAGAGAGGAAAGAAATGCAGCCCCTTGATTTTGTATTCAAATTAATAACAAAGGCAAAAACTGAGAAACTGAACTTTACTTGATCCTTAGGAGATTTGATGGAAAACAGGTTTTGTTGCATGTAAATAGATTCAAATTTGATATTCAAAATATTTTTCAGACATTTTCCCTTCACAATAGATTTAGGAAATAATATTTGTTGATACATTAAGTATGAACCAGAAGTTTTGCTTTCCTTTCATCCATTAGTGTAAAAATTACTGCTATTTCAAGTTATTTTAAGTAATCTGGAAGTAAAATACTCTATGCTAAAGCAACCAAACAACCGGATAAACTGGTAAAAAGGGGGGAGTAGGACAAAAGCATAGGGAGGGGGGTCAGGTTTATTTTTTTATATGAAAGGGGATGGATTATTCTTGAAGGCAGTATAAAATGACATGTATTAAGGCAAAAATAGGAGGACAAACGATCAACAACAACAAAAATGAACATGAAGTTCTTATATCAACTAAACAAAAACAGCACAAAAGAAATACTTAACTGTCATTCTCAAAAACCGAGGTTGGTTAAAAGCTTGAGACTGCTTAACAGTCTGATATGAATTATTGGCTGGAAATACCATGATGAAAGACTTGAACTGGTATTTTTACCTACTTGACATAAGTTTTTACATCATTTCAAGTCTTTCAATGCTATTTTCAACCAATTCATGACAGTCCAAAGCAAAAAAGCCTTGGTTTCAAAGAATAACAAGTATTTTTGCTGCTGTTTTCTTGTTTATTTGTTGTTGGAACTTCTTGTTTACCTCATCCTCATAGAGGGTATACTGGGGCGGGGGGGGAGTCAGCCTAAAAAATAACATTTATTTGAAGGGGTGAGTCAAAAAGTAAATGAAAAATTTTCAGGGGTGGGTCAAGAATAAAACTTATTGCTTAAAAAAAATTCCCTCCCCCACCCTTCACATAAATAATGACCAGTCCCTAACCAATATATCCAATTCTATAGAAGTGTTATAAAGTTGTAGTTCCGTTAAACTTTGTAGCAATGGTTTGTTTCAATTACAGAACAGTAATGATGTTAGTGTCTGGATCACTGGTTACATTTTGGTACCTTTATCACAACTGACAATAAATGGATTACAAGTAAACACAACTGCCTGTAATAACATGTCTGAGGTTTCAAAACGCAAGAGGGAAGCTCATGCCCCCTTAAATTCACAGTATTGCTCAATAAAGGTAAGTGTGATAGAGGACCCTGTCTATAGAAAAGAAAAGTCCACCACCAACTCCTCCATAACCATGAGTCCCCCACCCTTAATGGTAACTCTTGCTAATACCAACGCATGGATCTTTGATCATTCTGGCTATCCATGTCTAAAATGTGGCTATCTTGGCTACCACTTGCCACTTGATTAGTTGGAGGGGTATGGCTATATGGCATTGAATTGTAATAAGGTACAAGCGGCTGCACAGGTATTGTTTGTTGTTGGAGATGCTGCTGTGCTCCTTGGGGTGGAGGATTTGAATATTTCATGATGATTTCAAGCATCTTTAGCTCATGCTGCCTATTCAATTCGGCTTGCTCTTTCTGAAAAGCAAGAAATTCAGCATGCCTTTCTTTGTCTGCTTCCATCATCTTTTCACAACGCTTTTGCTGTGATTCTCCAAGTGCGTGAAAACTCTTTGCGATCTCATTTATGGCCTGGGACTGACTTCTTACTCGTTTTTTACGACCTAATGGTTTTACGTCCAATGAATTTTTTAAAACTTTCCTTTTAACACCTTCGGTTCCACTCTCACTTGCTGAGGTTAACTCTTCCTCACCATCATCTTCCTGATAACTGCTATGACTTGTTTCTAACTGCTCTTCGTCACTGTCTGTGTCTGAATTCTCATGAGACAAAACATCTCTTGCTTTGGAAGCAATTTCCAGGTTACCGTGGGTGTCCGAAAAAATTGGATTTATGATTTTGTACCACTCAGGCTCTTCAATTGGTGACTTACCACTACCTTTCTTGATGCGATCCGTGTATTTACGCCATTGATCTTTTATCCACTTAAATTTCACTCGAAGCTTTTCAACATCAATTCTCAGATGAGTTAAAGCCTTTTTCGATTTAGACTGACGATGTTCTCTGTCATTTTCTTCTTTAAATTCTTCGGAGGATATGCGCTCCTCAAAGGCTTTCTTTATATCCTCGAAGACAGGTTTGTTTGCAGTCTTCTTCAACGCAAGCGTGTCCAGTTTGTAAGCAAACTCGTTTGTTTCGTCTGCAAGAACAAGGGCGAAGTACTTGAGCTCTGTTTCTGTCCATGGTCGACTTCGCTCTTTTGCACTTGACTCCGCCATGTTGTTTTCTTGGGCGGATAACCGCTGGCTTTTTTCCAACACGGTCTCATTTCTTAACGTTATTCGTCCGTTGCCCGTCTTTACACACAAAGACGCATTATGCGTCCAGACGAACTACCTTTCGAAGTGCGTCGTTCAAGACGCATTTCAAATGAAAGTTCGTCTAGACGTATAATGCGTCTTGTGCCCGTCTTTACACTAGAGACGCATAACCGGACGAACTACAAATGTTTGCCCAAGTTCGTCCAGACGGATAATGCGTCTCTAGTATAAAAACGGCCAATGTGACTGTTAAATGAAGTCGCAAACTCTTCTTTATATACCGTAAATGATCGATTAAGCGCCGCGACGCTTATTTCAATTTCCTTGTTTTATTAGGTGCGGCGCTTATGCAAGAGCGGCGTTTATTCGACAGCGGCGCTTATTTAAACTACGGGTAAATCACTGAGGGGAATATAGAGAGAACTAGAGAGGCGCGTACTTGGTATGCACGATTTAATATAAATTATGAACCCGTTTTCAAGAGTTTCCCTACATTAAAACTTTAGAACTCACGAGTTGGTCGAGGTCTTATTTCTCAAGCCATATGATTTTGATATCTCTTTATATCAAGCGCTGTAACAAAATTTAAAGGTGGTGCGTCAATTTGTAAATACCCAAATTAGCGCTGCGACGCTTAGTAAATTATTTTCGGTGAAAGTGCGGCGCTTCTTCAAGTAGCGGCGCTTAATCGATCATTTACGGTAAGTGTAGAGTGAAGACGTTTCGTCAACCGTTTTTGGTCATTTGACTGCTAGCACGGCATGATAAAGAAGCACTAATCTGGAAAAATGCCATGTATTTCTTTATTTTTTTATTTCAGTCTATCTTATCATTTGACAGGACCAGGAGCCTGACAGGACAAATGGCTAAACCGGAGGACAGTGGCCTATATACAGGATCATTACTTACCTTGAATGCCAGCTCATCAGATGAATATGTTAAGGGTATTTATGACGAATGGGCTGAAAAATATGACAAGGTACTGCCGCTGTCAGTGATATTCCACATTTCAGAAACTATAAGGGCAATGGGTAAAATAGACTGCAAAACAGTTCGTATTTTTGCGTATTCAAGTACGCGCGAGCAGTCAAACAAAAGATCTGCAACGAGGCTGAAAACAGAGAGCGAGACTGGGGAGAGACGCTATTTTTTCTCTCGCCTAACACGCCCAACTCGCGCGCTTCCCGCGCGTAAGACTCTTACTCCACGCTTTACCGATTTCTTTACTGGTTTTGAGAAAAAAACCGACTGTTTTGTAGTCTATGGGTACAAGCTTTTGGCGTAGCGATTTCTGGGGTCGTTTGTGTGGACAAACGTTAATTACTTATGATTGGTTAATGGTTGCCTTGAATACCATCGACCGATCATAAGTAACGCTTGTCCAACCAAACGATCTCGGAAGTTACTACTCCCAAAGTTTGTATTCATTCTCCCTATATATAGCCTGTTCCTGGCTCCAGGATAGTCGGGTCCGTTAAATTGAGGAAGCGTGAACACGAAAATATAACCTTTACGCCGACTATTCGCGTGCATTCCCCACTATCTGAGAGCGTGGAACAGGCGATTCTCCCTAGAGTCTGCAGTGGGAAATTAACCGCTGCTTTGAGATCTCCGACAGTAACAAAAACATCTCATTTTGTGCCGATGTATTCCACAAGCTTTCTCTTTCTGTATATTTTCTTTGCTTCGTTCCTCTATTTTGAATTGTTTTATTTTTCAATACACACGTGCATTCAAGTGCACGGGCTAATTTGATCAACTAGAATAGAGAAATAATGAATGATTACAGGGTGTGCTTATGGCTTAGTCAATTCCTAGCGTACCCATCAACTCCCTCGCCCCCCCCCCCCGCTTCCGACAGCTGTTAAGTGTTGTGTTCTCACTGTGAGGCATTTGGCATCAAAGGGGTACCCTGGGGTGAGCAACATGTCATTTTCCACTTTCTAAAAGAACGAGTTGACAATTTCTCTTCAGATTCTTCGCAAAGCTTCGCAAACTGGCTCCCACGGCCTTTTTAACTTGTTCACGGGCCTTTGCAAAATCCGCGAAATTCAGGGAATTAACTCCCACGAAGTTTGATGCCACACGTATCTCTTTTTTCATCAGGTTACAGGAGAGGCTGGTTACGTAGCTTACAAGACATGCACTCCAATCTTTGACCAACTCCTGCGAGACAAATTTGACAGCAAACACTCAGAGCTGCGAATCATTGATGCGGGAGCTGGGACAGGGATTGTGGGAAAGGTCCTACAGGATCTCGGCTACACCAACATCGACGCCCTCGACATCTCGCAGAAGATGTTAGACGAAGCAAAGAAGTTGAATGTGTACAAGAATTTCTTTTGTGCGCCGCTTAGTGAGGATCCTGTAGCGGAAATCGCAAATGATCAGTACGATGCTCTGATCTGTATTGGTACCCTTACAGTTGGTCACGTTAAGCCAAGTGCTTTCGATGAGATTTTGCGCATTGTGAAATCTGGTAAGGAGCTAAGGGTCTGTTTATATAAGGTGAGCCAGCCCTATTGGCAGGGATGGCCCGCTTTCGATACGGTCTAGTTCGGCTCACGCTTTGTTTTCTCTGAAAGGTTTCGTTGTGCTTATATGAGAGTGGGGCTGGCCCGGCTTGGTACGTCTGTTAAACTTTGGTCTACATGCTACGATATAATATTGTTTACACTTATACAATCAGCGTACCAAGAGCGGGTAACTTTGGAGTTCCGCAGCTGCTCGTGTTGTTACTCTTTCGCCCAAGTTTTGTCATATTACACCTGTTCTTGTAAATCTCCACTGGCTCCCGATTGATCTTCGGATTGAATTTAAAATGCTTACTGTTACTTACAAGACTCTCCATGGACTTTCTCCTACTCATATTAAAGATCTTCTTCAAAGTTACCTCGCGGCAGAGGATCTTAGGGCTTCAAAAAAAAAAAATCTGCTTGCCGTACGTGCTTTCAACGTAAACAGTTACGGTCGTCGTGCGTTTTCTGTTGCTACGTCGCTTCTTTGGAACATTCTTCCTCAGCATATCAGGGATGCTGGATCACTGCACCTTTTTAAAAGACAGTTGCAATTGAAAACCGTTCTTTTTAGACGCGCTTTTTTAAATTGATGACTTGTTTGTGGTGTTTTTATGTCTTGAATTATTTTATCTTTAGTTGTTGGAGTTTTTTATGGTGGTTTTTAAATTTTAACTTTTACTGTGTTTTAAATTTTTTAAACTTGTAAATAGCGCCTTTGGACCTTGGGAAAGGGCGCTTCACAGGTATAAAGGTCTCATTATCATTACTATTATTATTATTATTGTTATTATTATTATTTCCAAGCAGAATGACGAGCGATGTTTGTTCACTTTTGAGAAAAATAATTTGTCCAATCAAAAGTCAGAGTGGTGCACGAGTTTCGCGCCAAGTTTTCCTGCCTTTTATATCATAGGTGTTTGCAGCGCATTCGCTTCGCGGGTTGCTCAGTGGTCATGTGATAAATAATTGCTGAAACCATATTAAAGGGGAATTTTTCTGTTGAAAAGAGACAAATGGAAATGGGAATAGGAGACCTTCTTATATTTTATTGCGGTGAGGGTAAAAGACGGAAAGATTGCGGAATGGCATGTGGCATGGCTTGCGGAATGACATAATTATGCGGAATATAATCTATGGGAAATGGCGCAAAGAAATAAATAGCGCCTTTGGACCTTGGGAAAGGGCGCTTCACAGGTATAAAGGTCTCATTATCATTACTATTATTATTATTATTATTATTATTATTATTATTTCCAAGCAGAATGACGAGCGATGTTTGTTCACTTTTGAGAAAAATAATTTGTCCAATCAAAAGTCAGAGTGGTGCACGAGTTTCGCGCCAAGTTTTCCTGCCTTTTATATCATAGGTGTTTGCAGCGCATTCGCTTCGCGGGTTGCTCAGTGGTCATGTGATAAATAATTGCTGAAACCATATTAAAGGGGAATTTTTCTGTTGAAAAGAGACAAATGGAAATGGGAATAGGAGACCTTCTTATATTTTATTGCGGTGAGGGTAAAAGACGGAAAGATTGCGGAATGGCATGTGGCATGGCTTGCGGAATGACATAATTATGCGGAATATAATCTATGGGAAATGGCGCAAAGAAATAAAATAAACAGGAAAGTATGCGCGCGTCTCTGCCGCGCCTTTATTAATAGGGAACTTAAGATAGAGACGTGTTCGGGGCGACGGCAACTTCAACCGGATGTGACATCATCATTTGTTGGATATTGCGCATGCTCGTGCTCACCACCTTGCCTTCGTGGTCCCGTCGGCGACGTGAAACTGATCTGTTTGGCGTTGTGGCGAAAACGTGAGTATTAACTTTCATTTCAATCAGGTTTGTTGCGTTTAGCAACCAACATTTTGCAGATTATCGTTCTTAAATTGCCCTTGTTTTCTTTGAGGGACATTTCAAGCTCGATTTCCAAGCTCTGTTATCTAAACTTACATCTTTGAATGTTTCTATGTTTTCATGTCACAGGGTCAAGATCCAACTTGGCAAACAGCCAACCGTAAGTGAGCTTGACATGGACAAAATTTTCCTACGAGCCAAATGAAAGTATCCAGACAAAAAATATGAACTCCGATATTTCAATTGGGTTTTTATAGTTCGCTCTTTTCGTTAGAATATCGTATAAATAAAACGCATTGAAAATTATATAGAATAGTAGGTAATACCATGTACTAACTCGGCGTGGGAATACTGAAATAAAGTTGTTGCAGTTGTTGTTGTTGTTGCATGCAAGTATTTCCCGGAAATTATTTCAATACCAAACTAATACGGTTCCTTGGTAGCATTTTAATGTTCCTGTAATTTGCAAGGCCTCGGCAAGCCTGTGGAGATCATTTTTTTCAACACGAAATTCTGCCTTGAACTCAGCTGCATCCCGAATGTTTTTTAGCGTGAACGGATCCTAACTGTCCCGAGGAAATCGGGATTTTTGGACTCAAAATTTTCCCACAAAACGAGAAACTCTTCATCCGATACATGTTGTCTGCATAGCAAATATTTATTCTCTTAATTCTTTATGTGAAGCCATATTTTCTTCTTCGGTATTATTCTAATTAAAGGCGCTGTCCTTCTGAGTTCACTGCGATCTTAATGTTCTATTTTTGACGGGAAGCGACGGCTGCCTTAGTTCCAGGCTTTCTCTGCCAGTCCGGTCGCCGTCGCCCCGAAAACGTCTCCATCTTAAGTTCCCTATTGGCGCCAATTTGAACGAGCACTCGTGTTTGTCGGTCCATTTATTACTTTTATGAAAGCAAGGCTAAAATTGAAACACAGCTGATACACAAATACTTGATAAGTCATCGATAACTCGTTTCCAAAATAAACTGAAACGGTTCTTTACTCACATCTCTTTTCCAGTGAAGCGCAGTGAAAGTACGAAAACATGTCAAGTTTAAACAGTCTTCTATTGAGTTTTCACTCTCCTCATTACATAGAAAAACATCGTAACATCGTTGGAGGCAGCGTGGCCGAGTGGTCATCGTGTCGGACTGGCAATCCGGCAGTCCCGGGTTCGTGTCCCTCTCTTGCCACTTGCTGGAATTGTTGTTGGTCGTCCCGAGTTGAAATCTGCGGCCACGCTTGTAAATAGCCAACTGGCTGCCTCCTGCCAGTTGGGGTTTTTAATCCTGTTATGTTGTATTTGAATTATTTGTTTCTAGGCATTTGAGTGGAGTGCCTGTAAACTAGCTGGATAAGCTAAGTGCACTTTCCACTATAAACAAGCCTTTTTTTTTTTTTTAACAGCGGACGAGGTAAAATAGAAAGGAGGAAGAGAGAGGACCCTGGGAACGAGGGTTCTGGGAAATGGCAGACTCGGTAGACCCAAAAGAAATACAGAAATAAGCCTCGTAACTTCGTGCAGACGTACTGTGTCGCAAATCTGTCTGGGTTTTTAGGAGTATATAACCTGTGCTACTTGGCTAAACTCAAATCAAGCGTCACTCTTTATCATAACGCTAGAGGGTAAAAAACGCTCGCTGAACGCTACAGTTCTAGGGATTATGAATACGGTAAACGAAAAAGATCATTTTCGAGACTAAATGAACGCCTCGTGAGTCAAACATTAATTCGTAATCCACAAATCGAGTGAAGTGGTGAACCGCTCTCTGTCTCCTTTTGGCCTTTCCGCGTCTCTTCGCACCTCCCTTGTTTGTGCTAGTGTGTCGTTTGAACGAGAACTATATAGCCAAGTCATTAATATGTATTTTTTTTAACAGTTGGTGTGATGCCTTACCAGCTTTACTAACTTAATAACGGTAAAGGTAAAGGAGAAAAAAGGCTAAAAGTTGGAAGGAAAAGAAAAAGAAAAGAAAGAAAGAAAGAGAAAAAGCACACAAACTCGATTGCCAGGATTCGAGCTCGCGCTTCTCCGCCTACTGTTAGCTTCGCTTGCCTGAAACTCCACCACGCAGCCAAGGAAACAAAACACAAGATACGTTCTGTCTCTGAATGTGAGGATCAATCACGCGACCCACAGTCTTAAAAGAAACACTTCTCACGCGGTTACAAATGCAAATAAGGGTAAGAAAAGTGACTTTAATCGCGCAAATATCTTTTGCAGAAAAAAATTAAAGCAGAAGAGATCGTGACCTTCCAAAACATCTTTTCTTCATTTTCCGGCTTTCGAGATGTAGAATCGGTGCTGCCAGCAGCCCAACAATAAAGGCAAGTAAAATCATTGTGGCTGTGCAAAAAGCTAATCGACCGTGAGAAATCAAGGAGTCTTTCCTGGCTTTTTGATTGTCATCGTAGTTGAGCCCGCAACATTAAAAAAGCGGCTGCTTGTGAATTGATTGGCGCCAAAAAAGGACGCAATTTTCAGTTTGATTTATTTCTTAAAGTCATTCTACATATATTACATTCCGCATTATTATGGCATTCCGCAAACTATGCCACATGCCATTCCGCAAACTTATTCGTCGTTTAACCCTCACCGATTTTATCGTCCAAAAAGAAAAGTTGTACAGAGCCTGCAAGACAACTGTATCTGTCCTTGCCTTCCTTATAATTTTTACTGATTGTTCTCGAAAATTAGCTAGCCTGCTTAGCGGCAAATTTTATCACTTCGGCATATTGGAAAGATCGAAAATAAAAGGCTGGTAGAATGAAGAATGCCTCGCTCCATGCAAGGTAATCCAAGGCAGTCTTGGATTCTGAATTCAAAGGCCGTGGATTCCGGATTTCAGGCACTTGATTCTGGATACCTTGTTAGCGATTTCTGATACGTCGACAATTTGTGTGAAAATATTGTACGCGCACATGTTCCATGACTTTTTCTTAATTTTCGTTTTTAAACGCAATTTCTTTGATACGAAGGCTTGTCACTTGGCCTAATTCTTGTCGTCAAAGGCGGACTCAAAACTAACCGATATTTCTCTGTCTTTTTGGTTTTAGGTGGTATTATTGGGTTCACTCTTCGAAAAGACGTCTACAACGAGACTGTTGAACACGCTGTTTTCAAAGAAACAACCAAGTTTGGCTACCGCGAAAAGATGGATGAGATAGAAAACGAAAAGAGATGGAAGCTTCTACGATGTGACTTGATAGATTATCATACTACAATGGATGAATTGCGAGCAAAGTGTTATTCTTTAATGTACCAAGTTCTGTGATGGTGGACATTCCATTCTGGCCAAAGCGAGCACTCTCGTAATTTTTTAATTATTTAGCTTATTTGTAAATCAGTAATAAAATGATCAATTTTTAAACGTTTCAATCGGAGGACAATAACAAGCTCAAAACAAAGGATGACTGATACAGCCGAAATTCGTGTTTGTTCTGAAGTCGAATAAACGCTGATGAGACAACTAGTTTCGTTCTCTGTTACGTTTAAAACTTGTCAGGCAAGTCGTAGCTGGTGAGCAAGCTCTCTATTTCGAGTGGCGAGCGAAGCCAGCCGCTAGAGAACGTGCGTTGGAGTACGAGGGACTGGCAAAAAGGCGCGCGAGGCCCGAATGAAATCTCTGCCTAGCGTCTCCTTTTGCGCGCTGCTGGCTTAGGATATTTAGTTCCCATATTGGGAGAGCGTTCTCGGTAACCGGTCAAGTCGCCCGATGGTCATCTCGCTCGAAGTTATGTCGCGCCCGAATTTTATCAGGTGCAGTACACAGAGAAACAACGTTAAAAATAGAGTGTGTGTAAGATATCTCGTTCTTTTAACCGTCATAAGCAAGCTCTCCTGGGGTTCCTGCGGGAGGGAAAATGGGAAGGAGAGCTTGCACTCGCGTCTCATAAATTTGAATATCTTCCTTTTTCGCCCCTCCGCTAGAGCTCCCCGAGAGGTTCGGGAGAGGTCCGGGATAAATGTGAAGTGAGACTTTCCTTGTTCTTTAAGCAATGATGAGACGAAACAAGCGGGATATTAAAATGTGTAATACATCTCGCTCTTTGTGCCTTGATGAAATGAAACAAGCGAGATAAATGAGTAATACATATCGTCCTTTATCTTTGATGAGATGAAACAGGCCCGATGAATGTGTGGTAGGGATGTTTGGATGTTGTTGAACATGATATCCTCGGGCGATTTGGCTGTAAACCGCTTGATTCCTGGCGAGGGTTGTCCAATACTCACAAATAGACTCCATTGGTGTTAGTGGCGATAAGAAGGGTCTCCATTGGTACCAATGGTACGATTAATGATGTCATTCCAATGGTTCTACTGGTGAATATGCATCTCATTAAGGGGACTTAGATTATTTTCTCATGCAGTCTGGCTGGGTACAGGGCAATTCCAATGGTCCATTGATACCAATGGTACGATTGGTACCAATAGAAAACTATGTCATTCCAATGATTCTGTTGGTGAATATGCATCTCATTGAGGGGACTTAGATTATTTTCTCTTGTAACCTGGCTGGGTACAGGGCAATTCCGATGATCCATTGGTACCAATGGTACGATTGGTACCAATAGAAACTGATGTCATTCCAGTGATTCTACTGGTGAATATTCATCTCATTGAGGGGACTTAGATTATTTTCTCATGTGACCTGGCTGGGTACAGGGCAATTCCGATGGTCCATTGGTACCAATAGAAACTGATGTCATTCCAGTGCTTCTACTGGTGAATATGCATCTCATTAAGGGGACTTAGATTATTTTCTCATGTGACCTGGCTGGGTACAGGGCAATTCCGATGGTCCATTGGTACCAATGGTACGATTGGTACCAATAGAAACTGATGTCATTCCAGTGGTTCTACTGGTGAATATGCATCTCATTAAGGGGACTTAGATTATTTTTCTCATGTGGTCTGGCTGGGTACAGGACAATTCCGATGGGTCATTGGTACCAATGGTACGATAGGTACCAATAGAAAAGCATGTTGGTACAATGGTTCTACTGGTCAATATGCATCTCATTAAGGGGATTTAGAATATTTTCCATGTGATCTAGCTGGGTACAGGGCAATTCCAATGGTCCATTGGTACCAATTGTACGATTGGTACCAATAGAAAAGCACATCATTCCAATGGTTCTATTCGTGAATGTGCATCTCATTAAGGGGACTTAGATTATTTTTTATGTGATATCACTGGGTACAGGGCATTTCTGACGGTCCATTGTAGTGAAGAAAGTCAACAGCTAGTCATGGACTTGCATTTACGGGGGTTTAAGCGCATATTGTTGTTAACAGCGAAAGTGGGATATCATCAACTACTACATTCAATAAAGATGGCGAATTGCGAGGTACAACCTCCAAAACCGTCAGATCATCCACGAATTTAATGCGGGCGCCCCAACTTTGAACAAGGTCATTGATCATAACAGCAAACAACACAGGACTCAATTTTGTGCCCTGACGAATGCCTCCATTTAGAAATAAAGGAGCAGAAACCGAGGCGCCAACGCCTGTGACCTGAGCCCTCCCTTGCAAAAAAGATGCGACCCACCTAAGCAAGCTCCAGTGGAGATTGTACTTTGTAGAAAGCTTCTCCATCAATATAAGGTGATCAATAAGGTCAAAACCTGTTTTAAAATCAGCAATAAATAACCTTAGATAGCAACCGCCGCTGTCCAGGGCTTCTACAGCCAGGTGTAAAAGGTAGACGAGGGCCTGCTCAGTCGAATTGGTTTCTATCGGGGTTGCCTACAATAGATGGATATACTCTAGCTAATGTGAATCGCTCCAGCACTTTAGCGAGCTGGCATGTGAGAGAGATTGGCCTCACCTCGTCCTCGATGCACTTGGGAGGGGTCTGCTTGGGGAGGGAAGGGACTATTGCGCTCTTGAGGAGAGGAGGAATGAAGCCCTCACAAAGCGTTGAGTCGTAAAGATCGGCAACAACTAGCACGAGTTCAAAGGTGAAATAGTTTTGAACTGCATTCTATTCGTTACCGTGCTTGATTCCTGCTGTATTAGTATTGGTGACTTCACTTGACAAGGGACTGTCTCGTGTTTTTAAAGTGCAGACAGGTTTTGTGTTTTGGGTGCTTCGTTTTCGAGATTTGGGTGCTTCGTGCTTCGGTCTTCATTTTCGAAACTACCGCTTGCATAGATGGCTTATAGAACGAAGAATACACATGGCATGTTTGTATATCGACCTCGCTATATTATAACTATTAGCAATTACTGTTAGCGCTAGTTTGACCTCACGTCGTAACTATTAGCGAAGTTTTACTTTGTGTGAGAGCGAAATTGTTTTGCGTGGTTGGCAAATAGAACGAGGAACATTCAGAATAACTATAAGCGCGTTTCTACTTTGTGTGAGAGGGAAAATGTTTTGTGTGGTTAGCTTATAGAACGAGGAATATTCATAATAACTATTAGCGCGTTTCTACTTTGTGTGGGAGCGAAAATGTTTTGTGTGGTTAGCTTAAAGAACGAGGAATATTCATAATGACTATTAGTGGGTTTCTACTTTGCGTGAAAGCGAAAATGTTTTGTGTGGTTAGCTTAAAGAACGAGGAATATTCATAATAACAATTAGCGCGTTTCTAATTTGTGTGAGAGCGAAATTGTTTTTCGCGGCTAGCTTATAGAACGAGGAATATTCATAATAACTATTAGCGCGTTTCTACTTTGTGTGAGAGCGAAAATGTTTTGTGTGGTTAGCTTAAAGAACGAGGAATATTCATAATGACTATTAGTGGGTTTCTACTTTGCGTGAAAGCGAAAATGTTTTGTGTGGTTAGCTTAAAGAACGAGGAATATTCATAATAACTATTAGCGCGTTTCTACCTTGTTTGAGAGCGAAATTGTTTCCCGTAGATGTCTTATAGGACGAGGAAAATTCATAATAACTATTAGCGCGTTTCTACTTTCTGTGAGAGCGAAATTGTTTTGCGTGGTTAGCTTATAGAATGAGGAATATTCATAATATATTTTTACTTGGTGTAAAAGCGAACTTATTTTGCATAGGTGGTTTTCACGTTACGTCATCGCCGCCATGCTGGTGGACGGTAAACAAAAGATCGCTCATTAGCTCGCTTTGTTTGTCCACCAGCATTTGTTCATTTCACCATTGTTATTTGTGTCTCCCGAGATTGCATGAAAACCACCTATAGACGACTTATAGAACGGAGAATACACATAGCATGTTTGTATTTCGACCTCGCTTTATTCACTGATAGAACCATTGGAATGACATCATTTTCTATTGATACCAATCGTACCATTGATACCAATGGACCATCGGAATAGCCCTTATGCATGTTTACGTCACACAAGCAAATTTCACCACCAAGCCTCGTTTTGAAATTAAAAATAAGCGAAGTTTCACAGAAATGAATTCCCAAGGCAGTAGAGTTGAAAAGAATACCCACGCACAAAAAGTGCAAATGCA
>CALNXK010000152.1:1037500-1107500 GCA_942486035.1 Porites lobata
GTTTGCACAAGAAAAGAGTTCAACTCTCACAGGACTAGTTTGGGACACACATGGCCGCCGTTTCAGTGTTTTGGGACACAAATACGGCCGCCATGACGTCATGTGAAAACACACAATTAAATTATTGTCGGTAAAAGTGCGGCGCGTATTCGATCATTTACGCTAAGTGTGGAGTGAAGAAGTTTCACCAACCGTTTTTGGTCATTTCACTGCTAGCACGGCATAATAAAGAAGCACTAATCTGGAAAAATTCCATTTATTTATTTTTTTATCTCAGTCTATCTTATCATTTGACAGGACAAATGGCTAAAACGGAGGACAGTGGCTTCTATACAGGATCATTACTTACGTTGAATGCCAACTCATCCGATGAATATGTTAAGGGTATTTATGACGAATGGGCTGAAAAATATGACAAGGTACTGCCGCTGTCCTCATTTCAGAAACTATAAGGGCAATGGGTACAAGCTCTTGGCGTAGCGATTTCTAGGGTCGTTTGTGTGGGCAAGCGTTAATTACTTATGATTGGTTAATGGTTGCCTTGAATACCATCGACCAATCATAAGTAACGCTTGTCCAGCCAAACAATCTCGAAAGTTACTACTCCCAAAGTTTGTAATAATTCTCCCTACGTATAGCCTGTTCCAGGCTCAGAGATAGTCGGGTCCGTTGAATTGAGGAAGCGCGAACACGAAAATATAACCTTAACGCCGACTATTCGCGCGCATTCCCCACTATCTGAGAGCGTGGAACAGGCAATTCTCCCAAGAGTCTGAAGTGGGGAATTAACCACTGCTTTGAGATCTCCGACAGTAACAAAAACATCTCATTTTGTCAAGATGTAAAACTTTTGAAAGCAGTTTAAGTGAAGTACCTAAGCGAGTGGCGATTGTGCATGCGTCCTCAGTATTCCCCACGGTTTCTCTTTCTGTATATTTTGTTTACTTCGTTCCTCTATTTTGAATTGTTTTTGTTTTCAATACACACGTGCATTCAAGTGCACGGGCTAATTTGATCAACTAGAATAGAGAAATAATGAATGATTACAGTGTGCTTATGCCTTAGTCAATTCCAAGCATACATATCAATATTTAATAATGTTAATATTTATTGATTTGTATTGCGCAAATATCAATCCAGGGAAAGGAATTTTCATCTGCGGATAACATTGACTCAACAAAATCCTAAAATCCTAGTACATATTTGAAAAGTTTTATTTACAGATCGTTCCTGAAAATTAGTAAAAATAACAATTTAAATATAGAAATTAATCTTTAAAATCCTATATACAAATCCTTCTTAATAAAGAGAATAAAAACAATAAATTAGGTGGGAAACGCCTTCTGAAATAAATGAGTTTTAAGAGCCTTCTTGAAAGCATTAACTGAAGATATATTTCTAATAAAAAGGGGAAGAGCGTTCCATAATTTAGGGGCAGCCATATAAAAAGATCGATCACCAAGCGTGGAAAGAGACATATCCACTTCAACCCAACCCCCCGGGTAGTTGTTAAGTCTTGTGTTCTCACTGTGAGGCATTTGGCATCAAAGGGGTACCCGGGGATGGGCAACATGTCAAGATTTGACAATTTCTCTTCAAATTCTTCGCAAAGCTTCCCAAACTGGCTTCCACGGCCTTTTTGGCCTTTTCACGCGTTTTTGCAAAATCCGCGAAATTCAGGAATTAGCTCCCACGAAAGTTTCATGTCACACGTATCTCTTTTTTCATCAGGTCACAGGAGAGGCTGGCTACGTAGCTTACAAGACATGCACTCCAATCTTTGATCAACTCCTGCGAGACAAATTTGACAGCAAACACTCAGAGCTGCGAATCATTGATGCGGGAGCTGGGACAGGGATTGTGGGGAAGGTCCTACAGGATCTCGGCTACACCAACATCGACGCCCTCGACATCTCGCAGAAAATGTTAGACGAAGCAAAGAAGTTGAATGTATACAAGAATTTCTTTTGTGCGCCGCTTAGTGAGGAGCCTGTAGCGGAAATCGCAAATGATCAGTACGATGCTCTGATCTGTATTGGTACCCTTACAGTTGGTCACGTTAAGCCACGTGCTTTCGATGAGATTTTGCGCATTGTGAAACCTGGTAAGGAGCTAAGGGTCTGTTTATATAAGGTGAGCCAGCCCCACTGGCAGGGCTGGCCCGCTTTCGATACGGTCTAGTTCGGCTCATGCTTTGTTTCCTCTTAACTGTTTTCGTTGTGCTTATATGAGAAGTGGGGCTGGCCGGCTTGGTCCGTCTGTTAAACTTTGTTCTACATGCTACGATATAATAACGTTTTCATTTATACAATCAGCGTACAGGAAATTTCACAGCACTGAGACGCAATTGCCTTAGATCAGAAAAGATCAGCGATTTTGCTGCTCCTTGATATTTCCGCGGCATTTGATACTGTGGATCACTGTATCTTGCTTTTACGCCTTTCTCGTCGATTTGGAATTAGTGGTACGGCAACCTACCTAAAACCAGTAACTACTTTGCAAAAACGAGTCGTCAGAATAATGACTTTTTCCGACCCTAGATCACATTCTGAGCCATTGCTAAAGTCTCTCAGACTGCTAAAATTCTCTGATACAACTCATCTCGTAACCAAAGAGGTATAGTTTAGGGCTTGTTCCTCGATGTTTTGCACGACAAACAGAAACTGGGGAGCCCATAGCTGTACCCTGTAACTGCTTGCAGTGTTTGCCGTTGTACTGAAAGTGAGTCGAAGTCAAACAGAGGTTGAGTAGGTCCATAATGTCGTCTGTAGGTAGTAGTAGTTCAACAGTAGAGTTCTCAATAGCGTTCTCAGTTCAGTCTAGAGCCAGTTGAAGTGGAATACTGGTGAACAGTGATTTCACGTCAAAGGACACTAGTTTGTGGTCGTCCGGTATTTGTGTTGTCTACTACTATCCGGACTTTGACGAGACAAAAGCAACTAGTTTTCCACTCACCTGACAGCCTACAAGACGAGACTGATTATCTTAACAACGTTTTTAGTAAGACCAATTACAATACGGACTTTGTTAGACGGAACACTCACAGTGATATTGATTCCAACCCTCAGACCAACGTCAACTCTGGCCCTGTTACGACAGCGACTATACCGTACATCAGAGGCACCTCTGAAACTACGCATATTAAAACCTCACAATATACGTGTTGCACACAAACCGATTACACTTTACGACGACTGCTTACTAATGTCAAGGACAAAGACAAACCGGAGAACAGACAGGGAGCAGTATACAAGATCAAATGCTGCGACTGCCAGGCTTCCTACATTGGTGAAACCGGCAGAAACCTTAGCACGCGACTGAACGAACACCAATGAGCGACGAGGAATAGTGACGTCAGCAATCACATTGCTGAGCGCCATTTACAAACGAAACATCAAATTGACTGGGATTCTGCGACATGTATAACGTATTCTACAGACTACTATCAACGTCTTACTTTAGAAAGCTGGTTTACTAACTTAGAATAAACGCCACTGAATCGTAGCCAACAGTTACCAGCGCCGTACAAACGACTTATTTACGAAACCAAGCAAAACTAACTACGAGAGAGCGACTGGAGAACTGACAATTTGACTAATGGCAATAGACGACTGTTTAACTGTGACAATAGACGGATCGAAACGCACCAATTACTAATTACGAGTCTTCATAGCCAATAACATCACGGCTTAACTGACGGACGACCAATATTGACCAATCAGATCAGCAACCAGAGTATAATACAATCAACTGACGTGATACGACTCACTTTAACTCTAAAGAGCGTTATGTAACGTTCGAGACGACATCCCTTAATGATATGGAATTGTGCAAGTGTGGGTTGGAAACCTGTGTATTTGTCACATATTCATGTTTGTGATGAGAGAGTGCTGGCTTCACCAAGAGCGGGTAACTGATTGGAGTTCTTTCGACCAATGTTTGAGTATAGTTCCTCAGGTGACGGCAATGTGAAAATCGGCATTCTATTATCTCCGTAAAATTAGGCTCAGGCATTCGTAAACATCTCCCCTTTGATGGAGCCCAGCTTCTTGTTTAAGCGCTTGTTACAGCAAAGATTGACTATTGTAATTCGTTACTATATGGTTTACCTACAAAACGTGATTAAACAGCTCCAACGGGTGCAGAACGTAGCTGCTTGTGTTGTTACTCTTTCGCCCAAGTTCTGTCATATTACCCCTGTTCTTGGGAATCTCCACTGGCTTCCGATTAATCTTCGGAATGGGATTGAATTTAAAATACTTACTGTTACTTACAAGACTCTCCATGGACTTGCTCGTACTTATATTAAAGATCTTCTTCCAAGTTGCCTCCCGGCAGGGGATCTTATGTCTTCAAAGAAAAATCTGCTTGCCGTACGTGCTTTTAACATAACAGTTATGGCCGTCGTGCTTTTTCTGTTTTTGCCCCGCTTCTTTGGACTAGTCTTCCTCAGCATATTAGGGATGCTGGATCACTGGACATTTTTAAAAGACAGTTGAAAACTGTTCTTTTTTGTTGTTGTTGTTCTTTTCGTTCTTTTTTAAATTGATGACTTGACTGTGGTGCTTTTATATCTTAAATAATTTTTGTAGTTTTTTTTGTAGTTTTTTATTGCGGTTTTTAAATTTTAACTTTTGCTGTAGTTTTAAATTGTTTAAACTTATAAATAGCGCCTGTTGACCCTGGGAAAGGGCGCTTCATAAATGTCTCATTATTGTTATTATTATTATTGTTATTATTATTAATCCAATCAGAATGACGAGCGATGTTTGTTCACTTTTAAGAAAAACAGTTTGTCCCATCAAATTCAGTGCGGTGCACTAGTATCGCGCCAAGTATATCATAGTGTTTGCAGCGCACTCGCTTCGCGGGTTGCTCAGTGGTCATGTGATAAATTGCATATTAAAGGAGACAAATGGAAGTGGGAATAGGAGACCTTCTTATACTTCATCGTCCAAAAAGAAAAGTTGTACAGAGCCTGCAAGACAACTGTATCAGTCCTTGCCTTCCTTACAATTTTTACTAATTGTTCTCGAAAGTTAGTTAGCCTGCGTAGCGGCAAATTTTATGACTTCGGCGTTTTGGAAAGGTTAAAAATAACAGGCTGGTAGAGTGAAGAATGCCTCGCTCCATGCAAGGTAATCCAAGGCAGTCTTGGATTCTGAATTCAAAGCCGATGGCTTCCGGATTCCATGCACTGGATTCTGGATACCTTGTCAACGATTTCTGATACGTCGACAATTTGTATCAAAATATTGTACGCGCGCACTTTCCATGATTTTTTCTTAATTTTCGTTTTTAAACGCAATTTCTTTGATACGAAGGCTTTTTACTTGGCCTAATTCTTGTCGTCAAAGGCGGACTCAAAACTAACCGATATTTCTCTGTCTTTTTGGTTTTAGGTGGTATTATTGGGTTCACTCTTCGAAAAGACGTCTACAACGAGACTGTTGAACACGCTGTTTTCAAAGAAACAACCAAGTTTGGCTACCGCGAAAAAATGGATGAGATAGAAAACGAAAAGAGATGGAAGCTTCTACGATGTGACTTGATAGATTATCATACTTCGATGGATGAATTGCGAGCAAAGTGTTACTCGTTAATGTACCAAGTTCTATGATGGTGGACATTCCATTCTGGCCAAAGCGAGCACTCTCGTAATTTTGTAATTATTTAGCTTATTTGTAAATCAGTAATAAAATGATCAATTTTTAAACGTTTCAATCGGAGGACAATAACAAGCTCAAAACAAAGGATAAATACAGCCGAAATTCGTGTTTGTTCTGAAGTCGAAAAAACGCTGATGAGACAACTTGTTTATTATTTGTTATGAAGTTTTATACGTGTCAGGCAAATGGTAGCCGGTGAGCAAGCTCTCCATTTCGAGTGGCGAGCGAAGCAAGCCGCTAGAGAATGCGCGTGGGAGTACGAGGGACTGGCTGAAAGCGGCGCGCAAGGGCCGAATGAAAGCTCTGCCTAGCGTCTCCTTTTGCGCGCGGCTGGCTTAGGATATTTACTTCCCAAATGGAGAGAGCGTTCTCGGCAATCGGCCAAGTCGCCCGATGGTTATCTCGCTCGAAGTTATGTTGCCCGAATTTTATCAGGTGCAGTACACAAAGAAACAACGTCAAAAATAGAGTGTGTGTAAGATATCTCGTTCTTTCAACCGTCATAAGCAAGCTAACCCAGGGTTCCCGGGGGTATGGGGTGGTGGAGGGAAAATGGGAAGGATAGCTTGCACTCGCGTCTCATAAATTTGAATATCTTCCTTTTTCGCCGCTCCGCTACAGCTCCCCGGGAGGTTTGGGAGAGGTCCGGGATAAATGTGAAGTGAAACCTTCCTCGTTCTTTAAGCGATAATAAGACGAAACAAGCAGGATATTAAAATGTGTAATATCTCGCTCTTTTAGCCTTGATGAAATGAAACAAACGAGATAAATGAATACTACCTATCGCTCTTTATCTTTGATGAGACGAAACAGGCCCTATGAATGTGTAACAGCGATGTTTGAATGTTGTTGAGCATAATAAAATTTCGTGCGACAGAAATCAGCATTTCGGGCGACATAACTGTTTTGCGGCCACATAACTTTGGGTAAGATGACTCTTGGGTGACTTGACCGTAAACCGCTTGCTCCCTGGCTAGGACAGTCACGGTCGACAAGACACTTTCATGACAACAGCAAAGCACTGTTCGTATTGTAACTCAAAAAACTAAGTTCACTTTGAATGAGTAGATGTCCTGATGTATTGGAGTCTTATTGGGCTTGTGCATTTAATATCCGTACCCCTCTCCCCGGGGGTTTGAGGACTTACCTTTTCTTCTTTCCCCTGACGATTTGTAAGTACCGTATTTATTCGAATAAGCGCCCAACCTCGAATTAGCGCCCACCTCGAATAAGCGCCCATCCTAAAGGCAGAAAAAGATAATAAGCGCCCAGCCTCGAATAAGCGCCCACCCCCTCCTCCCCCCAATTCAAACTCAAATAAGCACTCACCCCCACCCCACCCAATTAAGTGAATAAGTTCTAATAAGAGACTTCCTTGAGGACGGAGTTTTCTTCGGAGTATTTTACAGAAACCTTGCTTTGTTACTTCTTCGCATTTTGTTAGTAGCATTTATTATTTTGTTGCAAAATAAACATACTTCACTTGCTGAAAATGGTGAAAATTTAATAAGTGCCCAGTCTCGAATAAGCACCCACCTCGAATAAGCGCCCACTCTCAAGGTCCAAAAATTTAATAAGCGCCCAGGGCGGTTAATCAAATAAATACGGTAAAATTGCACTCACCCAGGAAGACTTCCATAAAATATGGGTCTACCCGGTGAAGAATATGGGTCTACCCCCGAAGAATATAGTTCTACCCCTGTAGAATATGGGTCTTGCCCCTGAAGAATATGGGTCTGCCCCATGAAGAATAAGGGTCTACCCCTCAAGAATATAGGTCTACCCCATGTAGAATATGGGTCTACCCCCTGAAGAATAACGGTCTACCCCTGAAGAATGTGGTTCTACCCCTGTAGAATATGGGTCTACCTGTGAAAGATTTTGTGACAATTAATTTAAGCCTCAGCCCCAAAGAATTCCACAATTTTTACTCTACCCCAAAGGAAATCCTCCAATTGTTTGAACTTACCCCAGAAGAATTCCACTGGTCCTCATCTGAGGGGAGGAGGGGTACGGATACCGTATTTAATGCAATAGTAGCCTGCGAGCAAGCTTGCTTGCAGGCTAATGCAATGGGTCTTTTGCATTAGTTGATCATGTGATCAACTTTCTGAAAACACGAAAACAGTTGTCAGCAGGAACTGAAAAGAGCGTTTCAAAATTAGGTAACCTGTAAATGTTTGGCGGTGTATCCCAAAGGTAGCGATCGCAACCGCAGCTGAAAATTAGAAGGTTTTGTACTTGCCACCCAGTCACCCAGTTGAGTGGTTTTCCATACAAATTTGTACATTTTCAAACTGTTGAAAACATTTTCTGAAGCTTCATGGGACTCAAATCTCCTTACACAACAGGCAATTTGAACCCTTAATAAGTAAGGAAAAGACTCAACGACAGTTCAAAAATGTAGAAATTTACAAGGATTTGTATGGAAGCGTCACTGGGTAAGGGTTGTTTTCCTAATACAAATTCTAATTTTCGGTGGATGTTGCAATCGCTGCTTTTGAGATATACGACCGAGAATTCATGGGTTACTTAATTGTAACTTGTTCTTTACGTTCCTGCTAACCCATCCAAAAACGAACTTTTTTCATGTTTACAGACGGTTGGTCACGTGACCAAAAGGCCTGTAGTACATTCTCTGCTCTTCCTCCATGTTCTGAAGGAAAACCGAGTTTCAACTAAATAAAAATTTTCATAAAATGGAGTTAACTACTTACAGTGAAGAAGTCTTTAGCATTTCCCGATTGTTTTCCTCCAATACATTCCCCTTAGAAAAGTTACAAAACGCTTCGTTTGATTCAAACACGCCGCCAGCTTTTTCGGTTCTTGGGCGCCACTCTCGCTTAGCGCCCGCACCTGAAAGTCGAAGAAAACGCTCGGTTACCAAGACTTTATGTCATGATGGCGGCGAGGTTTGAATGAAAGTTTTACGAAAAGGTGTGTTTAAGGCTTTTCTACAAGGAATTCATCATGATCTATGGAATGAAATAACCAGCAAAGACAAAAGACCACTTCAAAATGTGAGTAATGACTTTCATTTGAGATAAATTTTATGTTTATTTATGCCCTAGTTAGTGGAAAGCCCCGCACCCCAATATACGCATTTAATAGCGAGAGATTTCAGCGGTTTTAGACTGTCACTTTTGCCACGGTATGCGGTATGCGGGGTTTAAGACGCAAGTATCAGCTAGCGGGGACCAATAGCGGGGCTTAGACGGGGATTTCCCCATGACACTATCTTGAATAGGCATAGCATGCATGATCCCAGGGGTACGGGCGCAGAAGCGTACACACATTGCTTCTGACGGGAAATAACTGGAATATTGTTCTGGGTTGGTATATATGCTGGAGGTCTCATGCAACCATTGTCACTTGGAAAGGTTATAAAGTTTGGAATGCCAATTCTGTAACTCAAGATAGATTATTGTGGTAGTTACTAAAACATGGAACGACCTAAAACCACCTAAAACCATCTACAACCACCTAAAACCACCTACAACCACCTCAAAAAATTCAACAACCACCTACAACCATCTACAACCACCTCAAAAACATCTACAACCATTCGCAAACAATCTAAAACCATCTAAAACAGGGTATAAATGTCTGAAATAAGGCGAGACGACAACATGTCACGAACATGAAATACGATAATCGAACAAAACATCCACTTCCCCCTAAAATCTTACTCTCCCTGGTCCCTTGTATCATCTACCATTGGCTTAAGTCATGAAATGAAATGCGAGATCATGCTAAGTATATTAAAAGACTTAAAGAACTTTACAAAATGAACTATCAAGTCACAAAAAAAAAATAAAATAAAATAACAAACTCGTAGTCGAAAGACTGACTTGATCTGGCTTTTTCTACCCTGGGTACCAGTGAGACGTTTTGGTTCACGTTTCATTTGTTTACGCAATGGCACAAGGTAGGGTTTCTCTCTCTCTTGGAGTCTGCTTCACTGCTGTTTTGTTCTGAGGTGGCGGATTACATTTCTAAGAACAAGTTAATTTTTTTAGCATCTCATCCGCCAAACATGTTTGTACTTCCAGGTGACTCCTCTAGATGAACCCTAGTGTCTTTCACACCCATTTCCTGTGTCATCACACAAGGCTAAACTCCCTTGCGTCACGACACAGGAAATGGATACTAGTAGGTGTAATCATTGTTAAAAATGTTATTTTAAAAAATCTATAATGCAATGGATTCAGAAGAAAACAAGTTAAGACGAGCCGAAATTAATAAAAATGGGTTGAAAAATTTTAATAGTGAATGATTGTATTTAAAGTAATTTACCTGGATTTTTATATACCTTTATTATGTTTTGGAACCCAACTTTCACCCCGGCCCTCTTCTTGGGAGTGATGGGATATGCGCGCTTCTTATTTTCGCATTGCTCGTTGTAAATATGTCCCCACTATACTATCTGAGAGCCTGGCACAGGCTAGAGTAGCTGGAACTTTATGAGCTAAAACGGAACGAAAAATTTGGATCACATATTCGGGTCTTCCCTCCCCACCAAGGGATGTTACTGGTAAGAACATTTTGATTCATTTTGCTGAAAAGAATTATCAAATATCATTATATAATGTTTTCTAATTCTTGCAACTGTAAATGGGTTAATAGCTGTATAAAATCAGGCTCTACAAGTGAGACACATTCACACTAGACTAAACGATTCTGCGGGACTATACATACATTTGTGTGAAATTATTTCAGACATTTATACCCTGTTTTAGATGGTTTTAGATTGTTTGCGAGTGTTTGTAGATGTTTTTGAGGTGGTTGTAGATGGTTGTTGAATTTTTTGAGGTGGTTGTAGGTGGTTGTAGATGGTTTTCGGTGGTTTTAGGTGGTTTTAGGTCGTTCCATGTTTTAATAACTACGAGATTATTGTTCAACTTACAATTTTGGCTGTGTGAGAGATGGACAGCATTGTTGATTTACAACTGTTAAAAGTTCAATTCCCCTACGAAAAAAAATCTTGAAATACAGTGAAACCTCTATTAAGCAGACACCCTCTCTTGAGCAGACCCCAAGACAGGTCCCGAAATTAATGTCTTATATTCCCCTTTATAACAAACCCCTATTCAGTGGACACCTCTATTAAGCGGACGCAGACACTAAAATAAATTGTGTTTGGCTAATTTCTATTGTTAAAAACCTCTATTAAGCGGACACCAGACTGAATTGACAATAGTAATGTTGGATTATGTCCTTGAAACACATACTTTAATCGGGGGTATTAAAGATAAATCAATACATTCAGCTGTCAAAAAACTGTAAATGAGACCAATATCCGGCCATATGATTGTCATCCGCGATCAAAGTTCACCTTAAAGTCTTGCACAAAGTACATCACACCTTCCCTAGCTTCCTTATCAACATGGAACTTTATCACAGTACAGAGTAGCCTTTGAATGTTAATAAACATCATAACATCGTTAACAAACAATGCGCAATTTTTAAAACTTCTATCAAGCGGACACCTTCTACTAAGCGGACATTTGTGTAGGTCCCGAAAGGTGTCCGCTTAACATGGGTTTGTATAGCAAGGATTTGCTTCATTTTGAAGGCAGCCCTGGTCTAATGCGCCGTTATTTCGCGGGTATGGGGGTGCAGGGCTTTCCACTGACCATTGCGTTATAACTTAGTTGAAACACAACCATTCTTTGTGGAGTAAATCCATAAGGTGGCTCTTTACCTTTTTGTTAGTACTAATTTAATTGCAGCGTGCTCTTACGTACTATAGACATGTGATAACATAAAATTGAAAGTAAAGTTTTAAAACAGGATATATTCAGTACATTAAAAACGAAGCTCGAGATGGTCTTAACCACCTTTCAGACCTTTGACAGTATAGGTCCAGATACTCATCAGATAATCATATCATCGTCCATCAACTGAAGGGGCCCCAGGACAAGGGATGGCACTTTTTAAAGGCTCCTTTTGAAAGTGCTTAATTTCCCTCCTTGATGGCACAGAGCAATCAAAGTTAAGAAATTCCCTCTCCTTAAAGGGTTTCATATTGAACAACATGAAACCACAGTAAACTTGAGATGTCAATATCTTGAACCAGCTTACCTGGTTACACTGTAGGTTAAAAGGATCTTTTGCTCAAATAAACCTTCTGAGTTTTAGACATTCCTTTGCCATCGCCTTTGTACACTGTAGTTTTGTAAGGTCCCTAATAACTTCAATCCATCTTCTAGTGTGTCATTTATATACTTCTATCTTTTTTCCTTTCCTGTTCTAATTTCTTCCTTGTAAATTACTTTGTGCTTTATGCTTTCCCCTGCCTGCCTCGATTAGCCAATCTACATGTCTGTGCGAGCAGAGGATGTTTGTATGTACATGACTTATATGTTTGAATTTTATTTTGTAACTCATGGAGATCAATAATCTTTAAACTTCAAATTTCAACTTCTTGGATTGAGGAAACAATACCTGAGATCAGCCAGTCTGGCGAGTCCACCATTATTTCCACAATGAGGAGAGTTGTGAGCCTGTGATTATTTGTGTCTATATATCCTTGATCTAAGACCACTTGAAATTAACTTAATTTAGACTTTATACAAAGCCCCTGGTTTTCCCTGTGGTGCAAGGCTGTTGTAAACCAAGTCTTCCTCATTTTTCTCTCTTCTAGGGTAAAAATAATACTTCAAATCCTTCTAAATCCTTACCATATAAAGTGTATTTGCCCAGGGTTCCCTCCCCCCCAACCAGCAAGGGGTATTTTGCAGAATGGCAAGTAACTGCTGAATGCTGAACAGCTCTGAAGTTTAGTGATCAGGGTTAGGAAAGTGAGTGAATCAGGTTCCATTTAGTGTCATTGCACTAGGCAAACTGACCAGAAACTTGATTCAATCAGTTTCTTAACTGTAAGCACTAAACTTACCCCTGCCTGCCAAAAATACCCCCGCTGGCCTTTGACATCTGATCAAATCTGAGATGAGTATGGTAATGGTCAGTGGCAAAAGTGGTACGGGTATTTGGGCTGACATAGCATTCATTCATTCATTCATTTTCTTTATAATTATATTTGATTATTTATTTATTTATTTTTTTGAATTTATTCAATATTTCTAGACAACTTCTACTCTTTTTTTCCACTACAAGAATCCTATAGGGGTCAAATGCATCTAATTTGATATTATTCCAACATTGAACTCTTGTCAGCTTTGTCCCGTGCCTGAGCGTTTGGCTGATTACATTTAATGTTATAGTACAACATGAAAAATGTCAAAATAGACTGTAGCCAGTGAGGACACAGAAAATTGATGGTCAATCCAAAGTTTGCACCTATGTCACTACAGTCAAACCTCGTTAATAGAGGGGCCATAGCAAGTGTCCGTATTAAACGGGTTGAATGTAGAGAAAATGTTAGAGCTCTCTTCCCCCAGGGACTAAGAAAACTGTCCTTAAGAGCAAGGTGTCTGTATAGCCCATTTTCGAGTTCGCTATGACCGCTGAATTAAGGAAGTGAAGACGCATTTTTTACAGCCTTAGCCTCATTCTAAAGTAATATTTTCACAAATTCCAACGAGAAAAAGACCTGTTTATTACTCTGTCTATTGTGTATGTTCAAATTTCAAGCACTTACTTGCCAGAATGTCTGAAAATTTTACTTTAACTCGAGGCTAACCCTGTATGAATGTGTCGTTAATGTTTGTATTCAGTGGTGATATTTAATTCGAAACTGGACTATTAAGCCGGTGTCCAAAAGCGGAGTTTGACTGTACTAACTCTATTCTGCAATGAGCAACCCCACCCTTAGACCTGAGATAATCATGTATTTCCTGAAATCACAGATTGGTGTTAAAGATTGTTTGCCAATTAGCCTTCCTCACGTTTCCTCTTACCCTCTCCTCCCCTCCAACCCCCCTTTCCCTTCCTCACAGACAATTTTTTTCCACACAGTGAATTTCTTTTTATTAACTGTACAAAAGAAACAGTGTAAAAAGCTGAGTTATTGCCATGCTAATTGTACCAGTTATACACGCATATAACACGCGTCTCAGATACTGTGCGTCATATCTTATTTAGACCCAAAGACATTTTATATCCTGTTTATTACTTACAAATCACATTATTGTTGCCTGCAAGCAAAGGACATGATTCCATGTAAGTCTCTCGAATGTCTTGGAATCGTTTGAGCGAAACACAGTTCAAATTGAACAGTTTGTCGTGTTGGTTCCTTCGTCAGTTTCGCTCATCAACATTGGGTTATTAAACATATACATCAGTTTTGAAAGGTCTTTCTGCATGACCAGTATTTCAGACTATAACAAAACAAGAGATAAATATCCAACCATCATTAAAAGACCAACATGTAAGGAATGACGAGTTACTCCGTCGGACATTTTTACCGCCTTCACAGTTGGTTCCTGCTGGCGGGAAGCATTGGTAGGCTGTGGTACTCTTGTGTTGCATAGGGATCCTTTGCAGCAGTCAATGTCACAGCCCAGGGGCTTGCTGTTGACCGTGTAGGCTAACACTAATTTTAAAGAGTCACAGGCCTTTTTCTTGTCTACAAGAAAAGAAAAAGGAATTACACTTGATCAATATCATCTATGACTTGAACTTAATAGAAGAAGCGTTTTCGCTTTATGTAATTTCTCTGAATTGTATTTGAATAAGGGTCGCCAAAAACGGTTCAGAAACTCTCAGTTCTTGGTTCGGTCAGGCGCAGATTTCATTTAAAAATTGATAGTCACAAGTGCGCGAATGAAAATAATGCGTTAAGTCACGCTAAAACTTGTCTTTACGTCGGTTGAATTAAAAAATTAATTGTCCATTTTATCGCTAGGACGGTTGTGACAAAAAGCCTGTTATTTTGTTTTGCTATCGACTTCTGCTATAATAGGAGAGGCCGCAAACTGACTAGCCTGCGAAGCGCAGACGCATTTCCGGTCGTCGCTTCTCTCCCTCCGAAAAATAGCGTCTGCGAACCCGAGCAGCAAAACGATTTCCATGACGTAGAACCTTTTTAGCCAATCACAATTTAGCTCTTAAAATCAAGGAACTAACTCGCGAGTCTCCTCGCAAGATCGTGCGCGGTGCCGTTGGATATGTTTTTGAAAGGACAAAGTAGCCTGTACAGCTGCCCTTTTTCCTCAGAACGACGCGTTCACGAAAGTTTGTTTGCCTGGATGGTAGGACTGATTGATGAAGTAAGCATAAAGAGGATTCATATTGAAGAAAAGATCACAGGAAATTTTATGCCTACGGAGTCAATGATTTATCACACCTAGTTGTTTTGATCACATTTGAAAAGATAAATGTCCTAACGACAGTATCGCATCATGCCGTTTGTTGCTTCTGTTCCTTTCTGGTTCCTCGCAGGAAAGTATGCTTTGGAGAACTCTTCGATAGTTTGTTGCTTGCCGCTACAGATATTTTTAAGTATCTTTAATTATCTTGAAAGCTAGGACATTTGGTAATTGATTTCCCATGCGTGGTTGCTTCTTGTTTCAGACAGAACTTTGATCAGATCGAAAGCATTTTATATTTGCTCTTATATTTCATTAAATACATGTTCTTTTCAAAATTTTAACTTCCATAGCTTTTTATAAGATGAGTCGAAGCGTCGTAGCTGAAATGTCATCATGACTATGATCAATTTACTGTTGTATATATTTTTTTCACGCTGGGTTCGGCCCTCAGATCATTGTCTTGTGGCGATACTTTTGGGATTTTGAATTATTAACGAGCGATTATAAGAGATTTCTGAATCAGTCAAGGATGTGTCTGTGTCTGTAGGATCGATTCACCACCTTTTGTCAGCGCTGGTTAAATTGAAATAAATCGCCCGTCTGAGCGTGATGTCATTAAGCTATTTTATTTTCCTTTCGCTGTAGCGATTATTTTGTCCACGTTTTGTTTATGTCACGTACTACCATATTTTATGAAGCGAAATTAAACGGCCCATATCACATACATAGCTTGAGAAGCCGTTGCTTCATAAAGAAGTCATCATTCAACGTCGCAGGAAACCTTGTTACAGTCGTGAAATTCACGTTCCAAAGCGTGTTTGGTAACTCTCGCCAAAATCCAAGACACGCTAGTGCGCGAGGTCGCGAGGGGGCACGCGAGCTGTATTCTATCCTTTGGTCTGATTGGCCAACATCAAAACAAAAGGTTCACGTCATGGAAATCGTTTTGCTGCTCGGGTTCGCAGACGCTATTTTTCGGAGGCAGAGAAGCGACGACCGGAAATGCGTCTGCGCTTCGCAGGCTACAAACTGACCTGAAATGACCTTCTGACGTTAAGGTGTTCCATCGGAAGTTTTCAAAAGTGGACCGCAAAATTAATGAACCTTTAATTATTTAATTGGATCTTAATAAATAAAGAGGTATCAAACTGTCTGTGTCACGGAGACAGACTGCTCAAGTGGTGTATTATTGAATGAATTGCAAATAAACAAGCTGTGAACGAGCGATCGGATTTGTGAATAAATTACAGGGAAGGCGGAAGTCTCCTCTAGAAGATGCGACCGGTGCCAAGTACACCTCAAAACTAAGAAAAATCCGCCGGATTTGACTTGGACGTGACCGCGAATCCCGGTACTGAAGGCTTTTCTTCAACCAAAAAAAAGTGTATCTGCGCAAGGAAAAAGTCTAGGGCCCGGTTCCTGAAAGGCCGATTAGCGCTAATCCGGGATTAAAATTTTGTCCCACTTTTTGTATTTATCTTTCTATATGGAAGGGCTCCGCCTGGGGCCGAACCCATAAGTCAACCTGTTACATACCATTTTTGTCAGGAAAGATATTAACCTTTTCGTGTACCTTCTATTGACAAATGGTACGCCTTTCACATGCCTAGTTTTTAAATTTGCGTCCCTTTAACTGCTGTAAATGGACCGTCTTTTAAATATGAATAAATAACGTTTTTCCAACTTTTTCACAGCCATAAAATACGTCTTTAGCCCTTTGTCCTTTTTACGACCGAAATGACAGATTTTCCTACCCTTTCGTTTTATTTCAACTAGTGAAATCCCTACCCTTCTATATACCTGAAGCCTGAAAAAGGTAACCCTTTCGGGCCGAGCCTCCCCTGATAGGCTGTTATAGGGAGTACCCCCGGTATCAGAATGGAGGGAAGGACGCTATGTAAATAAGCAATTTAGGTTCTTAGAGCGTTGATATATTGCACTTCACAAAGAGATATATAATTTTAATATATCTTCGTACCTGAGCAGTCGATGCATCCCCTAGCCATAACTTCTAAAATTGCAGTGCCATTGTCATATTTTCCGCTTGCCGAAAAGCAGTGAGAGTTTCCCAGAAGTGTGGCATCATTGCATGCGTTTTCTTTTTGTCTTTGTTGGCAATCATTCCAGCTTCTTTCAATGCACTGATAACATCTAATTGCGTCTAAACATGGCAAGCAAACAAATGAGGACTTTATTGACTTTATCTTCGACATGAAGATTCCAGTACCAAAACAATTATATATTAACTGCAACCAGATTAAGTAAAGTTAAAGGAAGAGGAAAAGGAACATCTGCAACAACAACACAGAAATAATATGGATATATTTTACGGTTTCTAAAGCTACTTGGTAATGGTAAGTGGTAAGAGAAATCTGCATTTTGCTGGTACGAGCCGAAATCGTGTTTCACGACGAACTCTTCTTTGACTCCCTTATAATAAGTGGGTGTTAAAAAGGATTATTGATTTTACGTGTCGCAGATGTACTCTTTAGTTCCATTTTATCTATCAAATCCTCTCCCCGACATGCCCTTGAGTTTACATCCTCGACGCCCTGATCTTAATCCTATCTGACTTGTGGTTTTGTCAAGATAGCTCTTGTGTCTGCTTTATCGGAAAGGCGAATCTTTACCCAGAAATCTACAAAATTAGTGCTTTGGCCTGTTTCAAACGCGTGCTACTGTCGTGCCGAACTCAATTGATCGAATTAAATTCGAGTTTGGCACCACGGTTGCACGACGTTTGAAACCAATTCGTGCCACGCCCGTCTAGCACGGCACGCTTGGCTGTTCTACACGGCAGTAGCACGACTTGCTTTCAAACGTCGGGCAACTGCCATGCCGAGCTCAATTCATATATTATAAATACATTAGAATACATTTTAAGAGTTCCCTAAACCGCTTATTATTTTTGATCAAAAGCTATTTTATGCGACTGAGTTAAATTCGAGGTCTGCAACCAAGTCAGAGTGCTACAGTCGTGCTGAATTCGAGCCAGCTTTGAACGTCAGTACCACAACGTTTGAAACAGGCCTTAGTGAGTTCCTGTAAACGTTTACATCTGCAGATGCTTGTATTTTTAGACCATAATATGGCAGTTTTGAGCCACTTGCCGACCACGTGATCAAGACAAACTTGCCACTGAAACACGTGCGTGGTGAAAAACGCCCCTTCTTCCAGTGGAGAGTGCTAAATATGTGCTTGGCTTTGCAACATGACAGGTTCAGGGGCACCCAACGTCAATTTTCGGAAAATATCTGTTCGGAGGACGATTTGAGATCTAGAATTTTCGGAACATTTGTTTTAAAATTTCTTGCTTGCCTGCCCCTCCTAGGATTTTGGAACATCTAAGGAATGGTATAATTGCCCATTTTTACCCTAAAAAGGTCAGCTAGAATTTTTGAGAGCCTTTTCTCTGGCTGAAATTTTCGAAAAGGTAAGTTTTGATCCCTATAAGTTTCGGATCACTAGGAAATCCGAACAGATGAAAAATATTTAGGGAATAAAAATATGCCTATATCTACCCTTTAAATACTAAATTACGTTTAACAATGCTATGTTTAAGTGGTTTTGAACTATATCCTCGTTGGGTGCCCCTTCAGGTTGACCTGAGAAAATTTTTTATCCATCGTGTTTCCAGGCGTTTGTTATAGAAGCTGGTTGGGCCAATTCTCCTCGCTAATATGACCGACTGAGCAATTTATCGATCACAAGTCTAGAAACTGAATCAATAGGAACTGTTGGCTTCAAAGATAAGAAAACGATTTTCCAAAAGCGGTGTCGAATTTAAGTTTTCGAAAATTTTAGCGCGGAAATTATAAACTGGAGAAATCAAGTGGTTTCCTTCAGAAGCCGACATATTTTTATGACATTTTTGAGAGGCCCCTAAACTTCGCTAAAGCTCGCCGAATTCGGTGAACTTTACCGAAAGCCGGCGAAAAGAAAAACATCTGGCTTAGAATCTTTCGCAATTTAATCTGATTGTTGGTTTCCAGCAATCGCCTGTTTTGCGTTTTCGCGAGCACGTCTAAAAAGCTTTTTGTTATTTATTTTTTCTAAAATTATCCTATTTTGCCAACTATTTCTTCTGCCGTTCTGCAAGCCTTACTATGCTCTGATGGAGCTCGCTTTCTTAAGTTTAAGGGAGGCGGTGTATGTTCTAAGACCCAACCGCCGTCCAACGTCCGATCCGATGGCCGACATCGGATTACCGGAAATGCTAAGCGGATTATAGATATGGCCCCTAAAATTAACTTGGCTTGAGAAAACATCTCCTTGATACCTTCTCGCCGCGGACTTAAAGGGTTCCAGAAAGAAAAAAAGAGAGAGAGAGAGAGAGAAATTCCGGAACAGCAAAGCAAAAACCAGTATTTTCTAGTAGTTCGGAAAAATGGGAAATAAAAAGCGCGAGAGTCAAAGTCATGATCAGTCATTGGTGTGTAGTTTCCTACAATCTACCACTTTAAAAAATACTGGTTGGAATTTGTGTCCAAAATTGACGGAGTGAAAATAGTAAGTAAAAGGGAGCGTAGAACAAGAGGCCACCGGGCATCTTGTATATTTTATCGCAAGAGCGATCTCTCAGGAATGTTGCAAATTAGGCTAAAATAGTATTTGTCAAAAGGCTTTTAGCAATCAGCAAATGGCGTCCATTAAAACAAATCCATGTTATGAAGGTTAAGCAAAGGTCTGCTCGCTAATTGTCAAAGATAAAAGAATATTCATTTCATTCATCGTCGTACATTGTCTTTGGAATGCCTTATCGTTATCTGGCGTGAGATGCTTTAGCCGATCAAAGTTCCATATTCAAACGCAAAGGAAAGCTAGTCTTTTACAAATAATAGAAGAACTAAAACAGGGAAAATATAAATAAATTAAAGAAACAGTAACAGAATGTATGTCATTTTAAAAGTCTTAATAAAGTGGATCATTGATTCCAACTCGGCTCGTTTTCCTGGAGACACCGATAATGGCTCATATAGCGACCGCAAACTAGCCCACCAAAGTCTGCAACGTTTTAGAACCTCATAAAGCTCTTCAATTCACCAAAGCTACGGTAACTCACCTGTCAAAATAGATGTATTTAAAAGCAACGAGGCCACCACAAACGCGAAATTCATTCTGAGACGGTGAGTATCTTGTATTATTCCACTGTCAGTGCTCTTCTCTCCGTCATCGCTCGCGATCTCAAGTCTCGCGTCACCCCAGAATGTAGTTATTAAAAAGAAATTGCAACCATTCGGTGTTTTCGACGATTTAAGATAACACCAGCACTATTATCACCACAATTGTCGGCAAATTGGCCTCTCTTAATTTGTCCTCCAGGGGAATTAAAATGCCCTTTAAATTTCAACGCTCCAAGGATCAAATTCATGATTTTAAATACATTCTCGGCTTATCTATCCCCAAGTCACCTGATATGTAAATATTTTTTTTGTGCGTGAATACTACTCAAGAGCTTCCTGCTTGGCTGTCTCTTTTTAGTTCTATTTTCAACCACTGGAAACTGTACAAAAATTATCAAATTCGGGACAAATTTGTACTTGTTTAATACGAGAAGATATATCGCTTGCAATTCCGCTGGATGTTATGAAAACCAAAAACCGCGAATATATCTATTGCAAAGCTGAAAGAAAAATATATTGTTAGACAGACAGACAGACATTTGACAACTTACAATGACTAAAGAACGACGACAGCAAAGGAAAGCAAACAGAAAAAGCGAAATTGAATAAATTTCCAAATAAATATTGTCAGGACAACGCGCATCCGGCGCCCACAATCTGAAAAATGTGAACGGCTTGGTGAATAACTTTTTGCAAATGATCACATTTCTATGGACTGCACTGACAGAGCAGACCCGCCTGTTGTGAAAAACCAGGGAAGGTGTGCCAAAACTTAAGGTATCATATCTCGATGATTGAATCCATGGTCTTTTGGTCAGTAAGGGTTTAGATTTTATTTCAGATGAAACGTTAGCGTGTCCACATATTTTTGCTTATTAAAGGTTAAGTATCCGAGCCCTTGCAAATGCAGAAGAAACGAAACGCTATCCTTATAGTCAATATCGCGCTGGGGTTAAGGATTCCGTCAGAGGATTGTCCTCTCGGCCTTCTCACTCACGGACGTGATATAAAAACTAATGAAGTTTAAATCCTTGTAATCCTGCAATTAATGTGTGTGTAATCTTTTGATCCAATTTAGGTGTATACCGATTTGACGATGAGGTCAGTTTCATGTATATGCGGGTGGTGGGGATCTACATCGCATCAGGCTCAAAGTTTGTCGGGGCAAAGTCGAGACAAGCGATATGAAAACTGCCCATCGAAAAAAGAGAAAGAAAGAAAAGGAAAGAAAAAAAAAAAGAATGAAATGGACATGACCTTGGGAGAGACGGGTGGCTGACAATGCTGAACAGAAGGTGGCTGTGGTGTAGTTGATGGTGCAACCAATGGAAGACAGTTTCTGGGTAACGGAAGGCTGCGTTACGTAGGTAGGTCTCCGCTAAAAAAAGAGGATACTTGGGGACTTCGGCTAAGGCTTTCCACAAGTTGCTCGAGATTTTCCAAAACGTTTCCCGTAATTTCTCAAAACGTTGCCCAAAAAACAATCAAAAGTGGCTTTTTGTAAGTAACGAGAGTTGCTCAAAAGTTGCTCGAAAAAAGCAAAAACTTGTCTTGGTCTGATGCTAAAATTTGCAAACTGCAACTTGTACAACTTACAAAAGTGAGATTTCTGAGCATTTTTGTGCAATTCTGCGGCGTAACCAGCGTTACTAAGTAACTTTGTCCTCAATTAAAACCAAAAAATGTAATGAGCCAATAAAATTAATGAATAACTTTCCTCACCAGAGACACTCGAGTCAGTCGAGTGTGAATCTTCGTCCACCGTTTTGAATTTTCTCTAAAAACCCCTGACCTATTCTACTAGCCCGGCTACTTTTATCTTGCGCCCATGATATGCCCCAGGGGGAAGGATTTGGCTCATTTTTTAGACCTTTTTACAGGAAATTCATAAATTGTCTACTAAAATATTGCCGGAAATATGAAGGAAAGCAACCTAGAGGACCTGGGAACGAGGCTGGAAGGAAAGGCCCCAATTTAAGCACTAAAAGCTGCTCCGATATCTCAGAATTAGAGGATAACTATAGAAATTGTTCAGAATGCAAAAAGTTGCTCGAAGCGAAAAAATTGCTCGAAATACAAGAAGTTGCCAAAAAGTTGCCGAGTAACTTGTGGAAAGCCCTAACTTCGGCAAATTGTAAATCACAGCTGCAGAAATTTGTGCCAAATTAACGAGTAATTTATGGATCATTTTAGGTTTCCGGGGAACTGCCCAACTACTCCTCCCCTAAGCCAACATTTTGCCCTGAATGAGAAGTGGAATGGCTTAAGGGAGTGGTAGGTGGGCAGTTTCCCAGAAACCTAATCACTCGCGAGAGCAGCTTCGCAAATTATTGAAACCGAAGAATGTTTTCTCGTAAAAGGTTCATTCCAAAGGATTGGTTTGGGACACCAACATGGCCGTTGTTTCATTGTTTTAGAACTCCAAAAAGTGGCAGACGTGACGTCATGTGAAAGCATTCTATATAATCATAATTAATTCAATGAGAGCCTGAAATAGACCAAATCTTTTGTTCTTTTATATCATGATCAACAACAAGATTTTGGTGCATCGTCCCACGATTCTTGACGACTAAAAACTACATGTAGCCCACGTTCGAAATATGAGCATCGGCGAGCATCGACATTGTTGCGTAACATTCGATTTATAAGGATTTGTAGCGGGAAAAAACCTGTCGTTTCAATTCTGTAACCTATGAAAGTGAAACGATTTCAATAAAAAACAGCTTAACTTACACAAAATGTGTGTTACGTCTCTCCTGTGTGGTCCATGGGCCAGTTTAACCATTAATACTAAACTCGTTCCCAGGGTTCTCTCCTACCCATCCCTACTGAGCGAGAGAGAGAGACGGGTAGGAGAGAGAACAATCCTTAAAATGGCCGTGAACATAAAGGATTTGTATAGAAATTCAGGTAAAAGATTCAAGAATATAAATACTCGCTAGAATTTTCAATAAAATACACCTTAACTAATTTACTTTAAAAACTATGAAAGGTTTGAACCCACGAGTCATTTCAAAAGTAGCTTGAGTTTGATTTTAATTGAGTTTAATTTACTTTACTTGTTTTTGCTTGCTGTGCGGTTATTTTCCCGATCCATTGCGATTTAAGCGATTTCCTTCAACCCCAAGTGTATTTTATTGAAAATTGTAGAAAAATTTTGAAGGAACTTTAAAGGAACTTGTGACAATAAAGGAGAACTCTAGATACAATCTACGGTCCAAAACAAAAATGGACTTCCTCTTGAATTACCATGCATTAAGTCAAAAAAGACACTAGGTGTTGGCACCTTTAAAATGGCAGTTCCGGCCGTACGGAACAAATTGCCGAACAATGTACATCAATATACGTAACGAAACTAATTTTAGCAAATTAAATCTTCGCTTACGAGTTGTTTTTTTTTATCAATTTAACTTCTAATTAGGATCTTAAATTCATACTTTACATTTAATGTTATTAATGCATACATATACTTCAACCTTATTTACGCGCCTTTGTAGTTAATGGCCGTTTTTATGCTAGAGACGTTAAAGTCGTCTGAGACGTTAAAGTCGTCTTAAGACGACTTTAACGTCTAGTATAAAAACGGTAAATAAGGCAGACGACTTTAACGTCTGACGACTTTAACGTCTTCTGTTAAGTGCGTCCGAACGACGCACTTAACAGACGACTTTAACGTCTCAGACGTTAAAGTCGTCTGGTATAAAGACGGGACGTCGTAAACTAGGAAGTTTGCTAGCTTGAAGTTCATATTTGGCGCCGCTTTAACTCGTGTCCAGTGTCTTCCGAGAGTAGAGCCTAGTCCTTTTTTCAGAAAAATCTACTTCTTTAAATAAGGTCGTCTACTTTTGTGCGTCCCGTTCTTACACTAGACGACTTTAACGTCTCAGACGTTAAATGCGTCTAGACGACTTTAACGTCTCTAGCATAAAAACGGCCAATGTATGTTTCATTTACATCATTTTTTAAGTTAATTATTTGTATCGCTCATTTGATCATATTCATATAGATATTTGCGCGCTATAAATTTTTAAATTATTTTATTGTTATCATTATTACAGCTCATCAAACGCAACGTAACATTGTAATCTGGGTACTAAATACACGTCTCTCTGAATAAGGTTTTGGAATTGTTGATGATGTGCTTGATTGTAAAGACGCTTGCCTTACACACGTCATTAATTTAAAATTTGTTGTTTAGGCGTGAACTCCTCAGAACATCTAAACTTTTTTAACATATTCCGCGTTACCGTTGTTGTAAACAATAAGTTGTAAAGAAAGTAATGAAGTTTGCCGTCTACATCAACTTCAGCTGCATCGTGGGCTTAATTTAAGAAAACCTCTATTAAGCGGTCTTCTGGCTAATTTCCGAGGGTGACCGTTTAATAGAGGTTAGACTGTATTACCAAGACAACGCGGTGCATATGGAATAATCATTCGTAAATCCCGAGTCAATAAACCGCACAATAAGGAATCTTTTTTACATAAATGCATAAACGTTTTTGTAACAAAAATCGTTGGGCACTAAAGTCGCTTTGGGCAACGTCTTTTCAACATGGCAGACCTTAAATTAGTGTCGAATGTTACTGAGTGAATTTGGATTGTAAAAGTTCAGTCGCCTTGAGAGTCTAAAACAGGAACCGGCGATCTTTTCGGAATGAACTGAAGCTTAATAGCTCTCCATCGGCAACCTAACGAAACGACGTTCGTTTAGCAGTATGCAGATGACTTAGATTCACCTTTTTGTTGAATATCAGCTAGCAGGTTAGTTTAAATTGATTCTTTGGCTGTTACTTAAGAATTTGTTTTGCATTAGTTAGCTTCGTACTAGAAACAAAATACTTTTGGCCCACACGGGGCTGAGGAAACGGGGACAAAGTATACTGCAATCACAGTAACCTTTTGACTGATAGGCGCAATTGATATAAATAAATATGATATTTTTATAGCAATGAAACACTACAAAGCTTTTTTCTTTAACTTCAGTGTAACATGAACCTACCAACCTCTAGCCAAGAAAAAAAATGTGTTAACGACATTTTAAATTTTTAAATGTAAAAAAATTAATTTTTAAATTTTAAATTTTCATCAAGAGCAATGTTCGTATTAAACTTCGAAAGATGAGGATTGACTAAGTGTCAATTTATACAGCTGGTATGGCCAAATATTAATGAGGTTTATGCATAATGGACAAGAAGCAATCTAACTTCTTTCATGTGCAAGTCATTAACCTCGCAAACTAAAATATATAACCCCCGGTAAACACCATGAACGTTTTATAATGTAACTTAATGTAAATCAAATATTCTCCTCTGGCATAATACCGTAGAGGTTTTGACTGTTAAGTATTTGGAATCCTTTTGAGAAGGATACTTACTTAGACCGGGAATCATGCCTAACCTGATGGAGTGTTGTACAGTATCATCTCTTATTCTTTATTATTGTCCAGTCGACCAGTGTTGGCTTTTTTTTTTTTTTTAAGTGATGGTGTCAATGTATAGTTTTTGGTCTGCCTCGATTGAGGGACCATGTTGGGGTTCTCAAAACAGCACTTTTGAAGCATTTTCTTCATTATGATGAGCACAAAGGCATCATGACTCAGCCTTGAGGGGCTTCCGTATAGTTCCTGGTAGTTCATAATGTTGTTGCCAGTGCAAATTCACTGCCGTTGGTAGCATTCTGCTGTACTATTGGCACTTCTCTACAGCTTCTTGGTCAGAGTCCACGTTTCACTTCCATAGAGTAAGACAGATTCTGCAGTTTCTCAAAACTGTCTGAGTTTAGTTGTTCGTAATAGCTTTGAGGTCCACTCTTAAATCATTTTCACTTACGCTCTATTCAACCTGAAGCTTTTGTGACCTTGAAGTCATGTTCTTAGTCACTGTTCCATCAACCCAGATAATTAAAGTTCTCAAAAGGTGTCATTACTTCATCGTCTCCTATTTTGAGCCCAGCATCAACATGATTTTTAAAGAAAATATGTATAATTATCCTCAGCATGTCAGAAAACAACCTTGGCCGACGCTTAGTCTTCTTGTACATTTCCGAGTAGCTCTTGAGTTTTTTTTGGTAACTGATCACTAGAACGAGCGATTTCGTCCACAAAGTTAAGTCACTGACTTTTTCGACCTTGTTTTGGCTTGCTTTTTAGTCCAAGACTTTTCTCGTGACCCTTAATAGCCTCTCGCAGTACATGGGTCCAAAACTATTATCAACAAGTAAAGGGCAAGAGTGTCTCCTTGTAGCACGCCTGTGATGGTTTTGAAGAATTCGGTTTCACCGTCAGGGGAAAGCACATTTGCTCGTGTTTCCTCGCAATTTTACCCATTACGCCCACCAGTGCATTTGTGTGGGAATGCTATATGCCTTGAGCGTCTTTCTTCAGTTGATAGAATCGAGGGCTTTTCTAAAGTCGATGAATGTAATCAATGCCCCATAAATTTCTGGCTCTAATCCTTTCTTTAGTTCTTCATAGTGCCAGCGGACCAAGAGAACCTACCAACTGGTAGAACCAGCAGCCGATCACCCTTTGCTAGTTATCGGCTTCCGCCTGAACCCGTTCTGGTTTGTTCGGAACAATGTGTGAACGGGGTTTGAGAATAGGAGAAATTAAAGTTGACATCGGCACAGTTAACGAGGGGCAAATCCTAGCGAGTCATGATCAACTTAAGTCGGTTTTATAGCATGGATACTCATCTCGTCTGAATTTTGCCCTTAAAGTATAGCGGAGGAAATCGCGTTAATGAGTGAACTTTTTGTAGAGGGCAGGAGGCAGACATTGCTTTATTCTCGCAAGAGACAAGAATAAGAAAGATCAGAAAAATCTTAAAAGAAAACTCAGTCGATAATTTCCCGGTACAGGGCGGTCACAAGCAGCGAACCTTGAAACACAGAAACAAACAAAGTGGATCGAAATGCACCAATCACAAGTAAACTTGTGTTTCCTAAGAGGTCCGCGACGATGATTGACGGAACAGAAAAACTGAAAATTATTTCCAAGTCTGCAAAACGCGTAGCGGGATACAACGAATTTGGCTAGAAAGATCATGTTATAGAAGAATGTGAGGGTAGTCAGTCTCTCCAGTGAAAGAATTTTGAGCAGTCTAGAGTCAATCTCAGTTTTATTTTTGCTGACCAAGCTGGGCGAGAGCGTTGCATCCGGCCTAGTTCCCAGGCGTTTTCGGCTCGGTCATTTCTGGACTCTACCATGAGCTGTGACGTCACCGAGAGATACTCGCCGAGAACCCGTTCTCTCGCCCGCTCTCTCCCAGACTTCGCGCGGACAACGGATCAAGAGGGGACGCCTAGGGACCAGGATGCGTTGCATCGTGATTTGCATTAACTCCGCCCCCACTCAAATGATTGACGGAACGGAAAAAACCATTCGAAGTTTGCAAACGCGCAGCGCGATACAACGAATTTGGTTATGACAGTTGAAATTTTTGCCTTCAAACGCGAGGCTTCCACCTTAAGCAATGTTTGTACTTCAGTTGATGTGGCTTGCAATTGTAATGATCTGACAAAAACCTTCCAGCAAATGCTGAATTTTTGAAAAATGAATCGGTAAAATTGACACCCCATCTTCGTTGTTTGTTTTTTATTTACACTGTTAACTGTCAATTTCTTTCTTAAATGAACCTTTTTTTGTGAAAACAGAGTTGCCGTCAGCTTTCCCTTAGCTCCCTTCCAATTCAGTGTGTTGTTTCTGCTGAGGTTTGACGACCCATCACGAAGCAACGAAGGCTGGAAATTGTCGAGGAGCCAGTCGCACCAATTATACCTTATTTACCGACTTTAACGAAAGTTAGAACCCTCTTTCAGCTATTCCCCTGGGGAGCTCAAGTTAGCCGTGGAGTTTGCTCAGAAAACTTCGTTTGGTAATTTTTGAACAGTTCCAAGGCGGTGTGCGTCACGACTCACAAAGGTTCATGGGTAAAACTGTTTATGTGCCTCATTTCAATCGTGACACGGTCGAGTTCGCATCTCGTGAGAGAGAGAAATCAAAACCCGGGATCAAAACACTGCTTCCTTTTCTGAAAAACATTACGGAGGAGAGCGATTTGGAGAATTTTCAAGATCTCATACTGGCCACAGATGCTTGATATTGGCTTCATAAGGTAATTTCATAGGTTTATCAATCGCGATTCGGAGACGATCGAAGGTGCGATTTTAAGCGGCGATTTCTGCTTCTCAGAAGATTTTAGGTACTGTTTAGTTCTATTCTTATATGTATATTTCTATCTCACAAGAGTGAAAGAGATCTTTAACTCATACCTGGACTTGCTTAAATAAAAAATTTGTCCATTTAATAGTAACTTTTGATTAACTTTATTAACCGGGCAAGGAGGGGGAGCGCGAAGAAAGAGCAAGGTGAAAAATCTTGCATCGTCTCTCATAACAATTTTATTTTCATCGACAATTTTATATTATTTTGCAAACAGTGACCGTTTGTAATCCTTATAAACAAATAAATCTTATATAGACGAGGGAAAAACAGACCAAAAGTAGCACCCGAACAGCTACAGCACAATAGGAATTTCATCGAATCTACGGCCGCGGAAATAAACCACAATCTTGTCTGTACGTTCATTGTGAGCGCAGTGTAGCGCATTTTTAAAATCCTGTATGATGTTGTCTGTTGATGATGGTTTTGTGTTTTGGTTGAGACTTATTCCCTCGCGCAAATTTACATACGTAAATTGGCAGTCATGAGGATTTGCATACACATAGCACACACTACATGCAAATTATTTTAACGACACGTTGTGAGTTTCCACTGGGTTATGAAAAATGTTGTGTTTCCAAAGGTTACTCAAACTTATTTACCTTTTCTGGTTTAAAACAAACTCTTCCTGGATTTTGTGTTACTCGCTTCACGTCGGCCTTCGGTAAGTTTCTCAGCCGGTTTCTCGGGACTTGTGCTACTTGGCTGAGACAATCTGTTTATTCCAAGACACTTTCAACGCCTCATAACGGGGAACTAACAGGCGTAGACCCGGGCAGACCCCAAAATTTACAAAGAAGAAAGGTTGAAGTAACAAGTTGACCGAAATAATCCGATAAAACCGCTAACAGTAACCAGCAATGAATCCAAGAAGAACGGCGAAAATAACACTCAAATCATCATTTCGGCTTGCACATGACCGAGCAATTCAAACTTGTCACAAACACCCAAGAAAGCAAAATATTTAAAAATAACGCAACTACTATCAAGATAAAGTGTTCCAACAATTTTCCACAACGGTAAATTGACGAAATTACCTACACAAGCTTAGAATAAAGCGAAAATTTCACCTCTTAAAACGGCTCTTTCCAAGCGCGAAAATCGCTCTACAAATGACGCATTCACATAGGTCGAATCTCGTGACGCACACCGCCTGGACAGTTCCTAAATTCTCTGGCTCCACTGGCCCTCTGTATAGCAACAGAGTGACAGCCAATCGTCAGTACAGTATATACTTCTCTTTGAGAGACGAGAAAGTTTCAAGATTTGTTCTAATTTACACATCTTCTGTCTGTATCAGCTTGTTTTTTTAAACTAGGACGAACTGGGATACTACAGCCTTTCAGCGATTGGTCAGAAAACCTTGCTCATAAACAACATCCAGCCTTTCTGTTGCTTTTCGGGTCCCATCTGGGAGCTGGGACGTAAATCACTATACGACTTCTGCCTCGAAATTTACACCTTTTCTCCCCTCGTTTAGATTGTTCAAAGTCCTTCTATTTTCTCTTTTCATTGTCGTGCGCGCGTATGAAAGTCAAGACTGCGGAGGATATATGGACGGCTAGTTCGTTAAACAAACAAAAGAAAACTAGGATTTCACGGGACAGGTTACCATTACTTTCACCTCATTTAAGGGATTCCGGATTCCGGGGAAATTTTGCTTGCAGAACTGATCCGGATCCTGGGTTTTGGAATCTGGAATACAGCTCAAGGAATCTTAACGATTGGAATCCAGAATCCAAGACTGTCTCGGATTCACTTACAAGGGGCGAATCAGTTATTTGGCGTAAATTTCACCTGATGTGGTTTTTTCTTTTCTTCTTGTTTGCCCATGCAGGTCTTTTGAAAGCCACATATAGCTGGCGGTGCAGGTTTCTTTGAATAACGTGGATCATTATGAAGTTCACAGCAGCCGTCAAAGCATTGGTATTGTTATTTGTCATGATAGCCATTATAGTGTGGCTAAAAATAAACTTCAATACGCCAGGACGTTACACAGGAAACAATCCCTTCGGCCCGATGCCGAAATGCAACAATTCTAAAGAGGAAATAGACCGCCTTGTGCAATTAACGTACAAAGTGCATGCCGTCTTGGAAAGTATGGGCATCGATTGCTGGTTGATGTATGGTTCGTTGTGGGGGCCTTTGCGAGGAATCCAGGGTCCCCTCCCATGGGACGACGACGTCGATCTTGCAATAAAAGGTGACGACAACTTTAGCCAACTGAACTTTGAAGAATTTGAGGCCAAATTTACGAGTGCCGGTCTGCTGATAGAAAATAGATTGCGTCTTCACTCTAGAGTAACCGTTTCTGAAAAAGGCGTGTGGCCATTTCTGGATCTATTTGTGTTTTATGATTATAAGGGAATGATGAAGAGGCCTGGAATTGAGCCATGGATTGAGCCAATCCATTTTCAACTATACCACTCCTTTCCTTCACGATTAATAGAAAGACCGCTGCCCAAAGTAAAGTTCGGCTTTTTTTCTATTTCTGTTCCGAGAAATGGGATTGAAATAATGAAACATTTGTATCCGAAAAGCTGGTGGAAAGTGGAAAAGCCAGTAAACTGCAAGTAAGCACTGGAAGTTTATTGTGTGATGGAAGCCTTTAGTAAAATTACTAAAAAAATGACGTAAGCTCATGATCATCAAAAACTTTGAATTCCATCTCTTCAGTTTTAAGAAGTGGACATAACATGTTCATGCTCAGCCTTTGGAAAATAATAATTGGATAAGAATATTGGATGTTTTGCTTTCTTCTCTTCTCCCGTGTCTGTGCATAAATTCGATACAAATCGCTTTTTATTTTAGGGATACAAGTGTTTTCTCTTTGCTATTTTTTGTTTGGCCTAACTTTATCTGTTTTCAAAAAACGGATGTAATAATTGACTGAGGTAGACTGAGATCGTGCTCGCTTTTTTTTTCTACCAAAGTGTCCAGACGTAATTTCAGTGTTAATCACTTTCTTCCATTTTATTATTTTCGTGAGCTTATAAGAGTTGATGAATACATCACGTTGGCAAACGTTTGTAGACATTAGTATCTTAAATATGTTTCAATACAGTTTATCGGAGACCAAACCGATATTTTTCGATCGACTTAAAAGCGATTTTATCCTTATCCGATTGCCCAAAAATTTTCACCACCAACTGACCTTGGATTGAAGTTTGTTAAATTAAAATCAAGTTTTTAGTAAAATCGATATTGCCATGACAACGATAAACAGAAATCTTTGAAATCAGCTGAAGACGAATTTTCGGACATCTCGACATACCTGATTGAAATCCAACATCAGGAATTTACAGTGTAGTGTTTAGCAAAAATCCTCGTGAGATTAAAAGAATTCTGCATGTTTGAATTCAAATACAACGCAAATAATTTCAAACGTTGTACTTTCAACAGTCATGAATAAACGAATAAACCATTTCCAAATTACTCTAACGTATCATATTGCTGTATTTCTAAGCTAGGGAAATTTTGGTGTATAATTTTCCTTTTTTTATCTTAGAAACTAACTTTCTTTCTGGTACTTGTCAGTATGGTTCATAAAAGTTTTATATAATACATGTATTGTACTAAATTATTTGATCAATTCTTATTTTCATGCTTTCTAATCAGGCGGTTCCTTGTAGTTTGCAAAGCTATTAAGAAACGGTCCAGATAAGAACGATAGCAACAACGGCAACGAACATGTTGGAATGCAAAAAAGGTGCTAACTTTTCTATTGTCTGTACTTACTTCTGATTGGCTTAAACAGCAAAAGTTAACAAAACTTCATAAAGCAGTACATATATTCATCCTTACTTTCCAACCATCTTCCATATAACAAAATCTGGTCTATGTTTGAATAACAAAGAAATCCTATGTGGGGAACCTGTAAAATTGTAAACTTTTCTTGGCTATTCTTTTCAACTCTTGTGATTGGTCAAAATCTTTTAACACAAAAAGACACCCTTTCAAAGTGGAGTGTAAATGCATTTTATAGCGTAAACTGCCTTCATGTAGGTTTATGCATTTTCTGTGTAAAAATGATAACGTTCCTATGTGGAGAAAGCACCGTTGCCACATAACAAAAGAAATTGCTATCCACCTTACCCGGATCATTACTTAAACACCAAGAGGATAGCATACCCTGCTAACAATCCCCGGATACAAATTATTACCCACAAGCCAGTCCTGAACTTATGAAGACTGTTTCATATTTGGAATTTTTGTGAGGTGGGAAAAGAGATTGGGGATGGAGGGAGAACTTTTTTTGTTCCCTTTTTTCTGATAAATTTTCTTCCCCAACAGCACTTGCTTGATAAGGGTTTCTTCTCCAAAAGCCGAGAATGAACTTTTTAATAATTTAACCACCTCTCCCCCATAAATGAAATGTATTTATAATAATTTTTTCGGGATTCATGCGCTGGGTGTTGTATTGTTTTTAATTGAGCGAGGCACGCTTGGCGGTTTGTTTATAGCGACAGCGCGGCTTGAAGCTGGATATAGTTGCTAGACTTTTTGTGCTGGTACAAGTCGATGGCATGATGGTATTCCGCTGTTTGTTCCTAGTGATTTGTGCTTGCATTGCATTAGCGATGGGTGAGTACGTACACATTCTCTATTAATAACACGCTAACCGTTTTATTTATTTCATCTGTCCCCAAAGTTCATATCATTTATACCCCTTCAAGCATTCAGTATGTCTACGTTTTAGAAATCAGCGCAAAAAGGAATTCTGTAAGAATTTCTAGGCAGCAGCTAACCTTTCTAACAAACAATCGATTCGCGGCTGTCATCTGATTTTTGATAGGACCGACGTTGGAAGAAAAATGTCCAATTTTGGGGGAATTACTTATAAACACCGAACCATCATCTACTATCATTTAACTGTCATAACTATCATCCCGTCTACAACTGACGTTCATATTTCAAAGTTCCCAAACAAAAAGATCATGATCAAGGAGAGGGACGTATACAGAAAGAGGGGGATTAGTAAGCTCTACACAGGACAAGAGTGGTTTCGCTGCACTGGTCGACCGTGTACTCGCCAGTGCAACTCCATGGTAACAGGTTTTACCGACTGGAAGATTTTAACTTTTTAACCTTTTTTGCTCTCTTCTCATGTGCTGAGACTATACTAAATAATTTGGAATCGTTTCTTCCCTCTCTTGAGGTCAAAACGGCTCGTTTACAGGCTGCGTGCAAGTTCTTGCTTCCCGGATGAAAAGTAATTACGAACGTGATAATTATGATGATGTTTCTATAGCCTTGCGCAAAAATTGTCAACATCTTCAAAGTAGAGAATATTGGTTTCTCAACAAGAGAGGACAATTCATAAACGGGTGAAAGAGTTTGTGAGAGTTAGCCTCTATAATCCCTATATCTTCTCAGCCTTTTGTTTTTAATGTGTGTTAAGACGCAAATTTATACAAAGCACTCTCGACTCATTTTTGTTTTAAAAACTGGGCCACCTGTCTGACAGATAGCAATTAAATTCTGATAGCGCCGGCTTGCTTCATCATCCACCCCAGCAGGAACTTTAGGACCTTTCTCTTAATATTTGCCAAATAGAAAAAAAATCCTGATTATATATTAGTCGTTACAAAGCTTTGAACCATTTTTAAGAGACTGCAACATATTAATATCTTAAAGGCGTCACGCAATTTTAGCAAATTTGTAGTATAACAAAATTTAGTATGCGCTAAGAAATACAAATGTTACCGTTTTTGAGTACTCTTTTTGGGTAACATTCAACATATTTTCCGCGATGGTCACTAACGTTTAGTTTTCGTTTTTAAATATGCTAGAATTTTAGGCAGTTTTAAACAAATTTTCCTTATCTTTTATCAAACATATAGCAAGGCATATGTAGTGCAGGTGAAAGAGATTGAACTTTATAAAACATTTTTAATGTAGTGTGGACAGTCTTTAACGAGGTACTTTGGAACCCTTCGACGACTGCTTTGGTCGTTTTCGTTCCATATGGAACGATGCATATTTTCCTTCCCAGACTCATTAAGGTTTCAGTTTAAGTTAATAAATTCATTCGTAAACAACAACGTCAGCAAAGATAGATCTTTTCTAGCGATAGCTCTCGTTTCGGATATTCTGACCAATCCTAACAGAGTTACACTTTCAAAAAAGGTAACATTTTAGGGAAAAATCACTACCAATTTCGCTGTTTACCTACTACTCTTTGAAGATTAAATTTGTCCCTTTCCTAAAAGGTTGGCCAGCCACAATTCCATGCAAAAGAAAGACGATAAAGTGGAAAACAAAACTGCTAATGTAGCGAAATAGATTGCCAAAATCCAAATTTTGGCTTGTGCACATGCGCTATGAAAATGGTGAATAGTTACGTCCAATAAGTCGGAAAATATGCACTTTTTGTTGCAAAACTAATTTAAAGCATTCTTATGCTAATTAGCCGAAAACCAGTCCAAAGAAGAGGAACTGCTGAAAAATATGTTGTTTTTTCCTCGCCCACAGGCTATGCTATGCACCCTGTGTGGCTAATTTTTCTCTCTAGGGCCTTCAAAAGTTTTTTTATTGCCACAGTAATAACAATAATGTCTGAGTATTATAATGATTCTCACATGCACAGGTGACCCGGCCACATGTAACCACTGCTTAGAAAATGACTTAGCAACTTGCGATTCCAATCAACAACAAATAAGCTGCTCTAACGACACCTTTCCCAACCTTGGTACCACCCATTGCTACACAGCTGCAGCGAGATACTTGGAAAGAGGAAACATAAGTTCAGGAGTTGCAAGAGGCTGTGGAAACTGCTCTGGTTAGTGCCAATATTTACGCCCGATATTTAACCATAAACAACACAGTTTTTAAAAAAAGAAAGATGAAAAACTCTTCAGCAGCTCTCGGCGATGATGTATTGTTTTCCAACACCAATGTATTTTGCACAATGAAATTACAGCCAATTATTTATTTACTAAGGTTGCCTAAAAGCGGAGCCTCACATTCTTTGTTTCTAATAATTAACTTGACATATTCAATACACAGTCAATGAGTAAAAACGTTGAATAGGCGTAAAATCCGTTTTAATAACGGCCTTCTACTTTTTTTTTAACAGGAAACACTGGCCTACAGTTTAAAACGGCCTTCGACCAGTTCTTTAGTAATGAGACCGTGGACCTCAGTTCATTTGACATTCAGTGTTGTCAAGCTAACGACTGCAATAACCAGAGTGTTGTTCCTCTGCCTTCTCCCACAGTTGCTCCATCTGCTTCCACCACCCCCACCGTAAAGCTGACGAGTAGCACCAACATCACCCCTAGCAGCCACGCCTGCCGATTTTACCCCTTCACCGCAATACTTGCCTCTGTATTCATTGCCCTGAATGTGTCTTTGAAAAATCTGTAGATGTTTCTGGCCTTGAGCGGGGCAGGAAAAACAGTAGCTGTCAATAGTGATGTCTGTTTTCTGATAGGGACAAAGGAAGCTATAAATGCGCCATGTCATGAGGATATTACTGTTTTAGGCCAATTGAAAGCTAAGGTCATTACTTAGTGCTTTTACCAATACACACAATGCTTTTGTAGAGTTATGAAGAAAATATCAAACGAACTTATTGTTATTACTTTCTTTGCATGATGACTTGTTTAGGCATGTCATTAAAACTTGAAAAAGTTCGCCCAAATTGTTCAAGTTTTAATCCATCTCCATCCTTGCCATCCTTTGCAAAAGACGGAAGAAATCAGTTTCTCTGCCTAAATATAGTCTTGAATAAAAAACTGGACCATTATTTTTGAATTTCATTTGATAGCAAATGGCGTGACATAAACCCTTTAACAAACCGTTTATTAGTCTGCCGTTTTTCGTCGTATTTTGTACACAAATGGGGGACCATTGTGCCAGGAGTTACTAGCGGAGACCGTGGAAACTAGGACTAAGAATCGTTGCCTGATCAAAGCCACGCATGTTTAGAAAAGATTAAATTTAGAGCTTTTCCGAAACGTGTTGATCCACGAATTTTATCGCTTGAAAGCGTTGATTACATTGGAACATGTGAACACTGCTGAGCAGTCGAATTAACAAAACTGCGATGGTCGGGTGTTGTAAACTTTCAATGTATGCAAATAGGTCTTGTGATGAGCATGCGGTTTATTTTCGGTGATGGCTGAAATGACGTGCCATGTAAATCACTTTTTGGATCTCTGGCAATGATCTGATTTCTCTGGAATCGAGGCCCTTGAATGTTCGTGTATTTATACACGCGTATAGCCTGCGACCGCAGACGTATTTCCGGTCGTCGCTAACACGCGTACTAAATCAATTCAGAAACAGATAAAAAGTATCGACGTCGATAAAGTAGGAAGTAAAAAACCTTTAGCGAGTAAATCCATTTTCGTGTAGAATTAATCGCCTCCTCATTTCTCGATCTAATCTCCAAGCAGGCGAGACTGACGGCAGCTGTAAGTGCGTTTTTGTCTACTTTTAAACCAGTGTTTACAGTTGAGGTTAGTAGCTTCTTTTAGTATATATATTTTCTTTCTTTGTATGCTGGATATATAGTGCATGATACTACTTCCCAACTCAAGATTATAGTAAGCCATCGTATTTAATGCTGTTCAAATGATCCTGAGAAGAGTCTAAGTTAATATCGAGTTCTTGTTTCTGAGTAAGACTGATACAAGGCCGTACCTACCTGATAGGGTAGATATCCTAGTTTTCAACCATACGATTCTTTCGAGAGCTTCATAATGGAGTTGGCAACCGGCAGAAACGTAACCTTTCATGCCAGCCCCTAACTGTCAGGGGAGACCCCTTTGCCACCCCTCAAAATATGGCTAAATTGCACTTCATCATGCACATGTGCAACAGTCGCGGTTTAAAGACGTATGCATATTTTGTGGGATTAAGTATAGGAACGATTTGGAAAAATTGTCTCTGAAAAGTATAGAAAAAAGGGTTATGTTCACCTTTCCCCCTCTCCCAGCTCTTGAATCCCAGCGCACATGATTGTATTGCACGTATTGGAGAAAACCCCAACGTTTCAAAGAACATGTAGGCCCATGCGACCATGCATATTTATCGTGCAATAGTTTTGTGGTAGACTCGTTTGTTTAACTCCGAAATTTAAGAGACTACTCAGAATTTAGTTTTAATTATTATTATTTTTTCGGTTGCAACAGGAACTTACAACGTTATGATTTTTGTACGTTAACTCGTGGAATTCCCCAAGAATCCATTCTAGCCCCACTGTTGTTTATTATTTTCCCCAGGAACAATTGTACTCAAGACCAAGAATGTATGCCTACCATACCACGTGCAATAACATTCACTGATTTAGTTCAGTCAAACAGCTGTACTTGCACTGAAACGAGGTCTTGGGACTAGATGCTTCCTGTATGTTTTCTGGAGTTCTTTTCGAATGTCTCGTTTGAAGAGAGCGTACGCGATCGGATTTGCAGCAGAATTTACTGGTATAAGGAAACTGATAACTTCCACAACTTCTTTTGATGGAAGAGAAGAAAAAACTAGAAAACCAACAACACTGTACAGTTCAACGGAGTAGCAGGCAATAAAAATTACGACTACAGTAACGATTACTTTGGCTGCGGCATAGTCTTTTGTTCTTTGGCGATTAGGCTCATTATATTGTAACTGGGAGTTAAGAAGAGCATTTTTACGCCAGTGTCTTCTTGCAGTTATTATGATTTGTGTCGTAGTTATAAGCAAAAACAGACAGGGAAGAATCTCGAACAAAATCATCTTTGTCGACACGAGAGCTTTGCTTTCTAAGTTGCACTTTCCCAGGCGGGTGCATAAAGCTGGAATATAGTCGAGAATTAATGGTATGAGCCACGCAAGAGCTATAATGATTGTGGCTCGACGAGTAGTCATCCATGCTACGTACCTCAAAGGTTCCATGATAGCTATGTAGCGGTCAGTTGTCATAGCGCATAAATTCGTTACTGATGAATAAATCGCCAGTACAGCTATATCTTGAGCTATTTCGTTCTTGCAAAGGGAACGTTCACCACACAAAAAATTTGTGGGAAAATAGATGAAACCAACAGCAAAGTCAGCCAAAGCCAGAGACGTGATAAACCAGTTAGGCCGTGTGTGTAATCGCGGCCGGGAAACAATTAAAAACACAACCAGGGCATTTCCAAAGACTGCAACAACGCTTGGAAACCAACCAAGGATGTAGAACCAAGACATCGTACTCAGTAAAGATGCTCACAGCTGTCTTTGACAATTGATTTGAAAGCGACGCATGAGAATTGTGGATTTCTCGAAAGTGATCCCGCGACGTGGTCAGCTATCTTTAATTCAAATTAGGTGGAAACTGAAAAAGAACGAGAAACTCATTAACTGCCTTCAATTTATTTTCAGTTAGAACTAACCGCTTTGACGATAAAGAACGTAACATCTGCTCATATGCAATTAGTCCCACAAAATTGAATGTTACAGTTTGCTCAGTGTTGGTGAGTTTAATTAGAGAGCTTTGTTTGGCCTCCGCAGGCGGTTTTCAAGAGTCAAGTCTATAACAATCAAGATGCTCAATAGAGAGGACATATCCTGTTGCGAGAGTAACATGAATGGATTGTAGATTTATACAGTTGTTTTTTTTTATTGGTTGTTACTTAAGCACTTGTCGCGAAGAATATCCGGTTTCCAGTCGATGCTACCTCGCAAGTTGTCCTCTCTCTTCCCCATTCTTCCTGAAACTAGAAAATGATAGTTGGACGTTACTGCTTTAGTAAATAAAGTGTCAACAACAATTTCCAGTTGAAGACGAAAAGTCTCTTTTTCAAAAAAAAAATAAATAAATAAATATGTAAAATTCTGCTTGGGTTGAACTGTCAAATGTCTCCTCTTATATTACTTGTGTCAAAAATTGTTTATTTAATAAATGTTTTTCCTTTATTTTTCATCCCCGGAAAGTAAAATCATGCGGATACACAAAAAAGATGTAACATTACTATTAAAATGACATGCACTTCCCTATCACTTTTTTACCTTTTTGATGCCTATTGCAATAACAAACTTGGCTTTTTAGGAAAATAAAATGTGATTAATATTAATATTAGCGCACGCCCATTCTTAAACGAATGGAGGCTCACTTAAAAATATACCTTTAATTAACACATCGAGCACATTGAGAATAGTCTACGCGTTCGTAAGAACATCAACATCAAAGAGCAAATGTGGCTAATATTACAGCACTAAATTACCGTTTTTCTGAGTATAGATGGCATGAAGAGCTCTTGGTATGGACAATTTGACAAGCCCTTTGCAAAAGATAAACAAGTATATCTTTGGCCTTCTGTTGCAGAAAATTGTTGACATGATTTTTTTTTGTATTTTGCCAAACCACACAAATGCAGTTTTTAATAACGTCGATTTCCTAGGTAAGTGATGATCAAAATTGACGTTGAATTATGAGTGCAAATGAATCGTTGCAAGAGATAAAGAAATAAATCTGGAAGAAAAAAAACTCACTCTGATTCCTCGATTTTTTAAAAATTATTTTGAATAAAACTACAATCAGTTGTATTTTGTATTAAGGCTGAATAATTTTTACAGCGGATCAGAACAGAATTCACTGTTCATACAAGTACACCTGAGTGGATAGAAACTGTTATTAAAGTTTTCGTTTCAAGTTTATTTCATTTCGTGAGTTTATTACATAAGGCTTTCTAAATTGAAGCTGAAAACGTTTATTATATTTCGCACTTGTCTCATACTAACGACATTCTTCTAAGACTCCTAACCGGCACATAATATAATGTTCGTTAAAATAGTATTCTCCCTGCTCAATTATTGATAATATAAATCAAAGATATTTTTTCTTGTGTGTGGGTCAGTAGATGATGCCATTATAATAAAAAGTTGTCGATAATTGCAGCCTGTCAAGTATCTGAGCAAATTCAAGCGTTTGTCTTTAAAAATAACTTTTCCTTTTTTTCTGAAAGGCATGATTTCGTTAACACGCTTTTTTCTTTTCTTTTTTTTGCTGATTTTAGTTGTTATTCGTCCGTACGAAGTGTAGAATATTAACTCCATGTAAGGGGGTCGGCATATCAGGATGTCAGAGTCATGTTTTTAAATTGAAAAAATACGTCCTCGTCGCTTTCTTTTTAATTCAAGATGCATGTAAATTAAAAGTAAAATAATGTCAGTCATCAGTTCCTACCTCACACACGCAACGAAAATGGAAACGTAAGGAGGCACACGTGTGACTTTACTTGACACAAATGGAAACGCAAGGACAAGCGCCGACGCAAGAAATGGAGACATTTTCATTTTCTTTCGCGCGCTTGCATTTACTCATTTGTTTGCGCTTCACACGTGTGAACTGCGACAACGCAAATGCGCGCAAATGCAAACTCAAGGTAAAAACTGCATGAACGTGTGAAAGTCCTTTGCGTTTGCACCTGCGTCGCAGGTGTGAACCAGGCCGTGATATAAGTTTTGAGAATCCACCTTATGCAGTCAAAAATGGTGACGATGAAATCATGTATGATGGAACTACAGGTGTACGCGTATCTCAATGAAGACGTTTTTCTACTTACGTCAGAGTTAAGTAGCGAAACTCTTGCAAGGAACCTTGAATACGAGCCGCGCAAAGCGCTTCTTTGTCGGAAGCCGTTCATCACTACTTACTTTCAAAAGGTTTCGGCTCTACTCCTTATAACAGAGCATCACATAAGACCCTGCAGGCTACCGGCTAACGAGAGATGTTGGACGTAACAGCGTTTAAGATCTTGGAGAAGAGGTTTCACTTTCCAGTCTTTAACGGAACAGAGGGAATTGAGTGTATATCTTCGGGTAGAATAACCACAGCCGAGCGCGCAGTCTGGATACAAGTTAGTTTAAATAATTTCCCGGGTCTACTGAATTTCCGTTTTTTGGGGGGTTTATTTGTTTATTTAAAAATACGTCGCGAACATATATGGTGCGTCCCCTTGTGCATACCATTTTTTGATCCGGTATTGTCCCGTTGCATAATCTTTCTACCAAAACTCGGTAAATTTCCTCTTTTTTAGGTGAAAATCTCCAGCACATGGAAAAAAATTATTGGCAATATTTTGATTTGCAATGTTTAAGAATCAATCTCATTTTAAGAGTGAATTGCACCGATAGTATGTTTGATAAGGGAAAATATGCTGAAAAAGGCTTATCGCGCTTATTTGAGGTTGTGTTGATATATACGTTGTCTTGCTTTTGGCCATCTATACCCGATAAGGACTGGTTAAAACATAATTGTTCGACGCCATGTTGACCCAAAACGTTTTTGTCCCAGTCGTTACATTTGTTTTTTGCTGTTATTGTTTAATTCGTTAGTCATTTTTTTTTACTTTTAACAGTTTTGGAAACAATAAGAATAACGATAATAATAATAATAATCATCATCATCATTTTCACCATCTTCATCAACATCATCAATGGAAAAAGAATGTTCCCATCACTGATGCCAGTCGCGTGCGAACTTTCTCATAAGACCGCAGAAAACGCATGATTTTAATCAAATCTTGAAGTTATGGAAACAACTAACATCACGACAACCTCCGCTTGCATTTCAGTGACATTAATATATTAGCCCACAGGTAACCCAAGCTCAGTATGAGAGTTTAATCATTAATACGTGTGATCTTTTTTTTGCATAAAGGATTTGTATGGGAAATCAAGTAAAAGATTCAACAAGATAAATACTCGCTAGAATTTTCACTAAAATACACCTTACATTAATTATTTACGTTGCTTGTTTTTGCTTGCTATGTTTGCGATCAATTACCGGTAAGCGATTTCCCTGTGGCAGCAAATCGCTTTTTTAAGGCGATTTTTAAGCGATTAAAAAACCCCAATGGATCGGGAAAACAACCACACAACAAGTACCCCCCCCCCGCTTGGGAGTAAGCAAAAACAAGCAAAGTAAATAAGACTTAAAATTGAAGGCAAGGCTGATCGGACAGCTAAGGGTTGATAATTTACAAATTTATTTGCCCAATTTTAGGTTTCTAGCCCCTGATGAAGACTAATTTTGTCTCGTCGAAATATTGGGCAAATAAATTTTTAAATTATCAACCCTTAGCTGTCTGATCAGCCTTGCCTTCAACTTTTAGTGTTATCTCGTTTTGTATTGCTGATCCTGATCTTCAATAAGATCCGCTTTCCTCGCTGCTGTTTGTCCAATTGTTTCTTAAAGAATTGTTCGCAAAGTAAATAAGGTAAGGTGTATTTTATTGAAAATTCAAGCAAGTGTTAATCTTCTTGAATCTTTTACCTGAATTCCCATACAAATCCTTTATGTTCTCGGCCATTGTAAGAATATCGCAAAGTGAGACCACACGTCTCTCATACTGAGCTTGGGCCTACGCAGTTCCTGATATCTTCGGACAGTGCCAATCAAACTCCTACGATATAAATAAAAAGTATTTCTACTGACCAAATCAAATGACATATGTGACTTAATAAAGAGTGCATCTCTGAGAAAAGTCAATTATAATGTGGCTTTACAAAACGCTGGAAGATATAAAGAAAAAGGCATTTTCAAGGAACGCCGTAGTCAACTGAGAATATCGACCTCACGCAAAAATTATGAGATTCATCAGCTTTATCAGCTGCCAATATTTTACGTTGGTGGATAAATCTTGACGGATCAAGCTAGTTTGCGTGCTGATTCAGAAATATTATTATTCATTGAAGTGTGAAACATATACAGTTATGAAATAATTAACGAGATGGGGGAATCGATCAACTTCCATGCCACAATCAAAGTGTTATGGGAAAGCCACGAAGATTCTTAAAATAAAAGAGGGAAGATAAATTGGCTACACATCTTTGAGGCAGACAGTTTCTGACAGTTTATGTATAGATAAAAGTATAAGAGCTGATCGCCACTGACGTTATGACGTTAACATATATTTGACTTACTACGTGGTCAATCAGGGTTAAAATGACTATAAGCAGGAGCCCACCCTACTATAAGTTGCTTTAAGAGCACGTGCCAAATGGAGAAATGTACATAAGAACTTTAGAAGCCGGTTGTTATACTGGGTAATATTTCAATAACCTGAATAAATAACTTACTTGACGTTCTGCTCCATCTCATTAATCCAAATGTTCACAATGAATTGATAACTGGAGTGAAACCTGCCTTTTTACATACCGGTAATGCACAGCAATTTATATATTGAATTGATTACAAAGTAACGCAATACAGATTTCGCGTAAACGAATTAAGCGCTGACGGAGCGGGGAGGGGGAGAACGTATCGTACACCCACCCATCGAAAGCTTGGTCACAGGCTAAACTTGGTAAACGCCTGTTATGCAGGCTATGTTTTTTTCTTGAAGCCCCCAATTTCTAAAATTACAAGGGATAGGTAGGGATCAGCTTCGAGGCCTGGTAAACCCTTCTGACGTCAGTGTCACGCAAGTCAACTATGGATTGTCGTCACGATAGCAGCGTTGCGTGACGACTACAACGGCTGCGCAGGAGAATTCAGGTACAGGTTCATGTAGAAGATGCATAAACATTTACACATGGAAAAGTATAGGAATAGTTCCATATCACCAGGCCCATGTCTTAGTTCCTATGTTTTTCTCGAGGCGTCCTGAGCTACTGAGGTTAAAAAGGGTTGAATATTGTTAGAAGCGCCAATGGACAATGAAATGAGGTGAGTTTATGCATGACCTTAAAATAGAATATCAAGATATTAACATGAAGAGATAATACACGTACATAATAATTGTCTCAGTTGCTGAGACCAACCGAGCGGTGAAACTACGCGAGTTCATTCACCAAACGACCCTGTTAGCTGCCAATCGTTCCTCCATGTTTGATTCTTAGAACCAGTTGAAAGGTGACAAACCTTGATCTCCGTATCTTATAATTATTGGAAATATTAAAACAACCGATATTTGCATTCTTTCCTGACTGTGTTTGTTATAGGCCCCCCCCCTTTTTTTTGCAGTCTAAAATACTAGTTCTATTCCCATCGAAGGTTATTTTTATCAATGTAAACCACAAAGGCCACCCTAACCTGTGAATAGCTCTGCGGAGAGTACAGGGGTGAGGTTAGTCCAACTCATAGTTCAAAGTACACCACAAAGCTTGCACAATTGTTGTCTCAATGCTGAGTACTCTAGCCAGCATTAGCGACAGTTTGCCACTTTTTCAATATTCTTCTCTTGATCTGACACCCTCAGCACCTGATGACTAACGAAAGATTTTGACGATTCTAGTGTTTCATCTTTTTTCTGTGGCCATTCTTTCAGGGCCAATAGTTTGTTTGTGGGAAATTTATCTTTCACAGGCTTTTTCTATGTTTGTTTACATTCCACATTAATTTTGGCTCCATGATGCTGATTGGCCAAAATTTGATAGCTCAGTTGTCAGGGAGCCACATGGGGCACTGGAGGCAGAATTTACATCCTTGAGACTTGACTGCAAAAGTGTTCTCCAGAGAGCTTGCTCGCAAGCTAAGGCTACCCTGTAATCTACATGTAGTCCCCAGATCTCACTGAGGCTATCCTGTAATCTAGTGCCCAGATCTCACTGTTATACCCCAGTAAACAGAGCATGGAACTGATCTACTTGGCATTTGATCTTGGATCAGTTTCACCACTTGCCCCTCCTGGGACAGAGGTTCAAAATAAATAAAAAAAACTATGGCTAAGCTAATTATTAAGTGAAAGTATCTAGAGATGAGAGAGGCAAGCTTAGTCTCCCTTATAGCCATTTTTGTCGTGTCACGCAATGCTCATTCCTCCTCCTCCTTTTTGTGGAGGAGCATTGTGTGACAAGATAAAAGAAAAACTGTTACACAGGAGACTAGGACAAGCTCAATCAATCAATCAATCAATCAATCAATCAACAAAAGTGGATTTCCAGGTTGAGCATAGGCAAACATTCACTACAAACAAATAGAATTCAGTATGGTGTTTTCACATAAGTTACAAAATTCAGAGAAAAATTTATTGCGTAAAAACCTATACAATATAGCTAGTTTTACAATATTATTATGTTGGTGGGAGTTTTGAAGAGTAATTAGTATAAATTTAAAATATACACACATAAAAATTAATGAATCAGAGCGATTCAGCAGAAGGCAAAGAGGGCAAGTTTGCTTTTAAAAGCAATTGTGCTGTTTTTGTCTCATAAGAAAGATTATTCCGGAGCATTGCACCCCTATGCTTAAAACTACATAAGGGGAAATTAGTCTATTGTCCTTGGAAGAGTAGATTAGTTTCAAGATTCCTAAGATTATAGTTGATGTTAGTATAATTATTGAGTTTTAAAATGAAGGCTCTCAAATGTGGGGCAGATTGATCATTGAGGATTTTGTACATTAAGGGTAAGCCTTTATATGTGAATGCCTGGTTTCAAGGTTGCATAACTGATCTAATGTCATATGAACACCAGTAATGACCATACTTGCACAGTTTTGGATTTTTTGCAATTTATCTTTCAGTTGCTTTCCACAAGTATCCCATAAGGGGGAACAGTAATCAAAGTAAGGTTATGCAAGTGAATTGAAAAAGGTTACCAGGTGCAAAGTGGGAAAAAGGTTTAATTCTTCATAGAGCTCCTATACCAGTGCAGGCCTTCTTAAATATATACTCAATGTGAGTCTCAAAAGTAAGCTTTTCATCTAATAATACTCCCAAACATTTATTAGAGGTTACATGCAAAACAATATTATTGTCAATGGATATAGCATTAGCTAAATCTTTACATAGATTTATTATTTAAGTTATATGTCGACCCAATAAGCATTAACTTAGTTTTCAAAGGGTGCAATTGGAGCCTATTAACTGTCAGCCAATCATAAAGGTTTTCTAGATCAGGATTAATATTATTAGCAAGAACATTTGCGTCAGTACTAGAGGCAAAGATTTGTGTATCGTCTGCATAATTTATAAACAGGGGTTTTGAATGTGATGTTCAGCATTCTGAGGGATATCAAATCTTAAATCCATGTGCAGAACATAAAAAGCAAACTTTGAAGGTCATTATGATTTGACCATGCTGCAAGTTTCAAACGTTAGCAATTTCAGTTAAGGGGGACCTCTTTAGCCCTGAGGGGGAGGGGGGGGGGTTACTCCTTAGGATGGCCTGTCAAAGAAGCTACATGTATGCCCAATGGGGTACTTTCAGTCAGACTTTAAAAGTGTAGGGAAATTTGTTATTTAATTACTTAAAGCTAAAATATTTTGAACTGAGTGTAGCTTGAATCAATTTAATTCATCAAATGGTACATAAAACAACAAGAATACATTCTGTTAGTAGGTTTGTGAACGAGACAACATTTCCCAGTGAAAGGTACATAAAAGAAGCACCTTTCCATCAAAAAAGGTATACAAAAGGCTAAGGATTGAACCTTAGGACAGTGCCTGTATGAATTATTGTTGAATAGCCCCTAACCCCCAGCCTTCGTACCCATACCCCCTGAAAAGCTATTGCTCTGTCCCCGAATAAGTGTCCATAATAATTATTATTGTAAAAACTTGGTTTACAGACCCAGACCAGCAAAAGAACAGGACCAAGTAAATAAAAGACAAACAAAAAAAAATGCTAACAAAGATGAAAGCTAAGCGTTAATAGGCTCACTAAAATACTGGATGGCCTGAAAGATATTGCAAGTTAGCGTGCTTCTACAGAAAGGTTCTGAAACTGTGCATTTAAAAATGTATTTAGTGAAATACAAATCTCTCAGGGAGAGGAGATGAAAGTTAATTTTTTTTTAATTATTTAAGCCAAAATACCAGACTGGCACAGTAGTGTGGCTGAGTGGTCAATGCCTTGGACTCGCAATCCAGCAGTCCTCACTGGGGTTCAAATTCCTCTCTGACCACTTGCTGGGTTTGTTGTCAGTCATCCCGAGTTCAACATCCTCTGCCACGCTTGTGTGTAAATAGCCACTGGTTGCCTCCTGCCAGTTGAGTTTTTTTAATCCTACCATTATGTTCCGTTTGGGTTATTTCTTGCTATAAATCATTTGAGTGAGGTGCCTGTAGACTAGCTGGACAGTTTAAACACTGTGTGACAACAGGAGGGACAACAGGAGGGCATTTTGCAGGTACATGCGTGCATCTGCTGAACGACAATAGCGTGGGCGCCTCAAGTCTGATAGCGGGAAATCGAAAAAACTCGCGTAAAGGTACGGTTCTTTTAAAAGCCATTTGGTTGGTGCTTTGATTACCGTACTTTCCTACAAAAAATTTCTCCGTGACGAAAATGGGACGCTTTCTACGCGGGTTTTTCACTTGTAGATTTTTCAGCAGTAGGTTTTCTTGGCCCTTTAAAGACTTTCAAGACTCAACGCCAAAAAGTCATGTTCCTTTATAAGTCGGGCTTTCACTGGCAAGGCATTACATCAGTCTATGATTTGATTTCCAAACTTGTGGTTTTACTTATCAGGGAGGAAATGCATCGTAGCAATGTTCAGCTGCTTAATTTAAGACTAAACGGCGAAAAAAACTTTACCACGCGAGGTTTATTTATTAGCGCGATGTCTCATGTTTAACTGATCACGGAGACACGCGTTTATATATGCCACAAAAACATGAAATCTATGGGTTTTTTTTTACAGTTTTTCGAAACTTTTTGCGGAAAATTTTGTAAAAAAATATTCTACAGGAAATGCAGAATGGATTGAGTTTGAGACAGCAACAATTACAAGTGATTATGTACTACATAATCATTTGAGCATTTCATAAGCTCAGTTGCAGACAAAACGAATGCACATACCCCGAAAAAACGAACAATACTTTTATTTTTCTTTAACTCTAACAGATACAGAGATTTTTCCCGAGCTACTATTTTGAAGCGACTCTTGAGTAACAACTCCTGTGTTCCACAATCGATTTCTTGTTATTAATTTATATTTGATGACAGTAGTGATCCGTTCAAAACAGAGAATGGCCACCACTCCATAAATCTAACTGACGATGTTGTTCACCTTCAAATCCTGTTTAAACGTAAGACAGGAAGTTCGTTAAAGAGGTGCATATAATTCTGTTTCCTCAAAAAATAAATACTACTGCTAGAGGACCCAAATGAGCTGGAATGCGACAACAAACATAACACAAATAGATGGATGAATTTATCTGTTATTAATGTTTCTGTCGGGAGCTTTTTACTGTATCCAGATGAACCCCTTATGTAAGTTGCACATCATGGAAGAATTATCAAGCAGAAACTGATGTATTGAACAAGAATGTGGTTCAATACAGAGGAGAAGCTGGTCTCATTCAACATCCTTTGTAAATGAAATGTCTCACAAATTAGCATACTGTCAACAAATGTAGTATCCACAAAATGGTATCACTTAGGAATAAACCCAATTTTTTTGCAACAGAAGCCACGATTTATTTAAAAGGTGTATTGATAACGTTTTATTTCGTTTCATTTCTTACTCGCATCATTATATTGATTTGAATTTATAGTTGAAGTGTGTGTATTTTATTTCTCAACGAAGACGTACCGGTGAAGAAGGCTAAAATTACTGCAGAAGGCGATTTTTCACAGCCTTCATCAAAGCGCCATTCATTCGTGGAAGTGTTCTTAGTTTCATTAATCATTAACCTAATTTGGGGAGAAAGGCAAGATTTCGAGATAAAGAAGCCAGCGAAAGGGTGAAAAAAAGTTTCACGGCAGAATGGACACTTAATTATCCTCTGTATTCCGAAACGATTAAGTTCGATTTTAGAGTTATACTATTGAGAAGAATTAAGTATCTATAGGATAATTGTTTAACGAAAAATTATCATACTGACCTTTTTCTCCTGCTCAAAAAATGTGCGCTAAATGTTAGGTCGTAAGAACATTCAGCCGCCATCTTGCCTTCGATGTACTGTTTTACGAAAGGAAAGACTGTACCCTCAACGGCGACAACGAAGGTACAATAAACTCACTTTCATCGTAGAAATACTACGATACGTTGAAGAACACGTTTGTGGAAAGTAACACCCAATACACGTCACTCAGATCCAGAAAACAGCCCGCAAATGCTGGTACTGAACGTAAACAATTCACAGAAAATGCCTCTGTGGCACTTCTTATGGCACTTCAACAGCCCATATTGACGCGTGCGCATACAAAATGCCCTCCTGTTCTGTGTGACTACTCTAACCGGGGCCACTTAGACAAAGTTGACCATTCGGATTACAGGAAAGTAATAGTACATTCCAAGAAAGTTGGTTGTGGACCAATCACCCCTCTTCCCCCCCCCCCGCCCCCCTCTCTTCCCCCTTCCAACCCGAAAAAGGAGGATAATCGTATAAAGGTTCAAATAGGAGAGGTAAGGACTATAAAAACACGTTGGAAACAGAACAAAGTAACATGGAAGCATGACATGTATGTTGTGCTAATTAGATGATCTGACAAATGTAAAATGAAAGCGTTTTAAAAAATGAGGTGGATTGATTCTGATAATAATGATGGTGATGGGCGAGTAATCACAATGATGAGAACAATGACCAATAAAATGGGAATGAAAACAGTACATATGCGGTTGGGTTGATGATGATGATGTTAAGATTGAGTGCGTTACTTCACAAAGTAAAGGACATTGAGTTTTTAGCTCATTGAGGTAATTGCACTTGATTATTATGGCTTGTCAATAAAGTTACGAATGCTTAATCTTTTAAGTAGAATTTAAAAAAAGAAAAAAGATTTTGCAACCCCACTTCCTGCCTTCGAAAATTTTTTACACTCCCTCCTTTTTCATTAAAAAGAATTTTCAGATTCCCTCTCAAAATCCTCTGCCCATTTCCCCCCTCCCCCCCTCCCCCGCTCCACCCTCGTGGTAAACACAACGAATGCAACCTAAAGACGATTTGAAGGGCTTTACTTGAGTAGGAGTGAAAGAGAGGGACGGAAGAGAAATAGCAAAATTCCATATGATAGCTCCCCTAAAATTTACGGTACCAGGATTATTTTCCTTTTATGTTTCTTTGTCGTTGAAATTCTAAGCTTCAAAATCCTATTCCAAAAAGTTTATCAGTATATAGCCTGCGAGCAGGCTGACTTGTGTGAGTTTGGGGGAATTTTGCTCACCTGCCTTGCTTCTATTGGCTAGTATCTTGACACCTCGAAAGGGGCGAAATTCAAAAATCAACAGCCCGCGGACAGTCTCGCCCCACGTGCAGGCGCTGGCGGTTCCGCCTATTTCTGGCGCCAAAATTTCCCCTTAATTGGTGCAAGTGTGGCTGCTCGCAAGCCAGTTTATACATGGAGGTGTAAGCCAGTTACTGCTTAATTTAGATATTCAGGTGCGGTTCTCTATAATAATTTACCCACATCAATAAAAGACGCTACATTTTCCTTTTTTAAGAACTTTCTTAGACTTCATTTTAGCCATTAGTTTTCCTTATTATTGAATATACCTAGGCAACTTACGGTAGCGCACTTACTCGTTTTAATCTTAAACAAATTGTGATTTTTATGAAGATATGTATTTTCCCTTGAATTTACTTGTTAAAATCCTTGTACATGATTTTTAGGTAATTCTTTATTTTGAAATTTTAATTTCATGTAGTCTTAATTAACCCAGGGCCCCTTTTGATACCAGCGAGTGGGTGATATGGCCGATCTGCCTAAATTAAGTTGACTTAACTTGACTTGTCTTGTTTCAGAAATCGATTAAATCACCTTAGAAAGGGTGGAATTCCAGGAACAAAAGAAGAGTTCAGAGTCATGTATGAAGACTGGGCAATTGACTATGATAAGGTATGTATGCAATACGTTTAGATACAGTAGGACCCCTGTAACTGGAACTTCCCGCTAACTCGAACTAAGTCTCATTTCCCTTGGATTTGACCCTGAGACTACGATAAATGATCGAGAGGTTTCTTAAGTATGAATTTGCCAGTTAAAGTTACCGATAAGAAATTAAACAACGTTTCCTCGCAAAAATGTCTGCTTATTATAAGTCTTTAAATCTATAAAATATGTCTAAGATGTTTTTTTTTCTGAGAGCCCGCTTGATACGAACACCCAGACTCGTACTCAGTCGTTATTTATGTGTTTTTGCAGTGAACGTGTGGGTTGAGGCGCGCGGAGACTCATGGGAAGGGACAAAGTAAAAAGTGTACGCGAGCCTCAACCTAACCCCAATCTTCTCTCACCCCCAAAACACATAAATAGCAACTGGGTACTAGTCTGACGAACACCCGGATAATACAGTACATTATGGGATGTCCTCTTGGCGGTTTCGCATTAACCAGGTTCCTCTGTCCTATACTTGACCAGTGACCAAAGTGACGTTTGCCTGCGTGCATTATCTTTCAGGATATTTTGTGCGATTTCGCATACAAATTATGCAAGCCCATGACTATAATGTTTGATGCAGCATTGAATACCTTCACCAAGAAAAGTAGGCAAGACTTAAAAATCATCGACGTAGCAGCTGGAACAGGTTTAATAGGTCTTGAGCTTCACAAAATGGGTTACACCAATTTACACGCACTGGATAGTTCACAAAAAATGCTAAATGAAGCAAGAAAGAAGGAGATTTACGCACAGTTTTTCTGCCTTCCAATCGACGATCAGCGGATTTTAGAGATAAACACGGGAGATTATGACGCTCTTATCTGTGTCAATGGATTTGGAAATAATCACATTCTTCCTTCGGCTTTGGCAGAAATGTGTCGAATTGTTGTGAAAGGTAAACTGCTAGTTTATATTCATTGATATAATTAAGTACCACTTTAGGCATGGTAAAGTTATTGGTGCCATGCTGGCGTCGGAGAGCAAGGGACGGACTGACACAAGACAAACATAGCGCTCTGGCACATAAGTAACATTAATTTCCTTTGTTTGTCTTCTCTCAATGCGTCTCGCTCTTGCTCACGAGCTTGGTGGTTTTGTACCACGTGAATGACGAGCCGCAGAGAAGTTACTACGTTTACGAAAAACGGCAAAACACATAACTGACCACGTGCTCACGTTTTCCCGCCTTTTTATTTTTCGTTGTCTGTCTTCAACGAAAAGAGTTTTTGTTTTCGCGGACACAGTAGGGATCGTAATGAGGAAGTCCGAAAACTACATAATTAATAATAAACACACTGCTGAGCGATACTGGTCTGGAGAACGTTCGGGATCTTGAAAGTTGTACTAGAGATCGAGCCTTATGAGGTCAGTTTTTTCCCCGTCGTCTTCTAGGCGTCGACAGGAAGAAAGTAAGTAGGGGTCGTATGCTTCAATATAAAGCTGTTTTACTTCTAGCCTGAATTGTAGCCGGCCCTCGCATCGTCTAAACCAGTTGTAAAGTCCGTCTGCAAATTAGTGCACCCGAGCAAGAAAAACCTCTGATTTCCAAGCTAACTCTAAGGTCACGTTTAATAATAATAATAATAATAATAATAATAATAATAATAATAATAATAATAATAATAATAATAATTTACCAATTTATATAGCGCGTATTTACATATTCTGATCAATAGCGTTTTACACTATATTTAAGAGAAAACGAAAATACATTACCGTGAGAATAAAATAAACTAAGTTACAAACTGTAAAGATACTTCTTAAAAAGATAAGTTTTAAGTCGAGTTTTAAAACTGTTAAGTGATGTTGCTTGACGATCCACAGGTAGGCTATTCCAGAGTTTCGGAGCTGCTGCTGAAAATGATCTTGCTCCCAATGTTGTAAGCATCTTTCCCTTGGGATGGTCCAATAAGAGCTTACCAGTGGACCTAAGATTATATAATGAATTCGGTTTTATATTAATAAGATCGCTAAGATAAGTTGGCGCTAAGCCATAAATACATTTGAAAGTCAAAAGTAAAATCTTATAGTCGATACGCAAAGAAATCGGCAGCCAGTGCAGCTCATAAAGCGCCGGTGTAATGTGAGAAAACTTTCCGATGCCAAGAATAAGGGCCTGTTTACATGGAGTGTGGGAACCCGGTCTAGTGGGGTTGGTTTCTTTTGTCTGGGGGACACAAAACAAAAGAAACCTACCCAACTAGACCGGGGTCCCCCACTCCATGTAAACAGGGTCTAAGTCTTGCTGCTGCATTTTGAACACGCCGTAATTTAGCGATCGGCGCCTTTGGTAAGCCAAACAATAAACCATTACAATAGTCAAGACGGCTGGTTATAAAAGCGTGAACCAAAGTAATTAAAGAATCTCTCGACAGGTATTTCTTAATATGTCTCAAGTTGTGTAAATGATAAAATGCCGCATTACAAGCCTTGTTTATATGATCCGTCATGCTTAAGTTGGTGTCAAACCACGATCCAAGGTTTTTAACACATGGGCTTGGACTGATACGATTATTGCGCACACTAATCAAGTAATCAAGCCGTTGTCGTGTGCCGACCAACAAAAACTCGGTTTTATCATCATTGATCATCAACCGATCTTGAATCATCCATTTCCTCACCGCGTCAATGCACTTTTCCATAGCTTGTATAGCATCAGCTTGAGCAGTGTTGCCGAGTGGTTTAAAAGTCAGATACAGCTGCGTATCATCTGCGAAACAATGAGCATCGGGAAGATAATGTTCCACGATCTTAAATCGCTTGGACGTATATATTAACACTATCACGAGCTCAGTCTTCCTTGCCACGAGGTATTAGTCGTGTTTGGCCTGTCAATACTTAATTCAGATCGGACTAATCAGAAACTAGCCAATCAAAACGGCCGACTCTGCGGGATTCCAACGCGATATTGTACACTAATTTGCAGACGCTCTATGCAGAAGATTTTGAGTGTCGGCGTCGCAGGCTCTTTAATACTTCACGCTGCGCATAACTGAATTCAATTCTTTCGATTAAATGTATTATGGGTGAGTCAAACCCAATTTCAGATGATAGAAAAAGGGATTGTAAGCTGACTGTCCGAAAACACTGTATCTATAAATGATCGTGCTCGCCGGATGGTATGACGCGCAATCAAAGAATTCGTTTTAAACTGAGGTCAGTATATAGACCACACTTAAGTACAAGACCTGCTGATTACCGACGGCCAACGTCCAAGGGGAAGCAGCAGTTTGCTGATGTCCGTGTAGTTGTTTAACGTCTCTATTTTTAACCCGCAGTCATGGCCGTTTACATGAGGTCATTTCAAATTGAGAGGCTCAGTTGCGTTTTCAGAACTTGCTCTTCCAATTCATGGCAGCCGTTTTGAGTTAAAACTTTTCCGGGCGAAATGTATATAGGATCGGGAACCTGAAAAGACAAAACCGAAGATGCGATAGTAGGGGGCCCAAATCATCCGGACCTTGACGTAAAGGGGGAGGGGTAAAATGTCTGCTCCTTAAAAACGTTCTTATCCCTGGGGGCCTTCGGTTGATCTGAAAATAATCGGGGGGGGGTGTCCCAGGCCTTTCTCCTAGTTCCGCCACTGAAAAGCGTTTTATCCCTTTCACTGGAAAAGTTGACCAAAGTCAAAATTCGACTTAATAATTTCGTTTTGTAAAATGTTGAATAAAACATAGAGATTACTTCATGGGCAGGGGGCGCGTACGGGATTTTCGCACGAGTTGGTGATGTATCAGAAATCTCACTCGCTCGCTTCGCTCGCTCGTTCGATTTCTGATACAAACAACGAGTGTGAAAATTCTGTACAAGCCCCCTGCCCATGAAGTAATTTATTTATTTCATACATACCGAGTGAACATTTCTTCTTTTTATTTAGGAAAACCTCTCTTTATTTAGAAAAAATGACCAGCGAATTTAAGAAACAAGGGCCAGCTCAAACCAAATGCCCTAAAAAATACATCATTCGTTGGTCTCTACAAATGTTGTGAGTTAAAATATTGACAAAAAATTGATCAAAAATGAAATACAATGTACTAACTCGAGACTGTCTACGATGATTACATCATTAAATGATCCCTAAAACACCAAATAGTACTATCAATAAAAACGCTTTGACAAAAAATTGTCACTGAAATGTTAGAGCAGGCGGGCTGTCCTCATCGGATGAGTCAAGAACTCGCTTGATGCGTTTCTAGCTCCGTACTACAGTACAAACAATTACTATTAACAGTAACAGTAAGTATAAACTCACTCGGAAAATCATTGAGTTCCTGTGATTGAATCTCTTCTATTTTTCTGCTTTCTTGCTTGGATTTCAGAAACTCGGAGAGCAAGCCATCATCTCGTCTAGCTTTCGACAACGTTTGTTTCTTTTTCTGTTCCTCGATAAATTGGTTAACGGATTTCTGCAAAGCGGGAAAGCGAAGGATTTCTCCTTCAGCCATTATTTAGCTTCTTCTGGCAATTTTCTTGAGATATTATCCAAGCCAAAAATCTAAACGTTTTAACTTTTTGACAAAGCTACCAGAATAAGACATTTAATGAAAACACAAAGCTACCGAAAACACGGTTGCTTTTGATGGGTGCGCTGTGATTGGTCGAAACGTTCTACTCACACGTGAAAAAGCCGTTTCGCTTTTCTGATTGGTTGAATAAAGGCGCGAACCATGTTTTCCCTCAGGTTGACTTCAAACAGAATCACTCAGTATGTATGAAATAAAAATACATACCATGTGAAAGTACTGCCAAAGAGGTTTCATTTGAATGGTCGCAGGATATTTTGTACCGACTCAGACGTTAGAAACAAAACTAATGAGCCTTAAGACCTCTAATCTCTTTTGTATTTTACATTTTAGGGGGTCTTCTTTGCTTTGATATTAGAGAGCAGTGTATGGAGGAATGGGAAAATAAACTGAAGGAGATGGAAATGAAAGGAATTTGGGAAACTGTTACAAAAGAAAAATTGCCAGTGGACGACGATGATAAGACAAACGCGTTTGTGTTTAAGCTCCTGTAAAAAATATTGACAACAGAGCTTTATAATGTAAGTAAACATACATGTAACTGAATTTTATGTATTAGATACGCATTGCTATCTTCAAGGGCGTTAAATCAGGTTGTTTAATGGTTGTAGATGTGATAGTGAAGTTTGAGCCCTGTGAATACACGAGAAAGATGATTTTTCAGTCAGTGTCACAGTCCTGTCAGTCACTTATTAAAAAATCATCTTTCTCCAAGTGGTATATTTTTACTTTGATATTTACAAGTTCATTTTTGTTTTTAAGGTTGAAAAAAGCCAATGGACTACAAAGAATCTATTTATTGGTATATAAATTATTTGTCGTCGTCATTATCATCACCAGAATCTTTGAGTTTGACGTTTTATACGGCAGTTTTTGCCTTGTCAAGTTTTATATTCTTGATATAGTCACTGCATGCTTGTAAAAATAAATCTGTCAAGAAAAAAATTCCTGTGGACAGGAAAGGAAAAGTTCGGCGTCTGAACCAAGCCTAAGAAACCATCTTCATGTTCAACGAGCTAGACTGCATGTAAATTCTATTACCGCACGGAAATGTAATCTTTGAGAAAAGTCTCCAGTTTTCTTTAGCCTGCTTCAGGTGTACATAGTGTACAAAGTTTCTGTTATTTTTCGCCTAAATGCCTTTTTAGTGTCCTGTTGTACTAAAGGATTCGCTTATTTGCTTTGCTGACCGCGGGGAAGGGGAATAGGACTCCTGGTATGTACGCGGAGATTTTCGTTTCACGAATTTTACAACTTTTTGGTATTTAATTTTTCAATTTTAATTTTGTTTTTGTGGAAATTTTTTTTTTTACCCTCGACATTTACCGACACCCACACCCACGACCCATGACCCCTACCCACTGCCCACGACCCACGCATTTAACAGAATTTACTTAGCTTTTTCGGAATTTTGGCGGGTCGGTGCAGTAGTTTAGTGGTAATGGAGAGAGATTAGGATACGACGGGTCCGGGTTCGAGGCCTGGTTTGACCCTGCAGGGTTGCGATTTTCTCTCTTTTTTATAGAAACACTCTCAATAACAGCAGGTCAAACATTTTCTAAGTGTCGTAAAAATAGCAGCGACCGTTTACGAAAAGGACAACTGCGACGGCGACGGAAGCGCCGAAAACGTTACTTTTAAGACCAGTTAACGTTTTTTCAGACTGTCGCATTTATTCCATTTCGCTGAAAATATGTAATGTGGGCAAATTTCCGGCCCTGGAGTTCAGTTCTTGGGGACCGCACTCAAGTTTAGAAAGAGAAAGAAAATTTCATCGTCGCTTGTTTACGTCCTTCATAAAACGTGAAATTAGGCATTTTCACGTCGTTAGTCGTGAAGTACCGGCAAAGAAATGTACAAATAAAAAACGTGATGCAGGTACAAACTTGTTGTTTTGCTTAATAAGCTTATTGCTGTTTTGACGTTCTCGTCGCCGTCGCCGTCGCTAAAACTCCTTTTTGACTTTTTCTCAAAGCGACAACGAAGTATTTTCTTCAACTTCCACTTTTCATTTGAACATTTCATCAGTGCATATTAAACCGCAAAGGAAAAGAGATTTGCTGCATTTGCCTCAATTTTACCGCGCTAGCTTTTCTTAACGTGCTTCAACGGACAAATGATAGATAGCTAACTGACCAATCAGAGCGTGCGCTTTACTTTTGTTATGTTATGATGTATTATTGACCATACACAATATAAATGTGTTGAAAAAAAAACAACAACAACAACAACAACAAATTTTACATGCACTGTGATTCAGTGTAGGATATTATGTAATTCGGGATTTCTGGATTTAGAAAACGGTAAAGCGGTGAAAAATAAATTGTTCTTCTCAGAGCCTCAGGTATGTTCTTATTTAGCACGTTATCAATACTTTCATTGGCAAATTTCAGGGTTAAATTTTTCTATAAAAAAGCTCTTATGACAAAAACAAACAAACAAAACAAAAACTGGTGCACCGAACTTCCTTATATTATAAATAAATCCCTGAAATAATAACGGAATATACTTTCTACCTCACCCTGTCAACCATCTTTAAGGTGTGGAATGTTCCCTCAGTCAAAGTATGTTGATCACCGTAAATTTCTTTTCTAATGATCAGAGCCTTTTCATAGTATTGTAGTAGGAAACTTGGGGGGAACAGTAATCCTCTACAATGAAGTCAAACTTTTTCTTTCTTTAAACTGTTTTAATGTAGATCATTTGTTGCTCAACTTTTCACAATCAAGGCTAGCAGTATCTCTCTGACAAGACCTAGTTACAGCGCCTTTTATCCTGACTGAATCTGAAGGCTGCCAATCTTACTCAAACTTAAAATAATCTTACATCAGTAAAAAATCGATTGGCTATAAGAATTATTAACATACTTTCCTTCGAGGTTGTGTCGTAATAGGAAAATCAGTTAAAACTCCAAAATTCACTTTTGTCCAACAAATGTCCAGTCAAAACAGAACAGTCAGACAGACACAAAAAATACAAGGAGTATTTACATGAATGAAAATCACATATGTACAATCTCGTTACTCTAAAATGGACAATTTGTCAATTTGCGTACTTGCGTGTTTAAGTTGTCGTTTAAAAGCTTCTTATTGGAATATCGTACAATGGTTATTAGTCCCGCCTTTTTCCATGTATTAACTAAAGGATTGTTTACAAATTCTCTAGTCAAAAATCAATTAGCAAGGTATTTACATTGCGGAAGCCTTTAAACAAAGATATCACTCATTACAACTTTTAGCAAGTAAGTTGAACTAGGCAGTAACAAAAGCTTGTTTATCACAACGAGTTAACTAAGATAGTCTGTTGGACTCTGCGGTTTTCTTTGGAAGCGCACAAAAGGTTCGATCAAATCACTAAAAACGCGAAAGATAGCAAAAACTGGAATGTCCGGGAAAAAACAACTTGACAAGGTGAAGTTTCTGAAGATTTAGGAAAAACCAATTTTGCCAATTAATGTAAGATAACAAACAAATGTCGTTAAATTTACCAGAACTAAATAGTTTAAGAACCTCTGTGTGGGTTCATTTTAAACAAAAAGCATCATTTCTTAATTGAATGCGGCACACGTGCAAAGAGAAACCGACGTCGAAAAGAGCATCTTTACAAAGGAAGGCCAAACCTTATTAACGAAAAACAAATAGCTTTTGTAAGCCCAGTACATTCTAGTGGAACGTATTTATATAACAATTCAAAACACTCTACACAGTGATAATAATAATTAATTATATTTAAATAGCAATGCTTCATGATTCAGTAACATTCATTATTCGAGAAAGGTTTTTTTATTTTTGGTATCAACTTATACCCCAAAATATCGTTTTACAGTATTCTTTAGCTTCACTGTACTGGCCAAGGTTTCTGTAAACAACTCCTTGCTATAGATTGTTGTAACTTGCTGCTACCCTACCATGGTGTTCACCGTAAATCTCTTTTCTAATGATCAGAGCCTTCTCATGGTTTTCTTTAGCTTAGCTTAGCTTAGCTTAGCTTAGCGTAAATCTCGATAAATCTCTTTTCCAATAATCAGAGCCTTCTCATAGTATTCTTTAGCTTCACTGTACTGGCCAAGGTTTTTGTAAACATTTCCCAGGTTATTGTAGCTTGCTGCTACGTCACCATGGTGTTCACCGTAAATCTCTTTTCTAATGATGAGAGCCTTCTCATAGTATTCTTTAGCTTCACTGTACTGGCCAAGGTTTTTGTAAACAATTCCAAGGTTATTGTAGCTTGTTGCTATGTCACCATGGTGTTCACCGTAAATCTCCTTTGTAATGATGAGAGCCTTCTCATAGTATTCTTTAGCTTCACTGTACTGGCTAAGGTCACTGTAAACAGTTCCCAGGTTATTGTAGCTTCCTGCTACCACACCATGGTGTTCACCGTAAATCTCTTTTCTAATGATCAGAGCCTTCTCATAGTATTCTTTAGCTTTACTGTACTGGCCAAGGTGACTGTAAACAGTTCCCAGGTTGTTGTAGCTTGCTGCTACGTCACCATGGTGTTCACCGTACATCTCTTTTCCAATCATCAGAGCCTTCTCATGGTTTTCTTTAGCTTCACTGTACTTGCCAAGAAACTTGTAAACAATTCCCAGGTTATTGTAGCTTCTTGCTACTACACCATTGTGTTCACCGTAAATCTCTTTTCTTATGATCAGAGCCTTCTCACAGTATTCTTCAGCTTTACTGTACTGGCCAAGTTGACTGTAAACAGTTCCCAGGTTGTCGTAGCTTGTTGCTACGTCACCATGGTGTTCACCGTAAATCTCTTTTCTAATGATTAGAGCCTTCTCATGGTTTTCTTTAGCTTCATTGTACTGGCCAAGGTCACTGTAAACAGTTCCCAGGTTATTGTAGCTTCCTGCTACCTTACGATGGTGTTCACCGTAAACCTCTTTTCTTATAATCAGACCCTTCTCATGGTTTTCTTTAGCTTCACTGTACTGGCCAAGGTCACTGTAAACAGTTCCCAGGTTGTCGTAGCTTGTTGCTACGTCACCATGGTATTCACCGAAAATCTCTTTTCTTATGATCAGAGCCTTCTCATGGTTTTCTTTAGCTTCACTGTACTGGTCAAGGCCAGAGTAAACAATTCCCAGGTTATTGTAGCTTGTTGCTATGTCACCATGGTGTTCACCGTAAATCTCTTTTCTAATGATCAGAGCCTTCTCATGGTTTCCTTTTGCTTCACTGTACTGGCCAAGGTCACTGTTAACAGTTCCCAGGTTGTTGTAACTTGCAGCTACGTCGCCATGGTGTTCACCGTAAATCTCTTCTCTAATGATCAAAGCCTTCTCATGGTTTTCTTTAGCCTCTCTGTACTGGCCAAGGTCAGTGTAAACAGTTCCCAGGTTGTTGTAGATTGCAGCTACGTTGCCATGGTGTTCACCGTACATCTTTTTTATAATGATCAGAGCCTTCTCATAATTTTCTCTCGCCTCACTGTACTGGCCAAGGTCACCGTAAACAGTTCCCAGGTTATTGTAACTTTCTGCTACCTTAGCATGGTGTTCACCGAAAATCTCTTTTCTTATGATCAGAGCCTTCTCATGGTATTCTTTAGCTTCACTGTACTGGCCAAGGTTTCTGTAAACATTTCCTTGTATGTTGTACGTGTTCGCTTTTAACAATTTGTCGTCTTTGAAATTGTTAAGAAAATGCATAAAATTACAGATTGACGTATTAAAAAGATACGCATCCGACAGATTACTAAGGCTACAGCAAACATCAGCGGCTAAGGAAAGCCACGAAACTAACTTTCGGGGGTTGATTGAATTCAGAAACATTTTTGATTTCGTAAAATCGATGTTAACAATTACATGCAATTCTTTACAATGACTCGCAATTAAACGTAACTTAGCAAACACATGCCTACTTGAATGCAACAGATTTCTGTTTTTTTCCATTAAAGATTGAAAGATTTGAATAACAATCGAAATGCACTGAATTCTATCTGTTGCATCAATTTTAGATGTTATAACTACCTTGAGAACTTCATGAACGATGGTGTGCATCCTTAAAAAAGGATATTTGCTGTCTTTGTCTTGCAACCAAGACAATAAGGAAGCTTTGAAAAATTTAGTTTTTATCAATTCTCCTGATTGCCCAGCGATACGAGATTTAACGAAGTCAACAGCGACTTCCATCGGAAGGGACTCAGGTGCACAAAGAGAAAACAAATACAATACTTCTCGAAGAACGTCATCACTTTCTAAAGCTCTCATAATTGCCATTTGGATGGCAGTAGTTGATGTTTCGGAATACGCTATGTTCTGGTTTGCAAGAAGTGTTTCTGTCGCTTCACGTTCGCCGTGGGAAAGTGCCTCTAAGTAGTTTTTCCAACTGTAATTCGGAGAACCACTGACCACAACAGTTTGTACATAAAAGGCAGCCGCTGCTAAAGCAAGTGGCTGATACTCGAGAACTTCAGCGACCTTTTCGGCTTGGTTCTGATCCTGAATCTGAGATACTTGTCGTAATAGGTTCACTGCGTCATCGGGATGCATTCCTTTGCTAATAGACTCATGGTAAGTAAGTGGAGCATTGGAAGGTATTGAGCTGCTATCTTGAGTAGTTATTAGCACCTGACCATGGCCCCACTCTTCACTGCCGGTCGGAGGTAGGTCTCTACTAACCAATGATAGGTCAACAACATTATCTGCAATTATCAACCAGTTGGAGAAATGCTTCGTCTTTGGATAAATGGCTCGCTTCAGATACTGTATTTTTTCTTTTGGGTTCCCCTTTGTAGAAGTCTCGAGGTTGGTGAGAGTGTATTCTGTTATTCCCAAATGTCTTGCCAGCCTTGAATAGGACTCTGCAAGTGAATCCAGGGTTTCTGTATTTAGGGTTGCAACAAACGTGAGACTGTCGTTCTCATGCAACCTCCTATCGAAAATGTCCTGTCCCAGTTGTCGAGCTAATTGGCTTTTTCCGCAGCCTGGTATTCCTGATAGATAAATGGTGCTGATAGCTCCATTACTTTCGTTGTAAAGCTCGTCCAGTTTTTTCGTGATTCTTTTGACATCACTTGATCGTTTGATGATTTTATGTGATGGCTTGAATGTCAGAGTACAGAAAGAGTCGACTTTGGAATTGATTTCCTGAGTAAGTGTTTCTACTTCTTCCTGTTTTGTTTGTAATGTGGCTTGGGTCAATTGTAATTCCGAGGTAAGATTTTTGTTTTCTTGTTCTTTGGTTTTCAACTCAGCTTTAAGATTATCAGCCTGCATTTTAAGGCTGTTTACTCGAGCTGTTGGAAAGTCTGTCTGGTTTTTTATATCATCAACTTCATTTATAGGAAGCTTCAGTGAATTAAAAGCAGCTAACACTCTTGCTACATAATTATGGAATTCAGCATCAGTAAGTTCAACCTCGTTCAAGTGAGCGATATCATTTCGAACTTGTCTGAGATCGTCAACTTCTTTTCTGACTGCGGGACTAAGAGTACTGCCAATGCAATCCGAGTACAAAATAGCAAGAAATAGGCAACTGCAATCCCACTCCGCTGTGTTTCCCCTTTGTATTGTCGCCAAAAGTCGCGCATTCTTTGTGTGACTCTTTCGTGATTCTTTGTTGTAGAAATCGCGGCCATTTTGTGAAATATCTTTCCATTCCCCAAACGGCGTTGTCTTGTAAAGGAAATCCCACTCTCGTTTGAAGACTTTTCGAAGCCCTTGGGGAACTAAGTTGAAGGCGATGTAACATGCTCTGAAATAGTTTAATTGTTCCAAAGTGTACTCCATGTTTGATTGGGATCTAGTAAAAAATGTGCCAAGGAAGAACATCAGGTATCAGTAGATTATTTCAGAAAGTATTTCAAGTCAAAGATACGGGAAAAAAAATCGTATCCAGCCTTTATCAACTGCCAAACTTTTGCACTCCATAAGTCTGCACAGAAAAAAACATTTTCTCCTGGAATTTTTTTTTTAAAGAAAGCTCTTGATGAGCTTTATTCAATCGTCAAAAAATTGCAAATCTAGAAAAATGATGATTTTTTACCCTGGATGATACCTTAATATGTCAAAGCACAGCAATAGAAAAATCAGAATAAACTAATTGAGGAATAGCTTTCCTCTTTTATGCGTCATGCATTTACAGTTTGTATGAAATAAATCGCAGCTCATTTCCACGCGAGCGAGCACATTTCCCATGTGCAACGCTTTCTTTCCAGTTCGTCGTGTTCCCTCGCAAGAGGCACTCGATATAAAGCTTGTAACGCGGGGCTGCCAGTAAAACGGCCAATCAAAACTCGATACATTATTTTTAGTGAAAAAACCGTATTGTGATGTTTCTAAACTTAATACAGTTAGCAACCGCTAAGTGACATTCACAAAACCGTAGAATGTCAACGTCTGTACTGCATTCTCCAAATTTGTGATCGCAAACAGCTAACATATATTATTAGTACATACACATACATACATACATACATACATACATACATAAACTTTATTTATCCTCGGATTTTAGTGTAGCTTACATAGCTAGTATCTCCGAGCCTAACTAATTTTAAGTGATCTTGGTGATTAAGCAATCTGATTGGTTCGTTATCTCGGACTATTCAACAATATTCACCTCCTAGCGAGTGGATAATGTGTGAGGTCGGTGTTTTTCCCATTTTTTTAGAGAAAGATCTTTTAAAAGTCGACAAAATCCTAGGGTTGACCTTTTTAAGGCAAGAAAAGACTTGTAAGGATTCAATACGGCGTTTTTCAATTTACTGTAGCTGAGGTTTGTGCTCGATGGATTGTTTTTGTATTCGCGTAGAAGAAGCCGTTTCGTGAACTCAGCGTTTTCTAACAGAAAACTTTGGCTCAAAAATCGAAGTTTATTTATGACAAAGAAATTAAAAGGAAATGTTTGCAGTAATTCTACGTTTCAAGTTAACAAGAAAAAGAATGATAGAGGAAGACGACGTCTTACCTCGAGCAACCGAGCCTCCATTTTTGTCGTCAGCATTTCATGCGAAGAACGACACAATAAACCCTTTTGGCTGTAAACTTTGCGAGTCAACAGAAAACAGCAAAGCTCTACTTTTCTTCTCAGGTAAGGAAACAGTTCAAACTTTTAGCGGGTTCCATTTAAGCCATTACGCTGTTGTTTGCGAAGTGATAAACTTGTGAATTGCCATGTTTGAACATTCTACAAAGATCTAATTTTAAACTTTCGCGTGATTTGATCTGTCAATCAAATCGGGGAGCAATGGTGGCGCAGTGGTGAGAGCACTCGCCTCCCACCAATGTGGCCCGGGTTCAAATCCCCGCGTCGACGCCACATGTGGGTTGAGTTTGTTGTTGGTTCTCTCCTTTGCTCCGAGAGGGACCGTTTTTCCCCGGGCACTCCGGTTTTCCTTCTCCTCAAAAACTAACATTTCCAAATTCCGATTCGACCAGGAATCAGGTAGACGAAGAACCACTTTGTGGATGTGATACCTGCAATCGTTATTTATTTATTTATTTATTTATTTAAATCGTACCTTTTAATGGTTTCCTCTCTGATTTTGTTGAGACCACTTCGTGTGTATATACTAAAACAATTATTCTTTGAAATCGAAGTGAATAGTGGCTGTAATAATTGTTAAATGTACATGTATTTTCAGATGGTTAAACTGAGGTAAGTCGCTGGTTATTCACTGCGCATTTCTTACTATACTGTGCATAACAAGATTGCCGCCGTGAAAAAGAGCATCAGAAGTAACATTATTAAAATGTAGTTGACTGAAGAGAAACGCTTTTGGAATGTTCGCTTGCGGTTGTTTCTTGCCGAGATGAGACTTTGTTTGTTGGGAATGTGAGTTCGACTTCCTCAGGAGAACCTTGATAGTGTATGTTAGACTTGTGCTAACTCACTTTGATTTAATTTCATTTTAGTGCCATCTTTATCACATTGCGTCCTAACTGTGATATGTTGATGTAAATTCTGTATAATTAAGAAATGGTAAACGTGCAGCGTGCAACCATGGAGTTATGGATGCACGCGGGAGGTTGCTAAGCACGAAAGAAGCGTAAGAGTCGCACGAGGCGATAGCCGAGTGCGACTCTAGCTACTTGAGTGCTTAGCAAATCTCCCAAGTGCATCCATAACTCCATGGTTGCACAGCTGCAACGTTTACCATTTCTTTTATAACATAATCAAAAGAGAAAAACATTGTTTTCCATTTGCCTTCAGTTGAGTCGTCGGTCGGAGTTCATGTATGCTGCCATCTGCCCGCGCGTAAACAAATCATGTTCTGTTTTTCAAAAACTTGCCTTTGAGTTTTTCTTTCGCTGAATCAGCCTTTCTCCGTCTTCAGGTAAATTGCAAAACGTTTTTTGTTGTTATTGTGAATGGCATCTGTCTACTTGCTCTTAATATTAGGGTAAAAACTTTGAGGAAAAACTATATCTGCAACTATAAACACCAACTAAAAAGACTCTAAAAAATAAGCGAAAACTAAATAAACGAAATAATTATCAAGCTTATTTATGTGACAATTTTTGAAATAAACGTAAAGTAGAAATGAGAAAATCTGACAGTAATTCCTTTAGAATAACAGGTAACACTAATTTTAAAAAGAAATTAACTAGCTTTGTATCGAAATCTGTCTGGGGAAATCCAGCTATGAAAGTCAACTGAAATTCGCCGACACACAGCCGGCGCTGAAGCTGTTGTTTTTCGACTGTTCCCTGAACGACTGTTATGAATGAACACTGAGGAACAAAATAATACACACAGAAGTTATTTTTTGAAAAATTTATTTGAAAACCCAAATGTTTCTGTACTCAAATGAAATTCGCCTATTCCAGCGTTATGTGCCCGTTTAAACTCAACTAAAATTGTTAATCGATGAGATGAAAACTCCACAACAAAGCTGTCTCGAATTTGAGCGTGTTTCCTAAAATATTTGCTTGAATTTAGCATCAGCTTGACCAAAAAGTCAATAACACAATGGTAATTGATAAATTTACATTTCAAACAGACTTTCTCCTCTATAAAAAAATACAAAAAATGTACCTTAAATCTTCGCTCGCTCGATTTTCCTCCAGCCGATTCTAGCCGCGAGGAAAACAGTGATTAATTCATCCAGGGCAAATTTGTCGCTTGATCTTTTGTCTTTTTTCCTTCAAAACGACAGCTTAGTATTTTCTTCACCTTCCACTTTTCATCTGTGCATTTCATCGGTGTATTTTACCGTCAGGAGAGGAGATTTGTTGAATTTGCCTAAATTTTACCGCGCTAGCTCAGTTTCTTAGCGTGCACCCACGGGCAAATGGTAGTGGCTAACTGACCAATCAGAGCGCGCTATTTACTTTTGTTATGTTATAAAACGATTTTTTAATGCTTTCTTCCCCCTTCCTTTCATACATGCCATTTTAAAACTCGCCCCAGTCCTCGCTCAAAAATCGGAGGAAATACATTTGGGGGCACTTTCTGCAGCTCTATCGCAAAAACGAGTGCGGTGACCCCTATTTTTTATTTCATGATTTTCATAAGAACAGTGCTTCCTTTCAATGAGAAAAAAATGGGCATAAATCTGTGTTCAGGTTTTTGGCAATTTTACTAAATTGTACGGATTGAGCTATAACGGGTCGAATAGCGCGTGTCCAAATTAAGTGAGCTACTTTGGAGCGTAAAGTAGAAACAAGGGCATTAAAAGGCATTTTTCTTGTACGTAAGTAAGTCGATAAACAATACACTTAACTCAAATTTAGCCTGTGAACAGGCTCTCTGTTTGGGGAAAAAATAGCGAGGAAAGGGAGGGAGGAGAGAGCCCTTTTCGCTTTTCCCTCTTCCTAGTTCCCCGCTAGACCAAAGGCCTGTTCACAGGCTAACTCAAATTCTGTGCGATACCACATGCATCATCGAAAAAATATATCCTTTTTGTCTAGCTCTGGGCTGCGCGCGGTTTTTACCAAAGGGTCCTAAATAGCCGTAATTGTCAGCATTGTGACGTGAAAACGAGCATGGTGACCCCCACTTTTTATTGCATTTTTATCATCTCCTTGACTTGTTACATCAGTGTGCCAAGTTTCATCTACAATCTATGTTAGATTCTTTTGCTAAGGAATCACTTTAAGTCGTATAGGGCGCACCGAATTAATTAATAAACCCCTTTTATGCGCAGGAATCTCATTAACTTGCGTAGGAATATATTAACGCCCATGGCGTCATAGCTTCTTGTCTTTATCTCATGAATATAATGCTGCGGAATCTAATTAAGATAAGGTCGTGTGCTATTTTAAGGTGTTTTAACCGGTTTGACAGGTTTTCTAGTTACTTCAAGGTCGATAAATACCTTGGTTTTCGGTTGGGTGATTAGAAAATAAGAAACGTTTTCATTGGTTAAACATGGGAAAACAAAAGAAATACAGTCAATCAAACCTCTCGGTACGGACACGTCTCTATTACGGACAGTTCGTTTGGTCCCAGAAATGCCAAATAGGGTATCATACATTGCCTACCTCTATAATACGGACACTTCTGTAAAGTGGACACTTGGTTCTGTCCCTTTGGTGTCCGTATTAAAGAGGTTTGACTGTATGGTGGTCATGGTGGAGGGAAAACAATAGAAATGTGGTGGTGGTGGCGGCTGTGAAGAGAAACAATCGAAATGTGGTGGTAGCGGTGGTGCTGGTGGAGGGAAAACAATAGAAATGTGGTGCTGGAGAGAGAACAATAGAAATGTAGAGGTGATGGTGGTAATGAAGGGAAAACAATAGAAATGTACATGTATTATGCGAATACAGTCAATCCTTATTAATACGGACACCAAAGGGACGGAACCAATTACAAGTGTCCGCTTTACAGAGGTGTCCGTATTATAGAGGAAGGCAATGTATGATATTTTTGGCATTTCTGGGACCAAACAAACTGTCCGTAATAGAGAGGTGTCCGTTTTATAGAGGTGCCTGTACCGAGAGGTTTGACTGTAACGATTATTTTGGCCGGACATTGTCTGTTGGCCGGGCGTTATTTTGAGCCCCGCAGCACAACGTCCAAGCTTGAGTAAAGCTCTACTCTTATCCCCTCCCCACCCCTCCCCCCACCTGCCTTCCCTCCGCCCCTCAACAGGCCGCTAATGGTAGGTTCATTCAGGGCATCAAAACCTCAATCATTTTTGCATTAATTGACATATTTTGTATTTACAAGGATGTATATCTTTCCAAGTCGCTTTTGTAAAAACAACAAAAGCGACTTGGAAAGATATATATCGTAAAAAGAGTCTAGAGGCTAGTCGTGACCCAGTGGCAGGTGCAAATATGCACATATCAACTAACTGTGCACTGCCCAGTTAGTTCTGTGAAGGTCTCGTGAAGTCCAGTAATCGTTAGGTCATCCATCATACTAACTAATCACAAGAGCTTATATAATGCCGTTATTGGTTGGTTATAAAGCCCCAAGGGTTTGTAGCCCTAATGGGTCATAGATATTGTGGAATATTACATTATGTATTTGCCATGATTTGCACTAGTACAGTATTTTATAGGATTTGTGATACGCGTTTTGTAGTAATGCCTCACTGTATTAGTGAAAATTGATCTTTAAAACCAGCCTTAAGCTCGAAAACTTAACTCAAGCATGCAAACACTCCTTACTTGACTTGCATACCTCAGAACTATTATAATTATTACTTTATTAATTTCATTTACTCTGTTTTTAAATTTCTCCCTTCACCATTTATGCGAACTTCTTTGGATCACCAATCCAGAGTTTATAATGAGTTTATGATGAGTGCGGACGGCTGGCTACCCAACAAATACGGTGCTTCATATAATTACCACATATGAACTATTTTCTTGAATATTTACCTGTGCGTAGCAAGGGTTTCTGTGCGGGTCCCTTGCACGAACTTTGGCAAAACTAAATCATTGGCCAAGCAGGCTACGGACACGGTTCTCTGACAGTTCTGAAACAGGAAGACAGCGTGTTAAAGTATGGGGGTTTGGAAGTCACGGGATTTCATAGATGAGGCCTTCATAATGTTTTATTTCCTTCTATATGTAAATCGCCAGAACTGTTCATGTTTACAGACTATGTGTCAAACTCTGTAGGCCCCTTTGATATCTAATGTGGCTGCCGTTTACTCGTTTAACTCTTTTTTTCAATCGATTACTTAGGGAAGCCAGTCAATCACAGATTGAAACATCTTCTAATGTACTCTCAAACAAACCAGTACTGAAGGCCGCTGAAATTGCTAAGTTCATGGCATTACTTGATCGTCGAGGGCGCATCTGAATGATCAGAGAGATAAACTTCGAATTCAGAGTAACTTTTCACCTTAAATCCTGGTATTTACGTTTTTAAGACATCTTTTTTTGTTCTGTATTCTTATCGATTCATAGACACTGAGAAGTGCCGGAAGTAAACTGTGATGTGAGCATCGCATTTAAACATTTCATCAGTTCAGCGTAAAATTTTCGCTTCCAAAATGCAAACTTGCGATTTCACAAAGTTTTCCGTCCCTTTGTCTGTTCTAGGCGTTCGAAGGGTGCTGTAAACTGTAATGCGATCAAATTATAAATCCTAATGCT
>CALNXK010000152.1:1110000-1200000 GCA_942486035.1 Porites lobata
TCTACAGGTCCAGTCCTTTATCAGCCACCGCGTTCTAGAAGTCGTCGCGTCCCAGATCTTAAAGTCCCTAATAACTTCCACAACTTCTTCCGATGGATCGGAAGAAAAAACTAGAAAACCAACAACACTGTACAGTTCAACGGAGTAGCAGGCAAGAAAAATTACGACTACAATAACGATTACTGCCGGGGCTGCGGTATAGTCTTTTGTTCTTTGGCGATTAGGCTCATTGTATTGTAACTGGGAGTTAAGAAGAGCATTTTTAAGCCAATGTCTTCTTGCAGTTATTATGATTTGTGTCGTGGTTATAAGCAAAAACAGACAGGGAAGAATCTCGAACAAAATCATCTTGGTTGATACGAGAGCTTTGCTTTCTAAGTTGCACTTTCCCAGGCGGGTGCATAAAGCTGGAGTATAGTCGAGAATTAATGGTATGAGCCACGCTAGAGCTATAATGATTGTGGCTCGACGAGAAGTCATTAATGCTACGTATCTCAGGGGTTTCATGATAGCTATGTAACGATCAGTCGTCATAGCACATAAATTCGTTATTGATGAATTAATCGCCAGTACAGCTATATCTTGAGCTATTTCTTTCTTGCAAAGGGAACGTTCTCCGCACAGAAAATGGGTGGGAAAATAGATGAAACCAACAACAAAGTCAGCCAAAGCTAGGGACGTTATAAACCAGTTAGGCTGTGTGTGTAATCGTGGCCTAGAGGCAATTAAAAACACAACCAGGGCATTTCCAAAGACTGCAACAACGCTTGGAAACCAACCAAGGATGAAAAACCAAGACATCGTACTCAGTAAAGATGCGCACAGCTGTCTTTTGACAGTTAATTTGAAATCGACGCATGAGAATTGTGGATTTCTCGAACGTGATGGTGAGGTGGTCAGCTGAATCCTTAATTCAAATTAAGTGGAAACTGAAAAAAAAAAAAAAGAAACCCATTAACTGCCTTCAATTTATTTTCAGTTAGAACTAATCGCTTGCATTATAAAAAACATAACATCTGCTTCTATGCAATTAGTCTCAGAATAGAACTGGCCGATCAGAATAGAACTCGCCGCTCAAACACACCGGCGTGGACAGAAACGGGTATAAACGTTTTCCTTTCAAGTTTATTTCTTGTCGTGAGTTTATCACATATTAAGGCTTTCTAAATTAAGGCTGAAAACTTTTATTTTTTTAGCACTTGTCAATCTCCTAACTGGCATATGTTCGTTAAGATAGTTTCTTCCTGTTTAATTATCAATACATTAATTTTTGCTCAAGTCAGTAGATGAGGGGGGCCATTTTAATAAAAAGGTGTCGATAATTATAGCCTCTAAAGTATATATCTGAGCAGATTCAAGCGTTTGCCTTTAAAAAGTCAGAACTTTAATTTCCTTTTTTCCGACAGGCATGATTTCGTTAAAAGGCTTTTTTCACTGCTTTATATTTCTTTTGTTATTCATGTTTCAATTGCATCCGTAGTGTAGAAATATCAACTCCGTCTGAGAAGGGTCGGCATATCTGGATGTCAGAGTCATGTTTTTAAATATTTAAATAAATAAACGGCCACGTCGCTTTCTTTTCAATGAAAGATGCATGTAAATTAAAAGTAAAATAATGTCAGTAATCAGTTCCTGCCTCACACACGCAACGAAAATTGAAACGCAAAGAGGCACACTTGTGACCTTCCTTAACACAAATGGAAACGCCTTAGGCCAAGCGCCGACTCAAGAAATGGAGAAATTTTAATTTTCTTTTGCGCTCTTGCATTTACGCATTGGTTTGCCCTTCACACGTGTAGACTGGGACATCGCAAACGCATGGTAAAAACTGCATGAACGTGTGAACTTCCTTTGCGTTTGCACTTGCGTCGCACCTGTGAACCAGGCCTATATAAGTTTTGAGAATCCATCTTACAGTCACAAATCCTGACGATGAAATCATGTATGATGAAACTACAGCTGTATAGTCGCGTATCTCAGTGAACCTTTTTTTTTTCTAGGTAAGTCAGCGTTAAGTAGGGAAACTCTTGCAACGACCCGTGAGTACGTGCCGCGCAAAGCGCTTAGCTTAATTGTCGATGGGAAGCAGTTCATTACTATTAAGTTTCAGTAGGTTAAGCGCATTGGCTCCTTATGCTCTGACTTCAGGTTAACGAGAGATGTCGGATGTATCTTGGAGAAAAGGAATTTGCAGCATCGCCGCCTTTATTTGACAAACGCAGTGGATGCTACGGTAACGGTTTGATTGACACCGCGGAAAAACCCTTTTGCATACCTTTTCTTTGATCCGGTATTGTCATTGCATAATCTTTCTACCAAAACTCGGTAAATTTCCTCCTTTTTTAGATGAAAATCCCACTAACACGTGGAAAAAAGTTATTTATTAGCGCAATATTTTGATTTGCAATGTCTAAAAATCAATCTCATTTTAAAAGTGAACTGCACCGATAACATGCTTGATAAGGAAGAAAATGCTGAAATTCTTTCCAGAGATAAGGCTTATCGGGCGTATTTTAGATTGTGTTGATTTATATTTTGGCTCTCTCTTGGCTGTTTATACCTGATAAGGACTGGTTAAAACATAAGTCTGTCGATGTCAAGTGTTAATCCCTGTTTGGTAACGCCGCCAGTGGATTGTTCCACGCCAAGTTGTGCAAAACGTCACTTTTTTGTCCTTATATGTGTTTTATTTGTTTAATTAATATTTAATTATTTGTTTGCTTATTTTTACCAGTTTTGAAATCAAAACAACTACAATGATGATGATGATAATAATAATAATAATAATAATAATAATAAAATAATAATAATAATAATAATAATAATGATGATGATGATGATGATGATGAAACAGTCTCTTGCTCCCGTTGACAAAATAGGAAAACAACGGGAACAAGAGACTGTCTCCCACCCCGAGTATGAGTAATTTGAGTCTCAGGCCGTGTAGCTATCTGTCAACGGTAACGCGGAGTTCAGGCCGAGCCTCAGTCGATGGCTTCAGACGGGAAAGGTTGCAGAGATTTGCGACCTTTGATTCGCTCTCGGTGCAAAGGGGTCTTGAAGCAAGATAACGAATGGAAAGAAGAACTATCGTGTGTTACCTAGGCGGAATTTGGAGGCGATCGGAGCAGTTGGAGCGAATTTCCGGCCGTTTTCCTTCGGTGGATCAGTCGAGCCGCTTCGCTGGAGTGCCAGACCTTGGTAAACCTTTATATAGAGAGAAAACCGTTGACATAAAAACCGATAAAACGGCCATAAATCGGCCCGTGGACCACACAGGAGAGACGTAACACACATTTCAAGTAAGGTAAGCGGTTTTTTATTGAAATCCTTTTATTTTCGTAGGTTACGGAATTGATAGGTTTTTTTCCCATACAACTCCTTATATTTTGAATGTTACGCAACAATACCGATGCTCGCCGATGCTCATATTTCGAGCTTGGGCTACCTGTGGTTAAAATAATAATAATAATAAAATAAATGAAAAGTATTTATACCAACCAAATCAACTGACATATGTGTCTTAAGAAAGAGTGCATCTCTGAGGGAATAAGTACTTTACAATATGTCTTTACAAAACGCTGGAAGACACTTGAGGAAAAACGTCATTTTAAAGGAACGATAGTCAACTGAAATATCGACCTCATGCAAAAATTATAGGACACGGAAAGTTTACTCGGCATGAAGCAATGTTGACGTATGGTGCGTGCCGAATACGAAATACTTTCATTCATTGAAGTGTAAAACATACAGTCATGAAATAATTAAGTAGATCGGGGAATCGATCAACTTCCTTGCCAGAATCAAACTGCTTGGTTAAGTGACGAAAATTCTTAAAATAAAAAATGGAAGATTAATTAACCAGAAATCTATAAAGCAGACAGTTTTTACCCGTTTATATGCAGATATGTAAAGAGAAAAAGCTAAGCGCGACGGTTTGACGTTTGTTTATATTTGACTTGCTACATGTCAGTCAGGACCATGATGACTATAAGCTGCCATAAGGGTACGCGCTGGGGCACGCGCCAAATAGAGAAATGTACATCAACTTACAAACTGGGTGTTATACCGGGCCGATATTTCAACTACCTGAATAAATAACTTACTTGACGTTCTGTTCCATCTCATTTATCCAAATGTTCAGAATGATAACTGGAGGGAAACCGGTCTTTGATCACAGCCGCATTTATGTATAATGCATGTTTATCGACAACCTCGTTCCCAGGGTTCTCTACACCCACCCGGCACAGGCTTACGTTTTTTAGGTTTTTTATTTTTTTATTTTTTTGTTTTTTGTCGAGCGTTTTTTTCCCTCTGGCTCAGAAGATTGTGCAAACACTTCCTACGTCTTCGATATTAAATGAATTATTCTATTCTAAACTCACTCGCCGAAAACAACGCGAAAAAATAACGTCTGTTACACAGGATATTTTTTTTGAAGCCCGCAATTATTAAAATTACAAGGGATAGGTAGGAGGGATGTGTTTTATAAGACCGCAAAGCTCCCTTTCTGGCGTCAGTGTCACGCAAGTCAACTTGTCGTGACGAGAGCAACGTTGCGTGATGATTTTCACAAAGAACGGGCTGAGCAGGCACAGCTGGAGGATGTAAAATATTTACTGCGCATGGGAAAGTATAGGAATAGTTCCCTATTAGGGGACCCATCTCTTAGTTCCTATGTTTTTCTCGAGGCGTCCTGAGCTACTGAGGTTAAAAAGGGTTGAATATTGTTAGAAGCGCCAATGGACAATGAAATGAGGTGAGTTTATGCATGACCTTAAAAAAAGAATATCAAGATATTAACATGAAGAGATAATACACGTACATAATAATTGTCTCAGTTGCTGAGACCAAACCAGCGGTGAAACTACGCGCGTTTATTCACCAAACGACCTTGATAGCCGGGAATCGTTCCTCCATGTTTGATTCTTAGAACCATTTGTGTGATGTATTTAGCCAAGTGACAAACCTTGATCTCCTTGTCTTATATTGACAATATTAAAACAACCGATATCTGCATTCTTTCCTGACTGTGTTTGTTATAGGCACTTTTTTATTTGCAGTCTAAGATGCTAGTTCTATTCTCGTCAAAGTTTATTGTTATCATTGTAATACCCACCGAGGATAGCGGTGTATGACATTTGCAGACTGCAGACTGCAGACCACAGACCGCAGACTGCAGACCGCAAACCGCAGACTGCAGACTGCATGAGGCAGCAAATTGAATAAAACCAAAAATATCGTAATAAAGGTGGCGTCATCATCAACATTAGGCTTGTTCCGAAAAGTAAGGCCTAGAAGCGAAGTTTATATTTTCACGCAAATTACACCGACCTCATTCCTAAAGGAGCTGTTGGCTGTTCTTTTCGTGTTGAATTAGAGCAGAATAATGTCTGCCGATGTCACAAACTTGCTCATGAATCCATAGCAACAGTCTAGCAATTTAGCCAAGTCTGTCTTGGAAACAGCGCCGGAATCCCTATTCTACGGGGGCCCCACCAGTGTGCTAGGACTTGAGTATGAGCAATGATTTGCCCATTTAGAAATTCAAAATGCACTTCTGGTAATTCGTCGAGTCCAGAAAGGATCTGTTCGTTTTCGATTATTTGGCATATCCCTAAATATACTGCTAAGATGATATACTTCATTTAAAAGGTGTTAAATGTCCTTGATCATGATTCTACGAAGCCGCTCGCAATCTAAAAACCTTTTTTTACAGAAGACTACTATTTAGACAGGCATTATTGGTCATTGCTACTTGTCATTATCAATTCACGATAATCAAAGAAGAATAAAGAATCAACGCAATTAGTGATATGCCGGGTGAGTTGATAAAGGGTCGGTGAAGAATAGCCAACAGCATTTTGGGAATAAGGCCAATATAACTTTGCACAAAAATATCAACCTTGTTCCCAAGGCTACTTTCTCACTTTAACACGATTTTATATTTTTGAAGACGTCACCTTTATTAGGAAGATTTTTGGTGTCATTTAATTTACAATCTGCAATCTGTGGTCTGCAGTCTGCAGTCTGCAAATGTCATACACCGCAGAGGATAGCCTAGTCTGCGAGCAAGTTCTCCCGGGAGTACAGGGGTGAGGGAGGGAGGAGGGGAAGGAAGGAGTCATGGATGAGAGGACAGCAGATGTGCCCTCTTACAATATATATTAACATGTGAACAGTAAGCTCAGACGTCAGCATACAAAGGCGCCACTGGCATCCGCCCTCATTCTGTTTATGAGCTCACCCAACCCATGAGGTGAATGATGTGATGTTTGAAGGTTGGTCACACCACCGGGGTCAACGTCCCCTACTCTTTTCAAACAGTGGGTGGGTTCTTTTTACATTCCACAGGAACCAGATAAGTATAAGGCCTGTTTCAAACATTGTGCTACTGCTGTGCTAAGCTGGTACGACTGCAACGCGACTTGGTTTCAGACGTCGAATTTAATTCAGTAGAATAGAATATTAATGGCTGTTGCCGAAAACTAAACACAAAAATATAGAAATGGTCGAGCTACTGCCATGCTACACAGCAGTAGCACAACTTGGTTTCAAACGTCACGCTACTGCCACGCTAAAGTCGAATTAAATTCGACCAACTGAGTTTGGCACGGCAGTAGCACGGCATTTGAAAGGGGCCCAAGTGCCATGTGATGGGACGTACAGTTTTTCGACTAGAGAGTCTAACCACTCACAGATGTCATTACAAAGGCAGCACTTTCATCTCAGTTATTTTAAGACCCTGAGTGTTGGTCTGGCCGGGTTTGAACCTGTGACCTCCTGCTCCGCAGACCGGTGCTCTCCCAACTAAACTAACCAGGTGGAAGGAGAGCTTGCATTCATGGAGGAGCAATATTCGTAGGCCTACTCGTAGTTCAAAGTACACCACAAAACTTGCACAATAATTGTTTCAATGGTGAGTGCTTGAGCCGGCATTAATGACAGTTTGCCCCTTTTTCAATATTCTTTTCTACTTTGGAACCCAAGGCAACCTGATTATGAATGCAAGATTTCGTGGATTCTAGTGTTTCATCTTTTTTTTTAGTGGCCCTACTTTCAGGGCTAATAGTTTGTCCCTGGGAAATTTACCCTCCGCAGCTCCACGCTGATTGGCCAAAATTTGACAGCTCAGTTGTCAGGGAACCACATGGGGCACTGGAGGTGGAGTTTACATCCTTGAGACATGACTTCAAGGTCTCCCTCCTCTTTCACCCTTTTATCAGAGTTCTCTAGAGAGCTTGCTAGCAGGCTAAGGCTACCCTGTAATCTAGTAGCCAGATGTCACAGAGGCTACCCTGTAATCTAGTGCCCAGATCTCACTGAGGGTACCCTCTAATCTAGTCCCCAGATCTCACTGTTTTACCCCAGTAAACTTAACAGGGCAAGGAACTGATCAACTTGCTGTCGATCGTGGATCAGTTTCACCACTTGCCCCCTTCTGGGACAGATCTTGGATTTATTTTAAAAGGGATTCAAATAAAAAACTATGGCTAGAAGTGAAAGTATCTAGAGAGGACAAGGGCAAGCTATAACCGTTTTTGTCTCGTCACGCACTGCTCACTGCTCCTTCCTCCTCCTTCTTTTTTGGAAGGACTATTGTGTGACAAGACAGAAACTGTCGCAAGGGAGACTGGGGCAAACTCTCCTGCCCTGGAAAATTTTAAATATGTTGTCCATTATTCTGAGGGATATCCATTCTTTAATCCGTTCTGAGCATTGAGCAAAATTTTGAAAGTCATTGTGGTTTGACCATGCTGCAAGGTTCAAACGTTAGGATCGAGTTTCAGCTAAGGGGGACCTCTTGATCCCTGAGGGGGGTACTCTCTAGGATGGCCTAGTTCGGTCAAAGAAGCTCGCCTCAAAGGGTGTACTTTCAGTCAGACTTTGAAAGGGTAGGGAAATTTGTTATTTAGGTATTTAAAAGGATCTTAAGCTAAAATATTTTGAACCGATGTAGCTTGTATCAATTTAATTCAGGAGATGAGGAATACTTTCTGTTAGTAAGTTTGTGAAAGAGACAACATTTTTCATTTATGGAAGGTAGATGGAAGAGGTACCTTTTCCATCAAAAATGTTATATAAAAAGCTCAGGATTGGACTTTATGGCAGACCCCGTATGAATTATTGTCGAGTAGCCTCCAACCCCCCAGCCTTCGTACCAATACCCATCAAATAGTTATTTCTCTTTCACTGAATGAGTGTCCCACATAAATGATCAACAATATTATCATAAAAAATGGGGAAACTAATTAATTTAATCTAATAATTTACCCATATCAGTAAAAGCAAACTCATTCCTAGGTTCTTTCTCCCACCCTTGGCTCCATAGGAACGAGTAGGAGAGAACCCTGGGAACGAGGTTGCAATAAAAGAAGCCAGTACACCACTTTCCATTTTTAAGAACTTGGACTTAATTTTAGCCATTAGTTCTCCTCATGTGCTACTACGATCAAATTTGGGAATTTGTTTTTTATTACATATTTCGAAAATGTATGTAAAAGTGACTTACCGTGCCAAGTTTGGAGTCCAAATATGATCTGGAAGTGTGTTTATTTGCACGGCAATTTTCGTAAATGTCTTGCCGCCATTACTCGATTCAAAAAATGACCGGGAGTAGTATTTGAAGGAGTTGGGGCGAGATGTGACGTAGAAACATCAACGCGACAAAACAAGGCAAACAAACGTGGCTAATTTCGCATGCAGGACGAGATATTTTTCCAAGCTTTTGGAGGTTCTTTCTTCGCTTTTTTGACTTAAAGCGAAAGTATGCCTGGTAGACGTTGAGTTGTTCAGGACTGTGGAAACGTAAAGAACGATGAATTGGGGATTTCTATTCATAATTCTCCTGATTCGGGCAGCGTTAGATTAAAGTGGAAAAGGTTCGTGTCCATTCATCGGAAGGATTTCAACCCAGTGGGAAAATTTGCTGTGTGATTGGAGCATTTTACAAGGGATTGTTTTACGCTTGCTTTTCCGATGAAAGACATGAAAAGGAATTTGAAGAAGGGGACGTTTCCAACCATTTGGAAAAAATCCTCTCAAACACTATCAAAGCGGAGTCGACGATCGGTGAGTGAAATTACAATGTATTTGGGCTGTGCTTATCACCATTATATTTATTTCCCCATTTACCTGTGACATGATTTTTTTCTGGCATCGTTGTTCAATATTCGTGTAATGAATGCTCTGACTATTTGGACTTCCCATATTGTTGCATGTGTTTTCATACTTTTCTGCTTTCTTCTCATATATAGTTATAGTAAAACAGGCTTTTGCGCTGAGTGGACGTGAAGTCAATTCCCCAATTCCCAGACCTTTCCACTCAAGCGTAAAATTTAGAAAAAGTGAAGCTACATAGAAATCCGGCTCTCTATTTTTTGAGAGATTATTTGGCTGTTACTTTGAGATTTGACAGTACTCCAAACTTCCCTCCAAGAAATCTTACAGCAAATTAAGAGTTACACGCGAGTCTTTTAAAACGACCAAAAATGGACTTAGTCTGATTTCTACATTCTATAAGTTCAGTTACTGTTTGCGGGTTTTTTTTTCGTTTGTATTTTAATTCTATTTTCACTGTCTGCAAATGATGCATACATTTTAAGGCAAAGATGTGGTTAAACCTTGCTTCCATTTCTAGTTTTGAAAACATCGACATAAAGCTCAAATTTAAACTTATTTTGAAGGGGAGATATAAAAAATGGTCGTACCTATTTTCATTTTTAGCTACTAAATGAAATTCTGGCTGGTCAAACTACTAATGAGGATACAGAGGAAGAAGACAATCCTGAAGAAGAGGTGACCTCTTTGAAAGGAAGTTCTACACCTGAGAAGAGTGCTGACACTATGGGGGCTCCCAATCTCAACCCTGAGGAGTCTCCAGAAGTCGAGGGTGTTCTGAATACAAGTCAGGGTTCTTTGCTTGAGGTAAATCCTGAAAAGGAGGGCTGCATCCCTGAGACTGAGACGGGTGAGATAAGTGTTGATGCTGAGATGGCTTCAGAGGTCCTAGGTACTCCTGGTGATAAGACAGCTCTCGAGAGCCAAGGGATTTCAGGCACTGATGAGGTTACTGAGACCATGCAGATCCTGGAGGCTCAGGGAATCGAAAAAGTGCAGGATATGGATGAAGTTATGCAGATTGATGAATCATTAACGATTCCTGAACTTGAACAGGTTTTTATGGTAGGCGCATAACTCTAATTAATGTTTGTTTGCATCTTTGTATTATCATAACAATGGAAAACTACATGTGCAGTTATTTTGCAACAATACTAAAACACAAAAATTCTAAAGTCTTGTTATTACAGCCCGTATTAATGTTGAAAGTTTGTTTTTTGTAGGATACTCCAACTGGACATGCTGCGAATTGCACAACATGCAAAACCCTGAGGAGTGAGGTGACTCAGTTAAGGGGCAAAGTCACAAGACTGAAGAGTAAGTTAATCTCCAATGAAGATCAGTGAGTTGAAACCTTTAAGAGCATACAAGAGCCGAAGCAGTTGCTGATGGTGAATGCTGGTGAGTCAACAATAATTGATGTTGGTGAGTCATATAGGCATAACTGCCTATCTTTATATTTTTATTATATTTTATCAATATTTGATTATTTAATAATAATTAAAATTTTAATGGTGATAGAATTTTTTTAATTCCATTTGTTTAAGCTATTCAAACTGATCCATGGCCAGTAACAAATGAGAGAGAGTTAGGGCTAGAGGATGAATCAGAAGATGAGCAGGAAATGCAGGACGACGCGTATGAGGAGTTTGAGTGTGATGAAGACCCTACATGGAGTCCTGAAGAAATCGAAGATGCATATAAAAAACTAAAGGAAGATGATGACTCGGAGAAGACTCATCAGAACCCAAGGTACAAAGATGCAAAATTTATTGCATTTTAACATCTTAGCTCTAAGTATCCTCTGGGAAGTGATTTAGGCCTAAAACCAACTTCCAGTATGAAAGGATCTATTTAGAAACAAGAGTACATGAAATTTGCTTTTTAATTTACTCAGATAAGAATTGCAAAAAAAAAAAAAAAAGAAGAGGTATAGCCAGCCCATAGACTGGAAGTCCCAGGCCTAAAAATGTTTGGTTTGTCCACTCAACCACTTGTAATAAATTATGCATCGTTGGGGTGGGCTAGATAGCTTAAGGGCTCAAAGTTGTCATGCGTGCAATCAACAGAATTATTATAAAAAAGCATTTTTCAGGATGTATGTGAGAATAAAATCCCAACCCACAATTAGCCAGGTTTACAACAAGTTGAAAAACTGGCAACACCCTGAGAAAAACAATAAAAATGATAATCATTTTTTTAAATTGTTATTTTATTATTTCAGATGCTATGATTAAATGAGTATTTCCTTTCAATCATTTTTTACAGGTTGGATCTACAAGGAAAAAACATTCGAGAGGAACCGAAGGGAATTGTTTTCCTTTCCAAACTTCTTCTTTTGTTTCAGTTCTGCCACTTGTGCTTCTTTTCAAAACCCAAACTTTCTGTATCACAGATAGGTACCTTGTTAACCGTAAAAAGTTTCTGCAGAAACTGTAGCCAGACAAAAGTCTGGAAGAGTCAACCAGACCTGCTAGGAAAGTTTCCAGCAGGTAACCTGCTATTAAGTTTTGCAGTGCTCTGTGAGCCGAGTGAAAAGAAAGAAACGATACATTAAAACTGTAATTAAATTCAGGCTGAATTCGATTTAATTTTTATTACTTGTGTACATGAAAATTGGAGCAACATCAGAATTCCCAGCCACTAAACTTGAGTTTAACTGAACGCTATAAGAACAGGGCTTCACACAGTGGGCAAGTTTGTCATTCAACAAAAAGCGAGTAAGTGGCTGAGAATTCTGAAGTTTGGCCCATAAAGTTAAGTGCTTACGGACCAGTGTTCAAGCAACTACTGTAGGTCCTTCTTGGCCCCAATGGCATACATGACACTCTTCAAGAACAAACAGTGCATTTATTATTAATTTTCTTCATCTTCGAATCCACGATAATGGCCATTTTGACTCGGAAATTGTTTCCTGATTTTATTGTAGGCACAACAGGGCAAGGGGTATCGCCTGGAACTACCAATATAACTCCACAGCAGTCTTGTAAATTGGCGATAGGCCACAGAACTCAGGAATCTAGTTAGGGAAATGAGATCACTGTTAATTCAAGGAGGGATTGGATGGAGATAAGTAAATACTCCTTTTAAAAATAAGCAGTTGGGGCAATAAAGCCATTTAGAAAATAAAAAATGTGATTCTATGAGATCAGTCCACGGCGATAAGCTTAGATGTATCAATTATTCAATGCTATGTAAGGTTCGATCGTTCCGATACAAAGTCAACAATACCCCAACTTACTCATCATCACTTTTGTTGCTTTGCCCACGAACAGTTGTGTACGACTTTCCGGCTCGCGTTTTTAGGCCCAGTGCAGCCACTTCTAATACGTGGCGGTTTAAGCAGACGCTTTCAAACCCTGGATGGAGGGTTATGCATACGGTCCGGTCTCCAATGGCTTCTTCCATGACCTCTTCGCAGCGATCGATCTCTTTGCAGCAAATGCACTCCTGCGCTTTTGTAACAAGGCTGACAGAGCAGTTCGAGCACGAACACCTGCAAAATAATGTGAAAAATTCGTCAAACACGAGAAAAATATGTCCGTATAAAATTATTAATTGTCTGACCTCTTCAATAAAACTATCGCATAAAATCAGGACTACAGCTAATCACATAGCAACGAAATTGTAAACTTAAACAAAACACATAGTCGCGTTCGTCACGCGCAAGATTTAACGACGGGTATGTTGAAATTGGAAAATAAAAATATAAATCTACATTCCATGATAATACCATACCATTCATTCGCTGGCACCTCTCCCGAACATCTTCGTTGAAACTGTTGTTCCTCTTCTTCTTCGCGATGAACTCTTTCGTTGTAGTCCGCGGCTTCTTCCTCGGTAGCAAGGGGTTCGCAACTGTCGTCGTACGACGCAAATTCGGACAATTCCCCAATCACTTCGTCAACTGTAAAACTTTCTAGATCACTTTCAGATGTGCAGGAAGAGGAATCCGACGGAGATGACATCTTAAACGTCTTGTTAAAAGGCTCTAAACTCACAAACTTTTCCCAAATGCGAATCTTTTGGTTGATGTTTCTACGTCACAGGGCATAAATCACGTGGTCAAACGCACGACCGCTTTGCGGAGATCTCGCGGGCTATTGTTTTGCGAACTTTGTAATGGCGGACGGTATTTACGCACTTTTCAGTGGGAAATTTCCAGCCCCCGGACGCAAGTATCGTTCCAATTTGTCGCTATTTGTATAATTTTGAATATATACAAAAGATTTATGTTAAAAAGACTCGGAAACAAAAACAAAAATTTTCGTCGTAGTAGCACTTTCATTTTTTAAAATCCTTGTACATGATTTTTAAGTAAGTTTTGATTTTTTAATTTTTACCATGATGTCAGGGCCCCTTTTAATACCAGCCAGTGGCTGATATGGCTCTGCCTAAATTAAGTTGACTTGACTTTCTTATTTCAGAAATCGATTAAATCACCTTTGAAAGGGTGGAATTCCAGGAACAAAAGAATCGAGTTTAGACTTATGTATGAAGACTGGGCAATTGACTATGATAAGGTCAGCGTGCAAAGAAAGTCGTTTCCGATAGCCCGGGGCTAGTGGATTTTGCGATTGCAATAGTGAATTCGGTGCTTAAAGGGGCTATGTCAGCTGGAAAGCATGCGCTCTGAGGTTATGCAAATTACTTTCAACTGTCAAAATTCTATTGTTTTTAACGCGTGACTTTCTCCATGTGCGCTCTGAGGTTATGCAAATTACTTTCAACTGTCAAAATTCTATTGTTTTTAACGCGTGACTTTCTCCTTGTTCTCTGTCACGTCCAAGGCTCCGAATTTAGAGAGGTTAACAAGCGAAATGGGTTTAGATAAGGGATATTTCGATAGAATTTACGGAACGTTTCTTCTCTGGTTATGCTAGATCAAGAATAAAATTGTGACGAGAATTTTACTTGTAGTTTTGGCGTAAAAACGCATGCCATTCATAAAATAGTGCGCAAACAAAAATTCAACAACAACATATTGTCTTATTCAACAAAATAAATCGAAGTTGTATTTTACAAACGAGCTACAAAAGACGCTACACCGAAGATAAAGACCAAGACTGTTTCAAATCATTAACAATTAGACTTATCTGTCGCTAGTGATTTTATAATTTAGATGCTGATAGAACAAGAGACAACAAGTCTTTGTTTTGATCTTAGGGAAACATACATTATCGCGCAAAATTGTTCGATCGTGCCGAATCACTGCGACGTCGAGAAAAACAGAACCAAGTATCATTGGTATACTACTCCACTATAAGCAGTCCGTTGATAATAAGGAAAAGTAAACTCTGCTATTTTCCAAAAATATGCTCGAACACAAACAGTTCAAAAACATGGCATTTACAGGATCTAACTCGTACTAAGGTGCCTCTCTAAGTCCATTGAGAACAATCTGGACGAGCAAACGGTCGTGTTTATCTTTGCCATGAATCCATATAAATACAAGAAAGAATCTAGCCGAATTTTATAATGTTTCCTTCGCCAGGAGTTTCGTTTGGTCGCGAAACTCATGGCCTGATGCTCTTGTAATCGTTTACCAAAAACGGCCGCCGCCAACTCGATAGCCGCTTCATTATATGTCCACATATTTTGAGCACAAGAAAAATCCAAGAGCCAGCAACCTCTAAAATAACTCAATAGAAAGGTTCTGTGAACTATAGGGAAGATTCCATCAAAGATTCCATCACTCATCGTGGAGTAGCCGTCATTAACTCTGCCATTACAACGGCCGCTGATAAGAGGACACAGTAAATCCACGTAAAAACATTCCACAGGCAAACAATTTCAAAATAACGCCAAAAAATTATTCTGTAATCACCATAGAACGATTCTTAATACAAAACTTCGCTAACTATCGAGCGATGGCTGAGATTTAGACAGATAAAAACAACCTTCCAAAATCTCCGACAGAACTTGAAAAAGACGGGCCAACTTTTTCAAGTTTGTTTTCATTGGCTCGCGCATGCGTGTGGGGTGACATAGCCCCTTTAACTTGCCCGACGGGCAACTGAAGATTTTTCGGAGAATTAAAATTACAGAAGTACTGTAAGACAAAATGTTTTAAATTCCTAATAAATTCCTGCAAACTGAAAGTCGCTCCGACCAAGTGAAATCTGCATAAACAAGACGAAGTATCGCATTACATGTCAGACCGTCCCCCACTACGAGCCTCAGCGCTCCGGAAGTTAAAAAATTCGTACCGTCTGGTTGCTATGAAGTGACGTAATCATCCAGTTGAGTATCCATCACTGTAACACTTTTGCGGTCAACCACCGCAGCGCTCGTAAAGTACTTTAATTAAAGCCGTGTTCAAAACCCTGTAGGAAGTCTGTTTATTTTTGAGTCGATTAATGCGCTGCTGACTTTCACGAGGTCAACTTTTGCATAAATTATCAAACATTATGTTAAGCGGGAAATCTACCTATGGTTCGCGGGAGAAGCAACTTCTATAGCGGCGCAAGACAAATGTTTCGAGAGTCGAGGATGTGCTCACAAACTATTCGCTATGCGACGAAAGGAGAAACACTGGCATGATAGCTGCATGTAATGGTAATTTTATCAATCCAGGTCGCGCCGTGTTCGCTCGAGAACGCTGTGACAACCTCGTTTGGCGCGCTTCTCAATACTTCCAAAACATGTTGTAATCGGTAAGTAGACTTAAGCACTTAGTATCGCCAAGCCATTCGAATCAGTGTATACCCAATTCTTTGTCTGAAGATTCTCGCAAACACATATACCAAGTAAATCTGGATGGAAGAGGAAATTGTCCCCCTAAACGCAGCCAGATTATATTTTGAAGGATGGCGGCACAATTCAACGCGTCTTCCAGGTCAGCCCTAATTTATAGTTCGGAAGAGTATAAATTGCGATCTCCCTATTTTCGCTAAAGCTTCCTTTGATAAAACTTCAGTAGAAACAAATCAACGCAGACATGACATTCTCCTGCATGAGACAAGATCGGCTGAAGGAAATATCTGTTTACAAGTCGGGTAAATTATCCATTCTTGCGCGCCGCAAAATCAGCTTAAATCAGTCGCTCGAAACCTGGCATATTATTAAGCCTGAGCGCTTCTAAGAATAACACGTCTAGAACTTCGACGCGTAGAAAAAAAAAGGCAGTTGTTCTATATCCTTTCTGGTTCATCCAGTTAGAAGTCCTGGCATATTATTATGCCTGAGCCCTTCTAGGATATATAACACGTTTAGCATTTTCACCCGTAGCCGTAAAAAAAAAAAATAAAGGTAGTTGTTCTATATCCTTTCTGGTTCATCCAGGTAGAAGTCCTGGCATGATATAATTATGCCTGAGCGCTTCTAGGATATATAACACGTTTAGCATTTCAACCCGTAGCCGTGAAAAAAAATTAGGCAGTTGTTCTATATCCTTTCTGGTTCATCCAGGTAGAAGTCCTGGCATATTATTATGCCTGAGCGCTTCTAGGATATATAACACGTTTAGCATATCGACCCGTAGCTTTAAAAAAAAATTAGGCAGTTGTTCTATATCTTTTCTGGTTCATCCAGGTAGAAGTCCTGGCATATTATTATGCCTGAGCGCTTCTAGGATATATAACACGTTCAGCATTTCAACCCGTAGCCGTAAAAAACAAAAATTAGGCAGTTGTTCTATATCCTTTCTGGTTCATCCAGGTAGAAGTCCTGGCATATTCAGGGGCACCCAACGAATATTTTTCTGAAAATGAGCCGTTAACTACAGAAAACGAAAATTTAGACGCTTTTAAGGCATTTTCAAGCGCTTTTCTGTGTTGTTGGAAAGAATTTATCTGTTCCTCACTCCCAGCAGGTTAGATGGCTATTCTCCCAGCCAGCAGAGCGGCCTTTTCCATGTGTACCAGCCAGCAGAAAAAAAATATCAGTATTCAAATAAGCGCCGCAGGGTTGCTTGGAAATTGCCGCGCTGATTCGAGTATATACGGTAAAAATTAATAACACACAGCCTTATCTCTCGCTTGTCAACCAAGAATAACAACAACTACAATGGTAATGAAAAAGGAACGTCACTAACCCTTCCCTAGATGTACCTTTTGTGAATCCTATTCAGTCCAACTTAAATATGATACATCGGGCGGTTTAATAGGTTTTGACAATGGTGAACTCGCGCTCCGCCAAAACTGGAATTTATTATGTAAGATGGACGAAAAGAATGCATTTACCAAGAACATGCAGATATAACATTTTATCATGACTACTGGCAACCTTAAGATACCTTTCCTTTACACCCTGATAAGTTTGTTCTGCAGTTGGAGCTTCCACAAAAAACCTAAAACACTTAAATCTAAAAACAAGGAAAAAAAGAACCATTAGATGAATATTAAAGGAAACCTACTAAATCCAGCTGAAAGAGGTGTAAAATATAATTACAACAGACAAGTGTTTTTTTGTTTAAAAAAAAAAAAATAATAATAAAATTCTCTCCCTAAGAATGAATGGAATGTTGCTTTCAACATCATCCATCACGGGCATGTAGAGAGGTTTAATTAAATCAACTTTTCCCAAATTTGGTTATATTTTCTGAAAACATGGTTGAAATTGCATTTCTCTTCTTGTCTGTATGTTAAAGCTTTTTCCTTAAAACAGAGCTCCTCAATAACTGCTCTTTATTTTTTTCATTTCTAAACATACACATACTGAATAAGGGCTAGAACATTTTACTTCTTGGTTGAGCAACTTTAACCGCATTTAATACAGTTATAATTGAAACATGAAATTTCTAGTGAAGATGAAAAAAATCTACATAAATGTACCGCATAAACCATGAATCAGTATCTACAATCCATACTACATCTGCAACTTGCAAAAAATGACGACAATTGTACACACATCAGCAGTAAAATTATAACCATGTCTTCCAATTAAACAAGAAAGTTATATAGGAATTTATTAAAACAGCTCTGAGACAGTTACCCTAGTTGAAGCAAAACAAAAAAGGGATAAATGATTTTAAAAAAAAGTTGAGAAGGACAAGTAACTGATAATAAGGCCAAGCTAACAGCACCCATCGTCAGAAGCCTTACACAACGTGTGGAAGAAGAGAGGGTCAAAAGAACCAACAGTAAAAGAATGCTCGTTGTCTTAACCGTAGCCCCACCTACAGCAGGAGAGAGGGTCGCAAGGACGAACAGACAAAGAATGCTCGTTGTCACAATTCTAGCCCCACCTATGACAGGAGAGAGGGTCGCAAGGACGAACAAACAAAGAATGCTCGTTGTCACAACTCTAGGCCAACCTACAGCGGGAGAGAGGGTCGCAAGGACGAACAAACAAAGAATGCTCGTTGTCACAACTCTAGCCCCACCTAATGGCAGGAGAGAGGGTCGCAAGAACGAACAAACAAAGAATGCTCGTTGTCACAACTCTAGCCCCACCTACAGCGGGAGAGAGGGTCGCAAGGACGAACAAACAAAGAATGCTCGTTGTCACAACTCTAGCCCCACCTAATGGCAGGAGAGAGGGTCGCAAGGACGAAAAGACAAAGAATGCTCGTTGTCACAACTCTAGCCCCACCTAATGGCAGGAGAGAGGGTCGCAAGGACGAACAAACAAAGAATGCACGTTGTCACAACTCTAGCCCCACCTACAGCGAGAGAGGGTCGCAAGGACGAACAAACAAAGAATGCTCGTTGTCACAACTCTAGGCTAACCTACAGCGGAAGAGAGGGTCGCAAGGACGAACAAACAAAGAATGCTCGTTGTTACAACTCTAGCCACACCTACAGTAGGAGAGAGGGTCGCAAGGACGAACAAACAAAGAATGCTCGTTGTCACAACTCTAGCCACACCTAATGGCAGGAGAGAGGGTCGCAAGGACGAACAAACAAAGAATGCTCGTTGTCACAACTCTAGCCCCACCTACAGCGAGAGAGAGGGTCGCAAGGACGAACAAACAAAGAATGCTCGTTGTCACAACTCTAGCCCCACCTAATGGCAGGAGAGAGGGTCGCAAGGACGAACAGACAAAGAATGCTCGTTGTCACAACTCTAGCCCCACCTAATGGCAGGAGAGAGGGTCGCAAGGATGAACAGACAAAGAATGATCGTTGTCACAAGTCTAGCCCCACCTACAGCAGGAGAAACAGTCACAAGGACAAATGACCAATGAATACTCAAACATGAGCAAGCCCTTTAGTGAGAGGAATAGTGTTCTGTTTACATAGACTTACTCTACTGTCAGGCAGGTTAAGTTAAAAGAAGTTTAAACATGACCAAGTGGTTGACTGTCTGCCGCTATATGGAAAAGGAAATCAAAGATCCATTGCTAGAAAATTACCAAAATACACTATACAACACAGTTCAATGATGCATTCTCTTCACACCTACCAGGTACATGTCTACAGAAACGAATGTCTTTTTATAAGTAAATCAATAAATTGTTTTTTAAGGGGAATTTTCAAAGGTATTTGTAGCAGCATCAAAGTTAAATTATCATTCTTTACATGTGTATGTTTCCATAATGTTCTTTCCTGTCCTTTGTTCCTTTGTACTAGGATAAATTAAATTTCACGATTAATCATTATGGTACTTCACTGATCCATTGACTACAAAAAGATCTTATGTTGACATTCATGTTCTGATTAATACCATAACATACATTAATTATATTACTCATAAAATGAATGTTTACCTGGGCTCAAATCATATTTCCTCTCCTGTCACTACAAGCTTAAGAAAAAGAAACAGAAAAGCATTATTATTATTTTCATTATTATTCCCATTTGTGCAGCACTAATTGCTGATGTACATGGCACAATATTACTCTACCTCTGATGATGAATATGGGGAAAATAATGTTAAATTTAGACAACAGACAAATCTAATAATAAATAGGTCAGTGTTTGTCCAGGGTCACATCCAACTTCAATATGATGATTGTATGAAATATCAGGATATCCAGGTTAACATGGTATAACAATTGCATACTTGTAATTTCCTACTAAATTCTTATTTATTATTATCTGTTTCTTAGAATATGTATTGAAATTACTGCAGAGAGAAATTTGTATGCTGCACTACTAGGCCTCAAAAGCTGAGTTTTAATCTCTTGAATGTAGAACTTATTCCATAGTGTTTCCTTTTTTTATACCAATGAGAGCTATAAGGATGAGAAAACCAATGGAATATTGTGTTTTTCAGTTAATATTAATCAGCCTAGACATATTGTTTCAAACTTGACCTGTTGCAGCCATTGTTTAATTCTGCAGTATCTATTCCAAAAAGACACTTGTAACAAATCTTAGTGTGGGTTAAGTAAGATAGCAAATACAAAAACATGAATTCTCCATGTAACGTACTACTGCTCTAGAAGTATATTGTTTTAATGTCAAGGGTACATGGGGTGGGTTAATGAAACTTCTTAATACAAATAGGGCTGTATAGGTAAAAGGATTACAGAGGATAAGCTTCTTTATGACTCAGTCAATTCTAAACATGCCCACCCCCCTCCACAGGCATTTGTCATTTTTTAATTCGAAAGCTGCAAATGCCTGCCCCCACTGTGGGGCCAGTAGATACATACAAAACCTCACCATGGAAATAAAAGTTGGAACAAATGCCCCAGTATCAAAGCAAAAGTTACATGTACGTCACCTTGTAAAAAGCTGAAAATTGTTACTGTCAAACTCCAAAAACAGTGAACACCTGAAAATTTTCAGGAATGTTGATTGTGTACTGGCCAAACACAATTAAGTTCAGGAATATGCAAGCAAAACTCTAAACCACAAACTAATTACCATTGCTGTTTGTGTGTAAGTTATCTCGTGCCTTATTGCCTGATTCTCGTAACAAAATAATATTCCATAAATATTTCTGGTGTTCATGGTTTTGCGAGTTTCACAGTAAACATACTTAACAACTTAACTCAGCAACCTTACAGTTTTCCTGATATCCATACAGACCCCAAAGACACTGCGAAGAGGACAACTTTACAACCCAAAATTACTTTATAAGATAAACTTTCCATGGTAGACTTGGCAAACAGTATGGCATATACAGAGCGCATACATAAGTACAAGTTTAGATGGTACCCCTTAAGGGGGTAAGGTTAATTAAACAATGAAAAGTTTCCTACCCAAATGAAGCTTTTGTCAATGAAAAATGCCCACTGTAGGAACAAAATGTCAGAAAAATTCCCAGGGAGAATGGGTATTGACTGAGCATTAGGATAAATGAAGTAAATATATTTACATGTACAACTACACAGAATTTGAATTGAGATAAAATCTTTCCAAGACAGCGCAGAAGTACAACACAATAAAAGAAAGGATGATATTCTGGAATCGAGAAAATGCAACTTTTCAAAAACACAATGAGTCGGATTTTTGAATTGCTGTTAAAACTCGTTGTAGCACATGCTGGCTGTTTTGTTAGTTTTTTCAAAATGTCTTGTTGACGTAGTCAAGCATTATCAGAAAATATTACAGCTCAGGGTTCAGTATGAAAGCTACTGTAAATAATTAAAAGCAAAATAAAGAAACGACACCAACTAATATGCACCGAAATAATTCTTTCACAACACACTCCTCAGAAGACTCGATCTACAGTAGTATTAAAAAACAATTTTCGGTTAATGTTATTGAATTATATTATGATAGCATCGTGTTCGCGTTCCCCGAGCTTTCTCGACCAGCGGAGAAAAAAAAATGAGCTTACACAGGAAATGTTTAAGTTTGTTTCCCCTTGTGACATCAATTTACACGGTTGAGAAAAACATGAGGTTAATTGTCCTGTACGACTAGGCACATTTTACAATTAAAGAATCTGAATTCATTACTCATCCTTTTTATCTCCACTATCTCGTTCGCGCTTTTCGAAATGGTTTCATCCGAAAACTACCAATACACACTGAAACTAAGCCAACCCTTGACTAACAATAAGACTAAGAAAAGACGAATCGTTTTGAAAAGCTAACGGCTGTGCGCCAAAAAACCGAGAAGCGATTTTAATGGCATTTAGTGACATGCAGATAAGTAAGGCAAGGGAATTAAAAATAACATGCATGCATAATAGTAGACAATATATTCAGCATATTCAAAGAAACCTTACCTTTTGCATAAACATGAATCTCATGAATCGTCCTAACCGCCGCTGAATCGTACCGCCTGGAAAGACCGCCAAATTTCGAGTGATGCCAGTTATCCAATGGCGGAGCGTAGCCTGATTTCTAATTTCTAACAGCGGTGCTCACGTACAGATTTTTTGGTCAGCGGCAAATAAATCATCAGCGGGCGACTCCGCGCGCACAATAGGGTCCTTTCGAAATTATTGGACGCGCGCTCCTGAGAACTAGGTACTTGCATGTAAACGAGGCTTAGAGGACAGCTGGGAAAATAAAAAAATAGAAATGCATTCACTGTCTTCACTGTAAGTTGAAATGCTCCAAGTTTTGCAAAAGTCACGGTGAATTTTTGTTCGGTAGCAAACTGCTCGAACAGTTCAAGGAATCGTCCGGATCTATCCTTTTTCTGTTTTCCTTCAGGGAATTTTAGAAGGCTATGGAAAAACTTCTGTAGACGTTGTGATCCCGAATTCCAAAATCAAAAAAACCCTCGGATTTGCAGCGCACACTTCGAGGCTTCATCCATCAAAAGGTCGCTTTGCGGAAGAAAAGAAGTTATTCCAGGTGAATTACCGAAATATTTTAATCCCTCGACCCACCAATGTCGTGTTTCTTCCCGTGAAAAGAGACTGGAGGACAGAAAGAGACGTGCTGTTGATGAAAAATGTCCTGAACCTCAAAAGAGAAGCCTTACCGAGGAAGACAAAGACATTTGTTTCTTAAGCGACGATGCAGCCCTTTTAGATCACAATTATTGCCACCTTCTTCCTAACGACAAAGGAACTCAAACGGACTTTCCTTACGAAGATCTAGAGGTTTTAACCAGTAAAATTGACGCTTTAAAACAAGAGAACGCCGAACTTAAATCAAAGTTATCAAACAAAAAACAATTGAAAAGAGAGCTCTTTGTGGATGATGTTTTGAAAGATGACGAGTCTGTCAAATTTTTACGGGTATACCTAGCCTTGCTTGCTTTATGATGATATTTAATTTGCTCAAGCCGTTTGCAGAAAAACTTAAGTATTGGGACAAAAACAAAGAAAAAAAAGTAAGCTATCACAAAGATTCAAGTAAAAAAAAGCCTGGAAAGCAAAGATTATTGACCATTATGGAGGAATTTATCTTAACTTTGGTGAGACTCAGACTTGGGCTTTTAAGCAGACATCTTACAGATATCTTTGGAGTATCAGAAGGATCAGTTAGCAAAGTTTTCACAACGTGGATTTGCTTTTTATCTACAGTTTTTCGTGACATTCTTCTTAAATGGCCTTGTAAGGAAGAAATTAAGAAAAAGTTGCCAAGTTCTTTTAATAAATTTCCAAGCACTCGAATAATAATAGATTGCACAGAGATATTTTTGCAAAAGCCAACATCCCCTAGTGCCCAGAGAGCTACATGGAGTAACTATAAACAGCACAATACCATGAAAGCACTGGTGGGAATCACTCCAACAGGTTACTTCTCCTTTGTTTCTAAACTATGGACTGGAAATGTCAGTGACAGATACATCACAGAAAGAAGTGGTCTACTGGACAAACTTGAAGAGGGGGATTCTGTTATGGCCGACAAGGGGTTCAACATCAGAGATCTGCTTACAAGAAAGAAAGTTGCACTTAATATCCCACCACTTTGCAAAGGTACCTTTCCAATAAAGGGAGCTAATGGGGTAGGGGTGGAAGAGGGTATGCTAAGATAAAAGAGAAGGTCTCCCTGGACAAAGTAAAAAAAAAAAAAAAAAAAAAAAAAAAACCTCAGATATAACAGCATCCATTACTTGTTGCTTGTAAAAAAGGATCTTTCTAACTAAACAGAAGAAGTTTCTTAGGAATATTTTTTATATTATAGGGTTAAGTTGAACTGCTCAAAGATAAAGGTAGTCTCTACTAACTTCCAAACATGTCTACATAGCATCCATTACTTGTTGCTTGTAAAAAGGATCTTTCTAACTAAACAGAAGAAGTTTCTTAGGAATATTTTTTATATTATAGGGTTAAGTTGAACTGCTCAAAGATAAAGGTAGTCTCTACTAACTTTCAAACATGTCTACATAGCAGGGTTGGATCCAGAAAATTCAGAAAGAGCTGGTGTGAGGCAGTGGTTTGCCACTTCCACCCATCCAATAATTTAGTACAGGTTTTGTTTGGAAAAAAGGTTTCCAAAAAAGCAAGTACTTTACTATCAGTACCTTTTGAATTGGCATTTACTTCATTCAAAATCCTTTTTTCTCCTCTTACACAGGAAAGCAACTTTCAAAAAAGGCAGTAAAATCTACCCGTACCATTGCAAGTGTTCGGATCCACGTTGAACGTGCTATTGGACGTCTTAAGGACTTTAGAATTCTACAAGGGAACTTCCTTCTTCAAATGCTACCCACTGCAGACAATATTCTAAGTGTTTGTGCTGCTCTGTGTAATTTGCTACCACCACTGGCCAAATGACTGACGCATTTGTCCAGAGAGCAGAAAAGCAGACCTACTTAGTGTATGTAAATGGTAAATGAAACATGTATTAAACGTATCCAGAGACAGATCAATAAAATTATGGGGTATCTAATCCAGCACAGACAAAAAACACTATTAATTTTAAGCACCTTCACTTTTACAATCAGCATCTAACGGCAGTCACTCTATAATGACTTAAGTATGTCATGGTGGAATAGTTCCTGAACTATATACTCCACGAAGAAGTTTCTCAGCTTTTGGAGCATTTCACTCCACAAATCACTATCAAACTTAACGTTTACAATCAATATTCCTTTGAGGGTATATATAACTAGATCACAGCGATGAATCCCTGTTATCCCCATCAGTCCCTGGATTTGGTAGTTCCATTTGGTTTCTTTTTTTAATTTCATACTTGCCATCCACAAGCATGAGGTTCTCCTCAGCTGCAACATGTGGAGGGAGATTTCTTTTTGCATACATGCTTTTAACTTCAATTAACTTCTTTTGGCAGCAAGCACAAATCCTTATACCATCAGGACTGGCTCCTAAGAAGGGCCATAATGTGTTTACAATGAGTCCACTTTTTTCTATTGACAACTTTTCATGATTTTTGTTCTGTTTTTTTATGTAAAGACTAAGTGCTCGCTTTTCTTTTTCATGCCCCCATGTCAACTGTCGTGGCATGGCATCTTCAGCAATTGGACAGTAATTCATGAGATGTTTAATAGTGTTTCTTCTGTCTGTGCTCTCTCTAAGGTGGCACACAGTGTAAAATGAGGAAGCTGTAATTCTTCCTGCCCTTTGATCAAACCAAAATTGAGACTGGGATTGATAGACAGTTTTCTTGTTGATCATTTCTGCTTGCTCTTCATTAAATGGAATAGACTCGAGGAATTCAACTGCAAGTTCTTTAGAAACTGTAGGCATCACTTTCTCAGTATTAACAGAAACAAACACTTTGGCGTAATCATTCATTGAATATACATGTACACTTTGAACACTTTCTTCTTTACAGACATTAACATCACTGCTGATGAAAGCTCTGACTTCTTCCTCTGTATGCCTGGGTCCTTTAGTTGAAGATAAAAAGGCAGAGCTGAAGAGCTAGGACATGTTTCCAGCAACCCAGCTTTAAAATCTTGTTCCAGTTCAGTCACATTATAGGGAATACAAATTGGATTAAAATCTCTTGGATGAATTGGGTCTTTCAATGTCACACCGTAACTACCACTCGTTTGAAGGTCCTGAATGGGCAAACTTCCCTCATTTCTCTTTCCTCTCTTTTTCCACATGCACTGTCCTGATGTACATGATTGGAGATCATTGAATCTCACATTTGCTTCTAGATCAAACAATGCTGCAGCTATGTGCCGGCAACCTCCATCTGCCCTGTTTAAAGGAGGACCAATATGACAAATATGTATCTCACACATATTAAAAAAACTTTTGAGGTAAATGTTGCCCGTGACTAATTCCACATGTCCATCAAATATGATCAATATGATCAGAGATAAATGGAACAGTGAATGTTACAAGCTTCTGAGTATCCAGCTTTTAGTCCCCTATCTCAGCTAGATAAACAATTTTTTTTGGGTTGCTAAGACGGTGCGGCTCGTGAGATCCCGCGAATAAAGTAAAAGCAGATATTAAAAAAACTTTTGAGGTAAATGTTGCCCGTGACTAATTCCACATGTCCATCAAAAAATAATTTGTACCCCAATAAAGATTTGTAACTTTTTAGGCTTTCGCTGTTGTATACGGGATCTTTACCCACCAGGTAATTAAAAAGATCGGGGAATCTAAAGTCCGGTACGTTAGTAAAGTTTTTGGTCCATTGGGAAAAAACACGGTTTTCGTTATCCAACGGATTTGCGAGATCTCCCTCATCGGTTTTCAGTTGCTCTTTCATAGAAACTCTTGGATCGACTGGTGCTTCCTCTTCAGCAATTTTTGGGACTTTCATCTCCTCACTTTTCTCACAAAGTTCTACCAGTTCAACCTTACGTTTTCCTGAGCTTTGAATGCCCCTTTGTTTTAAGTATTCTTTTAACCAAGGAACCGGTTTACAGTGAAAACTGCCTGCAGCAGAGTCAGCCATCTTGTGTCCTCTAAGCCTCGCTTACATGCGACTACCTAGTTCTCAGGAGTGCGCGGTCAAAAATATCGAAAGGACCCTATTCGCGCAGAAAGAAAATTTCTAGCAAATTAGAGGGATAAAATACCTCCAGCAAGAATTTTTGATACATTTGATAAATTCTTGACCGTAGATTTAAGACTTTACTTCCCAGGAGAACAGCCGAAACCTAAGTTCCCAGCCAGCAAAATTTTCTCTGTAGAACAGATATTGTGAGGAACAGATCCTTTGGGTGCCCCTGCATATTATTATGCCTGAGCGCTTCTAGGATATATAACACGTTTAGCATTTCGACCCGTAGCCGTAAAAAAAAATTTAGGTAGTTGTTCTATATCCTTTCTGGTTCATCCAGGTAGACGTCCTGGCATATTATTATGCCTGAGCGCTTCTAGGATATATAACACGTTTAGCATTTCGACCCGTAGCCGTAAAAAAGCAAAAATTAGGCAGTTGTTCTATATCCTTTCTGGTTCATCCAGGTAGAAGTCCTGGCATATTATTATGCCTGAGCGCTTCTAGGATATATAGTAGCAGTTTGACCCGAAGAAAAAACAAGCTCAGCCGTTCATTTTGTAGCAGATTTTTATGCGTTTTTGTCTGTGTTAGCAATGTGATCGACTTTATACGCAGTCCTTAATAATATGTTTTTTTCTTTGACGGCACTGAATAATTTTAGCCGAAACCTGAGCCGTACATTTGTTGAATGCCGCGCTTTAATTAAATTTCTCGCCCTAGAATTATGACATGTGGCGGGAAAATTGACGCCCCTATCGTATTAGATGCGAAATATGATCAGAGATAAATGGAACAGTGAATGTTACAAGCTTCTGAGTATCCAGCTTTTAGTCCCCTATCTCAGCTAGATAAACAAATTTTTTTTGGTTGCTAAGACGGTGCGGCTCGTGAGATCCCGCGAATAAAGTAAAAGCAGATATTAAAAAAACTTTTGAGGTAAATGTTGCCCGTGACTAATTCTTACTGATTCAGAGAAAGCTACTATTTGTCTAAATTTTGCTTCACAATCATTTACACCAAGTGAGAAACGTAAACAAAAGGTTTTGATCCTGAACTCCAGTGAGAAATTTATTATGATTTCAACGCCGTTTTTTTTTTCTTTAAAAATATGTTTCCAAATTGTAAAATGTCTAAAATGCATGTTAATCATTCACGTGTTGCGGTGGACTTAGCAAAAAATCTACGTCGTGGCAGCGCCGAGAGCAAAACAGCAAAACTAGTTGAAGATATCGGGAGTGAATAATTGCGTTGAACCCAAAGCGTTACAGTAAGCATCTTCACCAGAGGTTAACCAGTATTATTATACATCAGACTCACTATGAAAAATCTGATTGGTCGAGAGCATTCAATCAATTCACTACAGCTTGTGAACTTGACCTGATAAATGCAATATCTGCTGCAGATATTGCATTTGTCATGTCAAGTTCAACGTCTGCCTGGTTACCAAGCCCCTTGGAGTGTTCTCCTCAGAAACAGAATGGCTGAATGTCTTCTTTGCCTATTGTTTGAAAAACGTATAAATAAAACAATTATTGAATTCGGTTTTCGCATGATATCATGAATTATCAAAACCTCGTGTCTGTATTATCTGCCTCAGAACACAGACCTCGGTTTTGATAATTCATGATATCATGCTCAACCTCATCCAATAATTGTTTGATATGTGGTTTTTAGCACTGTGTTCAAAGAAAAACGTTTATCTGTTATTTGGACCTTCATTCCGTTAGCTTCACTTAAATTCCTCATTTCATCATTGTGAGTTGGCTTTCAAGACAAAGGCATTTATAACCAAAAGGTGAACACTGAATTACTGTAGTAGTGTGTCAATAGTGTCTTACCAGGTCTACTTACAGTTTACACTCTTACGGTTATTTATTGCCTTTGTTAAATAACTACAGCTCATTGTAATGAATAAATAAAGCCAGTAATTTAATAATTTACAGTGTAATTAAGAAAGGAATAATTAATTAATATTTTTTCATTCTGCTCGCGAAGAACTTTTTTTGGGCTAGTAAAAGTGACTTTCGGGCTAGTAGATGTTAGTTACACCTTGTCCGAAGGGCAAGCTGTAAAATTGACTTTCTTTGCACCCTGTAAGGTATGTATGAAATACGTTCAAGGGACCCATCGTTTATTACGTCTCGGCAGGGGGGAGGGGGGGGGCTGAGGGGGGTACAATTTTCTAAGAGGCTTGATTTTGGGGGTCAGTTTTGAAAATGCACAGAATGTGAGGGGGGTCGAAATATTAAGACACAGGGGTGGCCTTCTATGTAAAAGTTGTCAAACTATATTATGATTGAAGGAAATCCAGGTTTCCTTTAAAAGTAGACAAAAAAAATACACTTCGGCCGTTCTTTGTCAGCAACAAAATGTTACCGTATAAAGCTCGGCGCCCAGGAACCTATCAGCTATTTCTCCTACCAGGAATGAAGCGTGCATGTACGCACATACGTCTATGCATACGGCCGAAATCTAAAAAAATCAAAGAAAGCCTATCGTCAACTCGTGGGAACGTTGTTTAGAAAATGATCAAATGGTTATCAACTCTGGTTTTCCCACAGTAAATTGTAGGAAATGATAGAAATTCAGATTGTTTATCCATGTACAATATCTTTGCTCTGGAAACACAATTCTTTTCTTTTTGTTTATTGCACTTTATTAAATAACAGTTATTTAGGTAGATATTTATAGAAAAAACAACGAAACAAATAAGCAAACAAAACAAGCCAAAAACGGGAAAAAAAGAAAGAAAGAAGATAAAAAAAGAATTATACAAAGCGGGACTTGAACCCGGAACCTTCAACTCTATGCAACTTTACTTTACCACCACACCACGAAGACTGATAACGTTACTTAGGTGAAAACTCTTTAACTTAATGCGTTATCCATGGAACTTCCGCCAGCAAATTCGTTCAGTATGATCGAGCTGCATTAACCGAGCTATTGACAGTAAAAAACAAAGTCAACGCATTTCATGGCAACGAATGAATAAAATAACATGTGCTTTACAAAGCCGATACACCTCGTCAGCGAAGTAGGAGGCAAAGCATATGTTTTCGTATCTCGATTTCTCCTGTTATTTAGAAGCTAATGGTCAAAATCACATCCATTTTCGGCCCATACAGGTTCTTAAGAATAGCATGGCATGACATTTTCTTACTTTCAGATCACTTTCCAGCAAGCTGGAATTTGTATATCCCCCGTGATCTTTCGGAGTCAGAAGAGTAATTCCTCATTTTCTCGTCAAATTTAACGCCTGGACGAGTCAAAGGCTCTTGAAATCCAATCCCCAAGTTAACCATCGTACTCATTTGAAAGACTCCTACGTGTCTTAAATTTGGTAAGACTGTCATAGTTTGTCACGCAACTCAATGTACTTGCGCATGCGCGCACATGTCATGTCCTTCGGCATGCTTGATTCATAAATAAAAAATCTTGCAACGTTGCTGATGCGAACTACAACATGGTGTCAGAAGTGGGATAACAACCCCGAAACCAGTTAGTTCGTTGTCTCCGTCCACGGTCTATCCAGCATTTGTCCCCGTTGGTCGCTACACCCGTTCGATACAAAACACTACGTGGCAAGCAAGCATTAATATAGCAGAGCTCGCCGGACTACCCATTCCACGAATGGATTGGTCCTCAACCGACGCGCCACAAGCCTTTAAGAAATTCAAAAGCCTCTGTCAGCTTTATTTCACTGGTCCGCTAAAAGGAAAAAGCGAGGAAGAGCAAGTCAGCTACCTCTTAATATGGTCAGGCGAAGAAGGAATCGAGCTAGTTTCCACGTGGTCGCTAACAGCCGATGAAAAGAAACAGCTCAGCACATACTGGGAAAAGTTTGAGGATTTCGTGGCGCCGAGAAGCAACTTTAGGCTTGCACGCTACAAACTCCGCACCCTGAAGCAGGAAACTGGTGAATCAGTCGATTCATTCCTCAAGAAAGTACGAATTTTAGTAAACGAGTGCAAGTACACGAACCCGGACGAACACATCATCGACGCTCTCATCCTCGGATCGAACAACCCGCGCGTTCAATCAAAACTCCTCGAGTACGATGCCACTCTGACACTTAACAAAGCAGTGGGCATCGCCAGAACCCAGGAAGCCACGAGTACTCAATTACAGGACATCAGAGGTGGCCAAATCACCACAGTCGATGCTCTGAGACAACAACATGGCCGAAACACACGATACAGGGCACCCAACATGAGCACACCACCAGCACAGGGTACCCAAGGCGAAAAGTGTGGAAATTGTGGCACCTTCCACGATCCACCCCGTAGATCGTGCCCAGCATATGGAACAAAATGTGATGCCTGCGGCAAGCTTGGCCATTGGAGATCTGTTTGTCGTTCCCGCCCAAGGGCCAAAACCAGTTATGAGACATCCAGGGGTAAACAGCACAGGCCACAACAAGGTGTACATGCCATAGACACCACTGAGCCCAACACCGACTATCCAACAGTACAGAATATCGCTGTTCCACACACGCTAGATACCCCGCAACTGTATTTTCACTCCCTGCATATCGACAGTGTTGTCGAAAGGGACACTCAGGCCTTATTACAGCTAGAAGTGAACGCAGGTCAGCGCACCATGCCCCTACTGTGTAAAATCGATACAGGAGCCGAAGGCAATGTCATCCCTGTCGACACGTACAAACAGCTGTATCCGCAGTCAGCATACAGCCCAGATGGTGCACCTCTCGGTTTGTGTCCTTCTAACACAACAATTACTGCCTTCGGTGGCCACACTATACAGCACTATGGAACTTGCGAACTTAACTTATCACACAACGGCCACTCCAAGCCGTACCCTTTTCACGTGGTGAACACTACTGGGCCAACGATCCTCGGCCTCCCTACCTGCAGGGATATGAAACTCGTCACCCTCCACTACAGCCTCACCACTGCCACCTCGCCAGAGGCAACAAAGCCCACACAGAAACCCCCTGGCGATGCCGATGCAAAGAAAGAGCTACTCATCCAGTACAAAGACTGTTTTACGGGCGTTGGTTGTTTTCAAGGGGAGTTCCACATTACCTTGGACCCTACGGTTCCACCCGTCATCCACCCCCCACGGCGAGTACCCGAGGCACTGCGTGAACCACTAAAAAGGGAACTTGACGCCCTTGTCCAGCAGGGCATCATCACCAAAGTAGACGAACCCACTGACTGGGTTAATTCATTGGTCTGCGTTACAAAGAGCAATGGCACACTTCGGCTGTGCCTAGACCCTAAGGACCTCAACCGCGCTATCAAGCGGCCACATCACCGCACCCCCACGCTCGACGAGGTCTTACCACGGTTAAGTGGCGCCAAATACTTCTCTATTGTTGACGCCCGCAGTGGTTACTGGAACATCCAACTCGACCACGAGAGCTCCTTGTGCACCACCTTCAACTCACCTCATGGGCGGTACAGGTTCCTGCGGCTCCCATTCGGCCTCATCTGTGCCCAGGACATCTTCCAGAAAAAAGTAGACGAGGCATTCGGCGATCTCCCAGGCGTCACGGGTATCGCCGACGACATAGTTATCTATGGGCGTGACCAGAGTGAGCATGATGCAAACTTAAGAGCAGTTATGGAACGAGCACGCGAAACTGGCCTCCGCTTCAATCCAGACAAGTGTAAGATAAGGTGCACTGAGATACCCTTCTTTGGAAATATCATCAGTGACCGCGGCCTTCGCCCAGACCCACAGAAGACGAAAGCAATCACCAACATGGACCCCTCAGCGAGCCCTGCTGACCTACAAACCTTTCTCGGCATGGTACAGTTCCTCAGTCGTTTTGTACCCAACCTAGCTTCCCTATCAGCTAACCTCTGGGATCTGACAAAGAAGAGCAGCGACTTCCAGTGGGGCCCAGAACACCAGTCAGCCGTCGACAAGATCAAAAAGGCAGTCACTTCCACCAGCTCACTCCAGTACTTCGACAGTACAAAGCCAGTCACCATCCAAGTTGATGCATCCATGCGTGGTCTTGGTGCGACTCTCTTTCAAGACAAAGGCCCTATTGAATACAGAAGCAAGCTCCTCACTGCAACTGAAACCCGTTATTCAAACATTGAAAGAGAAATGCTTGCTATTGTACATGGCCTCGAGAAGTTTCACTACTATGCATATGGCCGACACGTCATTGTTGAGACAGACCACAAGCCGTTAGAGGCGATTTTCAGGAAACATCTCTCGTCCTCTCCGCCACGCATCGCAAGAATGATGCTTAGGATTCAAAAGTATGATACGGAAATAAAGTATGTGCTAGGAAAGAATGTTCCACTGGCTGACGCACTGTCTCGAATCAGCCCCCTCCCAGGTGACACAATTGAAGGGCTTGATGTCTCAGTCCATGAACTCCACCTCCACCTGAATGCCACCCCAACAAGGATCAATGAAATTAAAGAGGAAACAACTAAAGATGAACTTCTCCTCTCACTCCGTGCATTTATCACGCAAGGTTGGCCCGATACGAGATCGGAATGCCCAGCACACCTTCATGCATACTGGAATTATCGCGATGAACTAACCGTCGCAGATGGTATAATCCTGAAGGGAACACGTATCATTATCCCTAAACGCCTACAACCCGCCGTATTGCAGCAGCTGCACTACGCACACCAGGGCGCAGAAAAGTGCAAACTCCGTGCCAAGGGATCAGTGTTCTGGGCCAACATAAACCGGGACATTGAAGAAAGGGTAAAAGGCTGTGCTCCATGCCAACATAACCAAAACATGAACGTGAAGGAGCCCCTCATGCCCCACGATGTTCCACAAAAACCTTGGCACACCCTTGGTTCTGACTTGTTCTTTTGGAACAACTCGCCCTATTTGCTAGTATCTGATTACTGCAGCAAGTTTCCCCTAGTGAGGAAGTTGAACAACATCCGATCAGACACAACAATTGCCAACCTGAAATCCATATTTGAAGAGCATGGCATTCCAAGCAAACTTGTCACTGGCAATGATGCTCAGTTCACCTCCGCCATATTCCAGGAGTTTAGCAGTAGCTATGGATTTGTCCACACAACCACTAGCCCATATTTCCCACAGGCTAATGGTTTTATCGAGAGAACAGTGCAAACGGTAAAGAACCTTTTGCAAAAGTGCAAGGAATCTGGTGCAGATCCTCATCTCGCTATGCTATGCCTGCGAAGCACCCCTCTTGATCACAGCATTTCGTCGCCAGCAGAACTCTTAAATTCAAGAGTTTACCAAGCCAACCTTCCAACAATATCTAAACCAAGCCTCTCCCTGTCAGCAGATGGAGATACCAACTCCAAACTCCAAACAAGGCTGGAAAAGCAACAGTTGCAATACGACAAAACCTCCAAGCCTCTCCCCGCAGTACACCCTGGAGACCCTGTGCGTGTCTTCAATCCCCACAGCCACAAGTGGGAACCAGGTGTTGTTAGACGCAACATGCAGACGCCTCGCTCGCATCTCGTCGACATGGCAAATGGCAGTGTCCGCCAGCGTAACCGCCGCCATATCCGCCCTACAGGGGAACCCATAACGTTGCAGAGCGGCAGTGACGTTGAAGCTGCAGAGCCCCCACTACACCGCAACCTGAAACCTGCACCACCTCACCAAGTGCACTATCTAATGAAAGCACCCCTACAAGCGAACAGACCACACCAACATCCCTGGCACCTAGCCCGGCAACCACACCAGGTTCCTTGACCGGAAAAGCTACCGGTACACTGCGTCGTTCCACCAGGGTGATCAAACCCCCTGTCAAGTTGAACCTATAAACTGAACTCAAAACTGATTTCTTACCAAGTTATTGTTGCAGTTTAGGATCACGAACATTTACATGGACAGTGAACATTGCTTAATTTTCTTTTTTGTTTGTTTGTTTGATTACGTTAGCTTCTATTGTGCGTGTTTTGTTTTACAAGTTGTCCTCCTCCCTCCTTATTTGGAAAGAAGGGGGATGTCATAGTTTGTCACGCAACTCAATGTACTTGCGCATGCGCGCACATGTCATGTCCTTCGGCATGCTTGATTCATAAATAAAAAATCTTGCAACGTTGCTGATGCGAACTACAACAAAGACCTCTAACGGTGCTGTAGAAAATTTGCCACAAAGAAAACTCTGAGTCTGAGCAGCGAACGCCCAACGATGCACGCTGTCATCGAAGAATTTGATCCCACCGAACTTCGGAGAGCGCGTGCTTCTTCGGAAGCGATAGATCTTCGCACTCTCGAGTTCGGACCCGATTAATTACGAAGTCCGTCTACTACGAGTGAGCGAGTGACTCATTTGCATATCTCTGTCCCTGCAATAACTAGTGGTACGCTCGCGCGTACCCACGAGTTAAAAATATATGGATTTTTCAGATTCTTTTTTTATTTCCTGAAAGCATTTTTTTTGGCATTATGCTGGTGTTTTTATCTTAGGATTTCCTTTATCCTTTTACTGATTAAGTGGAGTGATCACTTTTGACTAAGCCAACTCCAATTCTATCTCGGAGAAAATGTCACGGCTCTCATAACTTTGTTGACTTATCCTGTGTCAATATACACAGCTGCTGAGCCTAGCTTCAGCGGTATGAAGAGACTGCAAACTCCTTTACCAAGGACCATGACAGACGAGAGATTGAGCTCTCTTGAAATCCCGCATATGAGCACAAGGACGTAATTGATATTGATGGCATTATAACAGTTTGCCTTTCTGAAGGGTACACAACTCGCCCTTTGCTTGGAACCTTCTTTATTGCGTCACTGTTTTACCCTTTTTTTGCCGTAAACACTGTACCTTACCGATAACTCTAGAGATGGATAAAATAAACAAGTAATCACTGCATTTTCCTTCGTCTTTATTTACTAAGAATGTCCTGCAGAAAACGCAGGAGATGGCATTTCCGAGACCCTAAAGTTTTAAAAAAGTTTCTGGGGCAGCATTTCTCCAGACTCCCCCAGGTTTGGGGCGCCTTTGTCGTGCTAACGTTTCTTCCCCTGCGTGCACCTTGGGGGGGAGGGGGGAGGGGGGAGGGTGGGGGAGGGGTTGCATTTTAAAAATTGTTATTACCAAGGGGGTACAATTTCCATATGTAATTTTTTGTGGGGGGTAAAGTTTTGTTTGGTTTGGGGGAGGGTGGGGGAGGGGCTGCATTTTAAAAATTGTTATTACCAAGGGGGGTACAATTTCCATATGTAATTTTTTTGTTGTTGGGGGGGGGAAGTTTTGTAACACCACACTTTTCTGAAAACCCCCGCCCCCCTCTGGGGCGTAATAAACGATCGGTCCCTAAATATAAATTGATGCCAATTAGGTCCAACATTTCGTGGTTCTCCTCTTGTCAAAGTTTACAGTGGAACCCCGCTCTACAGATACCCGCATAATACTGACACCCGTATATAACGGACAACGGTTTCGTTTGTGCCGACGAAAAGCACATTTTTTTGTATAAAATTAACCTACTTAATACGGACACCGGTTAATACAGAAAACTTGATGGACACTTTTCTTTGTCCCGAATCGCAAACTCTCGTATACCCGTTAACCTATTTATCTGTGTACTGTCTTTGACTGAATATCGTACCAGGAAAGCATTTCAGAAACAGCGAATGACCTTTCAAACGTTTTATCTAAAAAATGTTCAGCCCAACTGGCTGAGTCGTAAACTAACAGCATCAGTACCAAGTAAAGTCAAGGATTCCTTTGGTTTATTTCAAGACACTTGATTGAAAGGTAGTTTTAGTCCGCTGAGACTATGATAAATGATCGTGAGGTTTTTTTAATTTAGGATGATATCTGCTTATTGGAAGTCTTTAGTTCGATGAAACATGTGTCCATGACGGTATTTTTTCTGAGAGCCCCCTTGATACGAACACCCATGCAGTGTAACCCGGTTAATACGGACACCAAGGGGACATGCCATAGTGTCCGTATTATCCGGGTGTCCGTATTAAGCGGGCTCTCAGAGTAAACGTCAGGAACACATGTTTTATCGATATAAAGACCAAAGCAGACAGTCTTGCGAACCAAGGATCGATAGAAGTATGTGGAAAGGCAGCCGAGCGAGGGGAGCGGAGGATGATCCTGGTACAGCTCGCAGCAAGCAAACAACGTCAAAGAGGAAGAAGGTTAAGAGCAATGACTGCAACAAAAAGCCAAGGAAGTGAAACGTGTGTAACAGGAAGCAGAAAACTTTATTGAAGGACTATACGTAGTACAAGAGTCAAACACCGGAAGAAAGACAGACTGTTCAAAATCAAATATGTCACGCTACTTTGTTACTTTTTTTTTTTTAGTACTGTAATAAAATTTTATTCACCGGTAAAAGTCTGTCATTATTTGAACAGGGTACAATCAGGGGCACCCAACGACAATTTTCGGAAAAATATCTGTTCGGAAGACGATTTGAGATCTAGAAGTTTCGGAACATTTGTTGTAAAATTTCTTGTTCGCATGCCTCTCCTAGGATTTTCGAATAAATAAAAAATGGTATACCTGCCCATTTTTAACTAATTTTTACCCTAAAAAGTTCACCTAGAATTTTCGGGAGCCTATTTTCTGGCTAAAATTTTTGAAAAGGTAAGTTTTGATCCCTATAATTTTCGGATCACTAGACTTTTAGCTAGGAAATCCGAACAGATGAAAAATTTTTAGGCGATAAAAATACGCCTATATCTACCGTAACGGTTTAAATACTAAAATACATTCAACAATGCTATGTTTAAGTGGTTTTGAACTATATTCTTGTTGGGTGCCCCCGTACAATGTCTACAATTATCACACATATGCCTATATCTACCGTAACGGTTTAAATACTAAAATACATTCAACAATGCTATGTTTAAGTGGTTTTGAACTATATTCTCGTAGGGTGCCCCCGTACAATGTCTACAATTATCACACAACTGTGACAATGAAAACAGGCAGTGTGCAGATAACCAGTGTCCGTAAAGCGGGGTTGACAATATGTGAGAGTTTGTGACTCGGACACAGAAAAGTGTCCGTTGTCCGTATTAACCGGTGTCCGTATAAAGCGGGTTAATTTTGGAGAAAATATGTGAGCTTTTTGTCGCGACAAACGAAACTGTCCGCGGGTGTCCGTAGAGCGGGGTTACACTGTATTTTCTCTTCGTTCCTTCCCATAAGTCCTCGCGCATCTCAACCTAGCCCCGATCTTCTCTCACGGTTGTGCCTAGAATGCATGGATACCCCAAAGTCAGATTGTCATCTTCTCTTACCCCAAAAACACATAAATAGCGGCTGGGTACGAGTCTGACGAACAATGGTTTAATGGTTCATTTATTTCACAGTGTTTACAGAGAATAACATAGAAGTTTGCCGATGTCCGTGTAGTTGCTTAACCTCTCTATTTTAACCCGCAGTTATGGCCATTTACATGAGGTCATTTCAATTTGAGAGGCTCAGTTAATTTTTCAGAACTTGCTGTTCCAATTTATGGTAGAAATTTTGAGTTAAAACTTTTCCAGGACACTTGATGGCAGTCTTATTCTGTGTCAGTCAAGACTGTCCTAGGTAGAGTGATCAACGCAGAATTCCTTATCTAGTAGATCGGATATAAAATATAGGATCGGGAACCAGAGAAGACACAAAAGAAGATGAGATAGTAGGGGGCCCAGGTCAACCGGACCTTGAGATAAGGTGTGGAGGGGGGTGGGGGGAGGGGTTAGAGAGTCTGCTTGTCCCTGGGGCCCTTTGGTTGATCTGAAAATAGGGGGGTGGGTCTCTCCCAGGCCTCTCTCCTAGTTCCGCCACTGAAAAGCGTTTTATTTCTTTCACTGGCAAAGTTGACCAAAGTCAAAATCCAACTTAATAATTTCGTTTTGTAAAATGCTGAAAAACAAATACATACCTTATGAAAGTACTGCCAAAGAGGGTTCATTTGACTGATAACACCACAGAATTCTTTTTACAGCCTCAAATTAAACGGTAGAAACCAAAACTTGATCCTTATGACCTCTAATCTCTTTTGTATTTTACATTCTATTAGGGGGGATCTTCTTTTCTTTGATATCAGAGAGCAGTGTATGGAGGAATGGGAAAATAAACTAAAGGAGATGGAAATGGAAGGAATTTGGGAAACTGTTACAAAAGAAAAATTGTCAGTGGACGACGATGATAAGACTACGCGTTTGTGTTTAAGCTCCCGTGAAAAATATTGATAACAGAGCTTTATAATGTAAGTAAGCATACTTGTAACTGGAGTTTTGTGTATTAGATACGCATTGCTATTTTCAAGGGCGTTAAATCAGGTTGTATATGGTTGTAGATGTGATGATGAAGTTTGAGCCCTATGAATACACGAGAAAGATGATTTTTCGGTCAGTGACACAGTACTGTCAGTCACTTAATGAAAAAGAATCTTTCTTGAGGTGGTTTTTTTTTTCTTTGATATTTACAAGTCCATTTTTGTTTTCAAGGTTGAAAAAAGCCAACAGACTACAAAGAATCTATTTAGTAATATATAAGTTTTTTTCGTCGTCATCATCGTCATCGTCATCATCATCATGAGCATCATCATCATCAGAATCTATGCGTTTGGCGTTTTATATGGCACTATTTGCCTTATCAAGTGTTATATTCTTGATCTAGACACTGCTTGTGAAAATAAATCTGACCAGCGGAAAATTCCTATGAAGTACTAAAAATTATTACCCTGACTTTTAGTTAAGAATGTGAGAATGTTAAGTTGGGCTGTGATACAGTTGTCTAAGCTTTTTAAAAGCATAATAATTTTGACAATCTTTCCAGATGATGTAGTCCTTGATAAAGCCTTAAACTGCTCAACTGGAAGCTTCCGCGATTCAATAGGGATCAGTTCCCATCATTAAAATTTCTCTAAAGAGATGTCTGTTTTATCCAGCCTAATAAACCTCCGAGGTAAATCTTAGACGTACAGGAATCCATCCTGTGATTTCTAGGTCTTCCCGCTGTCCATCTAAGCAAGTTCCAAAAATTCACAATTGGGAGCTGTTATCAAGCCAATACCGAGCAGAAAAATATGGTATACAAGAGACTGATTAGGGGCCTTAGTATATAGGCAACTGGAAGGTTGAAGTCCTGGATGTCAAAAATGGCAACCGGAAGCTAATATTTTCTCTCTTTCGGTGCTCAGACGTGACAAATTTGCTACTTTCGATATATTAAAATTCAGCATCATAGCGAGTCTTGCTGGAAATACATCTGCTCGAGGGCTATTGCTTACTTGAGACAAACGCGACTCGCCCAAGCGCACTACATTTTCCAGTGCACGCGTGAAAATGTGAGAAAAGCACTTGCATCACGCTTTTTTTAAATAAACAATCAAATTAAGTGTGATGGTACCAGTGTGATGCACATTCCAAGCTGATGTTTTGCTAATCTACATAACTGGTGTTTGTTGTTTATGTTGTCGCTGTCGTCGTGGTCAATTAAGCTTTTGCGCTTTGAAAATTGGAATTTTCCGAGAGTTAAAAAAATTGCAAAATGCAAACCTTTTACATGTTTCCTTTTTTCTCATTTTGACGCGTGCATTGAAACATGTAGTTTGCTTGGGCGAGTCGCGTTTGTCTGAAGTGAACAATAGCCCTCGATCAAATGTATTTCCAGCAGGGGTAGCTAACTTTGGTAAAGCTATGTATCAGTCCCAAGAAAGACCAACCAAGGACACCCAGGATGGATTTTTTTGTACAGTGCCCAGGCCTCATTTTCTTGGCCGCGCGTTGATCTGGCCCGGCTACCTCGACGAGCATATTCTCGGCCTTTTTGGATTACATCCTTCGAGTTTGTCAAAGTCTGCGGGATTCGTTTTTCTATCTCGGAAAGCTTCATTGGTTTCTATATCTGCTGCTATCCTATTACTACGATCCTCGAATGTTTATTTTCTGTTAGAGTTCGAATTTCGTAAAAAAAGTTGTGTTGATTGAGAGCATGGCGGCGAAGATGGCATCTCTTGTCTCCTACCTTGTATGTTATAGTTGTATATAGAGTGAATTTGAACAAATTATCAGGAAACTTCGTTGGAGCAATAAGGACAACAACCTGACAACAACAACTAACTGCAGGGTAAGTTTCATTGACTTATATTTAGTATTTCCTACAAATTTTAGGATCGTATTTTTACCCCGTACAAACACTGTAATTTTACTAGAACCGTGCTGTGGTACTATCACTGAGCCTGGGTTACCTGTGGCTGAAACTTCTTAAAAAGGCTCTTATGAAACAAACAAACAACCAAAAAGAAAAAAAAAGAATAAACCGAACGTCCTCAAATTATTCAACAAGTTCTCAATAAATAAATCACTGAAATAATAACGGAAATATACTTTCTACTTGTTTGGCCTTTTTTCTTAGATAATAATGCAATAACAGTCCGAGCTCTTATTTCTCTTATCAACTATCTTTAAGTTGCGGAACGTTCGCTCAGTCAAAGCATGTTGATCACCGTAAATTTCTTTTCTAATGATGAGAGCCTTCTCAAAGTATTCTTTAGCTTCACTGTACTGGCAAAGGTCATTGTAAACAATTCCCACGCTGTTGTAACTTGCTGCTACGTCACCATGCTTTTCACCGTAAACCTCTTTTCGAATGATGAGAGCCTTCTCATAGTATTCTTTAGCTTCACTGTACTGGCCAAGGTGCCTGTAAACAATTCCCAGGTTGTTGTAAGTTCCTGCTACGTCACCATGCTTTTCACCGTAAATCTTTTTTTTAATGATGAGAGCCTTCTCATAGTATTCTTTAGCTTCGCTGTACTGGCCAAGCTCTTTGTAAACAATTCCCAGGTTGTTGTAACTTGCAGCTACGTCACCATGCTTTTCACCGTAAATCTCTTTTCTAATGATGAGAGCCTTCTCATAGTATTCTTTAGCTTCGCTGTACTGGCCAAGATCTTTGTAAACAATTCCCAGGTTGTTGTAACTTGCTGCTACGTCACCATGCTTTTCACCGTAAACCTCTTTTTTAATGATGAGAGCCTTCTCATAGTATTCTTTAGCTTCGCTGTACTGGCCAAGATCTTTGTAAACAATTCCCAGGTTGTTGTAACTTGCTGCTACGTCACCATGCTTTTCACCGTAAACCTCTTTTTTAATGATGAGAGCCTTCTCATAGTATTCTTTAGCTTCACTGTACTGGCCAAGGTCCCTGTAAACAATTCCCAGGTTGTTGTAACTTGTTGCTACGTCACCATGCTTTTCACCGTAAACCTCTTTTCGAATGATGAGAGCCTTCTCATAGTATTCTTTAGCTTCACTGTACTGGCAAAGGTCATTGTAAACAATTCCCAGGTTGTTGTAACTTGCGGCTACGCCACCATGCTTTTCACCGTAAATCTCTTTTCTAATGATGAGAGCCTTCTCATAGTATTCTTTAGCTTCACTGTACTGGCCAAGCTCTTTGTAAACTTTTCCTTGTGTGCTGTATATGTTCGCTCTTAACAATTTGTCTCCCTTGAAATCATTAAGAAAATGTACAAAATTGCAGATTGACGTACTAAAACGATGTGCATCCGACGGGTTACTAAGGTCACAGCAAACATTAGCGGCTAAAGAAAGCCACGAAACTAACTTTCTAGGGTTGATTGAAGTTAGGAGTACTTTTGATTTAGTGAAATCGGTGTTAACAATTACGTGTAATACTTTACAGTGACTCGTAATTACACGTAACTTAGCAAAAATATGCCTACTTGAATGTAACCGATTTCTGTTCTCCTCCATTAAAGAGTGAAAGATCTTAATAACATCAGAAATGCACTGAACTCTGTCTGTTGAGTCAATTTTAGATGTTGTTATTGACTTGAGCACTTCATGAACGATGTTGTGCATCCTTATAAAGGTATCTGAGCCGTCTTTGTCGTGTGAACAGGACAATAAGGAGGCTTTGAAAAGTTTAGTTTTAATCAATTCTTCTGTTTCCCCAGTGATACGTAATTTAACAAAGTCAACAGCAACTTCCATCGGAAGAGACTCAGGTGCGCATAGGGAAAACAAATACAATACTTCTCGAAGAACGTCATCACTTTCTAAAGCTCTCATAATTGCCATTTGAATAGCAGTAGTTGTTGTTTTGGAATACGCTATGTTCTGGTTTGCAAGAAGTTTTTCTGTCGCTTCACGTTCGCCGTGGGAAAGTGCTTCCAAGTAGTCTTTCCAGTGGTAGTTCGGAGAACCACTGACCACAATGGTTTGTACATAAAAGGCAGCGGCTGCTAAAGCAAGTGGCTGATACTCAAGAACTTCAGCGACTCTTTCATCGTGGTTCTGATCCTGAATCTGAGATACTTGTCGTAATAGGTTCACTGCGTCATCGGGATGCATTCCATTGCTAAGAGACTCATGGTAAGTAAGTGGAGCATTGGAGGGTATTGAGCCGCTATCTTGAGTAGTTATTAGCACCTGACCATGGCCCCATTCTTCACTACCGGTCGGAGGCAGATCCCTACAAACCAACGATAGGTCAACAACATTATCTGCAATTATCAGCCAGTTGGAGAACTGCTTTGTCTTTGGATAAATGACTCGCTTCAGACACTGGATTTTTTCTCTTGGGTTCCCCTTTGTAGACGTCTCGAGGTTGGTGAGAGTGTATTCTGTTATTCCCAAATGTCTTGCCAGACTGGAATAGGACTCTGCAAGTGAATCCAGGGTTTCTGTATTTAGGGTTGCAACGAACATAAGACTGTCGTTCTCATGCAACCTCCTATCGAAAATGTCCTGTCCCAGTTGTCGAGCCAATTGGCTTTTTCCGCAGCCTGGTATTCCTGATAGATAAATGGTGCTGATAGCTCCATTACTTTCGTTGTAAATCTCGTCCAGTTTTTTCATGATTCTTTTGACATCACTTGATCGTTTGATGATTTTATGTGATGGCTTGAATGTCAGAGTACAGAAAGAGTCGACTTTGGAATTGATTTCCTGAGTAAGTGTTTCTACTTCTTCCTGTTTTGTCTGTAATGTGGCTTGGGTCGATTGTAATTCCGAGGTTAGATTTTTGTTTTCTTGTTCTTTGGTTTTCAACTCAGCCTTAAGATTATCAGCCTGCATTTTAAGGCTGTTTACTCGAGCTGTTGGAAAGTCTGTCTGGTTTTTTATATCATCAACTTCATTTATAGGAAGCTTCAGTGAATTAAAAGCAGCTAACACTCTTGCTACATAATTATGCAATTCAGCATCAGTAAGTTCAACCTCGTTCAAGTGAGCGATATCATTTCGAACTTGTCTGAGATCGTCAACTTCTTTTCTGACTGCTGGACTAAGAGTACTGCCAATGCAATCCGAGTACAAAATAGCAAGAAATAGGCAACTGCAATCCCACTCACTTGTGTTTCCCCTTTGTATTGTCGCCAAAAGTCGCGCATTCTTTGTGTGACTCTTTCGTGATTCTTTGTTGTAGAAATCGCAGCCATTTTGTGAAATATCTTTCCATTCCCCAAACGGAGTTGTCTTGTAAAGGAAATCCCACTCTTGTTTGAAGACTTTTCGAAGCCCTTGGGGAACTAAGTTGAATGCGATGTAACATGCTCTAAAATAGTTTAATTGTTCCAAAGTGTACTCCATGTTTGATTGGGATCTAGTAAAAAATGTGTCCAAGGAAGAACATCAGGCCCCGGTTGTTCAAACGTTGGATAGCGCTATCCACCGGATAAATCACTATCTAGCGGATACGTATTGGGGAAACTAATTGCACTATCCACTGGATAGAGATTTATCCGGTGGATAGCGCTATCCAGCCTTTGAACAACCGAGGCCAGGTATCAGTAGATTATTTCAGAAAGTATTTCAAGTCAAAGATTCGAGAAAAAACTCGTATCCAGCCTTTATCAACTGCCAAACTTTTGCGCTCCTTAAGCCTGCACAGGAAAAACTTTTTTTTCTGGAATTTTTTTTAAAAGAAAGCTCTTGATGAGCTTTATTCAATCGTCAAAAAATTGCAAATCTAGAAAAATGATGATTTTTTACCCTGGATGATACCTTAATATGTCAAAGCACAGCAATAGAAAAATCAGAATAAACTAATTGAGAAATGCGTCATTCAGTTACAGTTTGTATGAAATAAATTGCAGCTCATTTCCACGCGAGCGAGCACATTTCCCATTTGCAACGCTTTCTTTCCAGCTCGTCGTGTTGCCTCGCAAGAGGCACTCGATATAAAGCTTGTAACGCGGGGCTGCCAGTAAAACGGCCAATCAAAACTCGATACAGTATTTTTAGTGAAAAAACCGTACTGTGATGTTTCTAAACTTAATACAGTTAGCAGCCGCTAAGTGGCATTCACAAAACCCTAGAATGTGAACGTCTGTACTGCATTCTCCAAATTTGTGACCGCAGACAGCTAACATATATTAGTCGAAGTTTATTTATGACAAACAAATTTAAAAGGAAATGTTTGCAGTAATTCTACGTTTCAAGTAAACAGGAAAAGAATGATACAGGAAGACGACGTCTTACCTCGAGCAACCGAGCCGCCATTTTTGTCGTCAGCATTTCATGCGAAGAAAGATACAATAAACCCTTTTGGCTATAAACTTTGCGAGTCAACAGAAAACAACAAAGCTCTACTTTTCTTGTCAGGTAAGGAAACAGTTCAAACTTTCAGCGGTTCCATTTAAGCCATTACGCTGTTGTTTGCGAAGTGATAAACTTGTGAATTGTCATGTTTGAACATTCTACAAAGATCTATTTTAAACTTTCGCGTGATTTGATCTGTCAATCAAATCGGGAGCAATGGTGGCGCAGTGGTGAGAGCACTCGCCTCCCACCAATGTGGCCCGGGTTCAAATCCCGGCGTCGACGCCATATGTGGGTTGAGTTTGTTGTTGGTTCTCTCCTTTGCTCCGAGAGGTTTTTCTCCGGGTACTCCGGTTTTCCCTCTCCTCAAAAACCAACATTTCCAAATTCCGATTCGACCAGGAATCAGGTAGACGAAGAACCACTTTGTGGATGTGCTACCTGCAATCGTTATTTATTTATTTAAATCGTACCGTTTTAATGGTTTCCTCTCTGATTTTGTTGAGATCACTTCGTGTGTATATACTAAAACAATTATTCTTTGAAATCGAGGTGAATAGTGGCCGTAATAATTGTTCAATGTACATGTATTTTCAGATGGTTAAACTGAGGTAAGTCGCTAGTTATTGACTGTGCATTTCTTACTGTGCATAACAGTAACGCCGTGAAAAAGAGCATCAGAAGTAACATTATTAAAATGAAGTTGACTGAAGAGAAACGCTAATAATAGTAATAACAATAACATGTGTAAACCGGATGACCAATTCAATTATAAAAACTGCTATCAATATGGGTCCTGCATAAAAATATATAAATAAAAAGATAAAAACATTAATTATATACGAAACTGGGATACATTACATAATTATAATCAATGAAAAAAGGTAGGGTCCTTATGAACAAAACAATCATTAAAAAAGGGTAGCCCCCTATAAAAAAAGGCCCTCTTAGTTAACTCGAGATTGACTTTATCAATAGCTAACCTATCCTTAGACCGAGTGTCATGAATATCATAAGTTCGCCGTCGAAAATAATCTGAGAAATAACTTGGAGCTTGTCCATCAAGACAATTCTTGACAAGTTTGACGATATGTTTCTCTCTTCTCTTCTCTTTTAGAATTTTCGCTTGCGGTTGTTTCTTGCCGAGATCTGACTTTGTGTGTTGGAAATGTGAGTTCGACTTCCTCAGGAGAACCTTGACAGCGTATGTTAGGCTTGTGCTAACTCACTTTGATTTAATTTCATTTTAGTGCCATCTTTATCACATTGCGTCCTAACTGTGATATGTTGATGTAAATTCTGTATAAAACGATTTTTTAATGCTTTCTTCCCCCTTCCTTTCATACATGCAATTTAAAACTCGCCCCAGTCCTCGCTCAAAAATCGGAGGAAATGCATTTGGGGGCACTTTCTGCAGCTCTATCGCAAAAACGAGTGCGATGACCCCTATTTTTTATTTCATGATTTTGATAAGAACAGTGCTTCCTTTCAATGAGAAAAAAATGGTAATAAATCTATGTTCAGGTTTTTGGCAATTTTACTAAGTTGCACGGATTGAGCTATAACGAGTCGAATAGCTCGTGTCCAAATTAAGTCTGCTACTTTGTAGCGTAAAGTAAAAACAAGGGCATTAAAAGGCATTTTTCTTGTACGTATTTAAGTCGATAAACAATACATTTAACTCAAATTTAGCCTGTGAACAGGCTCTCTGTTTGGGGAAAAAATAGCGAGGAAAGGGAGGGGGGAGAGAGCCCTTTTCGCTTTTCCCTCTCCCCAGTTCCCCGCTCGACCAAAGGCCTGTTCACAGGCTAACTCAAATTCTGTGCGATACCACATGCATCATCGAAAAAATATATCCTTTTTGTCTAACTTTGGGCTGTGCGCGGTTTTTGCCAAAGGGTCCTAAATAGCCGTAATTGTCAGCATTGTGACGTGAAAACGAGCACGGTGACCCCCACTTTTTATTGCATTTTTATCGTCTCCTTGACCTGTTACATCAGTGTGCCAAGTTTCATCTACAATCTATGTTAGATTCTTTCGCTAAGGAATCACTTTAAGTCGTATAGGGCGCACCGAATTAATAAACCCCTTTTATGCGCAGGAATTTCATTAACTTGCGCAGGAATATATTAACGCCCATGGCGTCATAGCTTCTTGTCTTTATCTCATGAATATAATGCTGCGGAATCTAATTAAGATAAGGTCGTGTGCTATTTTAAGGTGTTTTAACCGGTTTGACAGGTTTTCTAGTTACTTAAAGGTCGATAAATACCTTGGTTTTCGGTTGGGTGATCAAAAAATAAGAAACGTTTCATTGGTTAAACATGGGAAAATAAAAGAAATACAGTAAATCAAACCTCTCGGTACGGACACGTCTCTATTACGGACAGTTCGTTTGGTCCCAGAAATGCCAAATAGGGTATCATCAGGAGCCCATAACCCGGAGCGTCTAACTTCCATACTGCGCCTATGCAACGGCGTTTTCACAAGTAGGTTTATTTTTAGATAAGCCTTTCCCGCGAATTGCTTTCGAAAAGCAATAACTAGCAATTGCGTCATCAATGATAAACTTTTAGTACGTAACTAGGACAACTCCTTCACGTTGAAAAGGAGTCTTCTGACGGTACTTCAAGCGACAATTTTAGTATTTACACGGAAACTAGCAGTTCAGAGCAAGATTTGCAAAACCTAGCCAGGACGTCATCGGCGATAACGCATAATTCGCGCAAAGGGAATTAAATCGAAATCATCTTCGAAATAGCCGTTTATGAAAAGGTCCAAGCGAGCTACTAACAGTCTAAACGAAGATTAAATGGAGGAATTGACCTCGTGGAACGGTTATTTCTCGCGGGAAAAGCTAATCTAAAAATAAACTCACTTGTAAAAACGCCGTTACACGAATTTATGGCAGTTGAACGCTCCGGGTTATGGGCTCCTGGTATCATACATTCCCTACCTCTATAATACGGACACTTCTGTAAAGTGGACACTTGAATCTGTCCCTTTGGTGTCCGTATTAAAGAGGTTTGACTGTATGGTGGTCATGGTGTAGGGAAAACAATAGAAATGTGGTGGTAGCGGTGGTGGTGGTGGAGGGAAAACAATAGAAATGTGGTGCTGGAGAGAGAACAATAGAAATGTAGAGGTGATGGTGGTAATGAAGGGAAAACAATAGAAATGTACATGTATTATGCGAATACCGTCAATCCTTATTAATACGGACACCAAAGGGACAGGACCAATTACAAGTGTCCGCTTTACAGAGGTGTCCGTATTATAGAGGTAGGCAATGTATGATATTTTTGGCATTTCTAGGACCAAACGAACTGTCCGTAATAAAGAGGTGTCCGTTTTATAGAGGTGCCCGTACCGAGAGGTTTGACTGTAACGATTATTTTGGCCGGACATTGTATGTTGGCCGGGCGTTATTTTGAGCCCCGCAGCACAACGTCCAAGCTTGAGTAAAGCTCTACTCTTATCCCCTCCCCACCCCTCCCCCCTCCTACCTTCCCTCCGCCCCTCAACAGGCCGCTAATGGTAGGTCCATTCAGGGCATCAAAACCTCAATTATTTTTGCATTAATTGACATATTTTGTATTTACAAGGATGTATATCTTTCCAAGTCGCTTTTGTAAAAACAACAAAAGTGACTGGGAAAGATATATATCATTGTAAAAAGAGTCTAGAGGCTAGTTTTGACCCAGTGGCAGGTGCAAATATGCACATATCAACTAACTGTGCACTGCCCAGTTAGTTCTGTGAAGGTCTCGTGAAGTCCAGTAATCGTTAGGTCATCCATCATACTAACTAATCACAAGAGCTCAGGCACTTGATATATAATGCCGTTATTGGTTGGTTATAAAGCCCCAGGGGTTTGTAGCCCTAATGGGTCATAGATATTGTGGAATATTACATTATGTATTTGCCATGATTTGCACTAGTACAGTATTTTATAGGATTTGTGAAACGCGTTTTGTAGTGATGCCTCACTGTATTAGTGAAAATTGATCTTTAAAACCAGCCTTAAGCTCGAAAACTTAACTCAAGCATGCAAACACTCCTTACTTGACTTGCATACCTCAGAACTATTATAATTATTACTTTATTAATTACATTTACTCTGTTTTTAAATTTCTCCCTTCACCATTTATTCGAACTTCTTTGGATCACCAATCCAGAGTTTATAATGAGTTTATGATGAGCGCGGACGGCTGGCTACCCAACAAATACGGTGCTTCATATAATTACCACATATGAACTATTTTCTTGAATATTTACCTGTGCGTAGCTAGGGTTTCTGTGCGAGTCCCTTGCACGAACTTTGGCAAAACTAAATCGTTGGCCAAGCAGGCTACGGATACGGTACTCTGACAGTTCTGAAACAGGAAGACAGCGGGTTAAAGTATGGGGGTTTTGAAGTCACGGGATTTCATAGATGAGGCCTTCATAATGTTTTATTTCCTTCTATATGTAAATCGCCAGAACTGTTCATGTTTACAGACTATGTGTCAAACTCTGCAGGCCCCTTTGATATCTAATGTGGCTGCCGTTTACTCGTTTAACTCTTTTTTTCAATCGATTACTTAGGGAAGCCAGTCAATCACAGATTGAAACATCTTCTAATGTACTCTCAAATAAACCAGTACTGAAGGCCGCTGAAATTGCTAAGTTCATGGCATTACTTGATCGTCGAGGGCGCATCTGAATGATCAGAGAGAGAAACTTCGAATTCAGAGTAACTTTTCACTTAAATCCTCGTATTTACGTTTTTAAGACATCTTTTTTGTTCTGTATTCTTATAGATTCATAGACACTGAGAAGTGCCGAAAGTAAACTGCGATGTGAGCATCGCATTTAAACATTTGATCAGTTCAGCGTAAAATTTTCGCTTCCAAAATGCAAACTTGCGATTTCACTGTTTTCCGCCCCTTTGTCTGTTTTAGGCGTTCGAAGGGTGCTGTAAACTGTAATGCGATCAAATTATAAATCCTAATGCTATAGAGCGTTGACTTATCAGGGAAGGAATTTTCAGTGGAATTGAAAGTGAGATTAAATATAACCTAGTTTCGGCTGACTGACTTAACTTCCTCGGAGTATGATCGAGGTATAAAGAGTGCTTTCTTGAATATTTAATGAGGGTTTTTACTTGTTCTCACAGTTCAAAAGAAACGAAGTACTAGCTCAAAACGGTCAATAACTGAAACACACCTCAGACTGCACTAAAACTGCTAAATTTATAAAACCCCTTGATCTCCGTGCATATCTAACAGACCTAACAAGATCTAAACACATAATCAAAGATAAAATTCGGTGTAACTTTTTGCTTCAAATGTACTTACGTTTTTAACACCTTTCAGTCGGTCGTCCTACCGTCTGTAATCGAGGCGTGGTCAGATGATTAGACAGGTGCGAAAGTAAAGTGCGATACCATCAAATCTCTGAAGCTGTACTGCTATGGCGTTGACTAATCAAGGAACTTTCAGGAAACTGAAAGTGAAATTAAATGTGCTATCGACTGATTATGACCTTGCTACGGCTGACTAACTTGACCTCCTCTGACTGAGTCTAGGGGAGGAACGTACTTTCTTGAATGGGTGTTTTGAAAGGTAAATGCGCAACAAAGAAAAAAAAAAGAAGAAGAAAACAACATGTTTTTAGGGCTGTTTTGTCACCTTATAAATGAGAATATTATTTCAGAGATGAGTCCTAAAAAGAGCACATCTCTAATTATGGATACTGGCGATATTGGCAAATTTTCCCCAGTCACACCTCCCTCACTCCAGAATGAAAACAAGGAGGGCTGTTGTTAATGTCACATAATGACTATATGGACTTTAGAACAATTAACACATGATCTCCAACCAACTAAATTTACTTTAGTAAACAATGAAGCGAATTATTGCTGACGGACGAGATAAATTTGCTATTATCCAGCCGTTGTTGCGTGGAACTTGCGTCCCATGCAAGGTAATCCGGAAACCGGAAGTTTAAAAGTTGTTGCTTGCGGAATCTGGAATGCTGGGATTCGGAATCCATAATTCTAATCCGGAATCACACGAACGATTAGAAATGGCATCCATGTTCCACCGTCAAGGGATCCAGAATCCAGTGCCTGGAATCCGGAGGCACAGTGCAGATTCCAGAATCCATGTCTTGGATTAGCGTTGTGATGAAATGTTGATCCTACTTATAATAAAGTTAAATGTCAGTTATTTTTCTTTTCACTTTCCTTTTCGTTTTATTCTTTCTTGTTTATTTACCCACTTCTTCTCTTAACGGGCGTGGCTTAAATACTTTTTGAAAAAGTGATTTCCGAATTTTCTCAGAAAAAAAAACTGGAGCACTCGTGATGGACGAGGGACCTTTGTTGCTCTAGAACAACTTACAACATGTCTGAAGCTACGAACCAATCGATCAGTTAAATTAATTGGAATCAATTTGAACTGCATGGAAAGGTCAGCCTGCTCAGCGTAGTGACAACTTTGTTTACAGTGGGAAATTATAATTTCCCACTGTAAACACAGCAGCCAATGAAAAAAGGAAATTTAAATAGAAAAAAAAAACTGAATCAGCCAACGAGTTAGTGTCTCCTATTCCCCATTCATCTCGACGATAAGTTTCCCTGTAAGCACAGGGGATAAGATTTGAGGAATAAGAGCTTGCCGGCCAGGACAGTGGAAATGGTGAATATAGTCTTTCTCGCAGCCTTTTTAGTGACGCCCCAAGAAAATTTTGCAAGGGACCACAGGAACTGTTCCCTCCATCTCCTCCTCCCCTATTCCCATCCTTCCCAGTCTATTTAGCATTCAGTGTTGTCTGGCTAACGACTGCAATAACTAGAGTGTTGCTCCTCGGCTTTCACCTACAGTTGTTCCATCAGCTTCCACTACCCTTACCATAAAGCTGATTTTAACCCTTCACCGGAATACTTGCCTCTGCATTCTTCGCCCTGAGTGTGTCTTTATACTGAAAAGCCGGTTTAGAAAGTAAACGTTTGCATAGGCCGTTTCTCGCCTTGAGCTGGGCAGAAAAAACGAAAGTAGTCACAGCTAGCCAGTAGGTGCAAAATTGATGTCAATTTTCTGACAGTTTCAGTCGGATAAAAACGTAGAAAGCTTCAAAGGCGCTTAGTATGTCACGAGGACATTACTGTTTTAGGTCAATTATGAGCTAAAGTCGTACACAAAATGCTCTTGTAAAGTTATGAAGAATATATCAAACAAATTCAATCAGGGAACAGTAACCACAGTTATCATTAGTATTATTTTTTGGAATATTTCTTCAGGCATGTCATTAAAACTTGAAAAAAAAAAAGTTTCAATCCATTTCCATTGTTACCGGCACCCTTTGCAACAGATGACAGAAATCAGTTTCAGTGCAAAAATATAGTCTTAAATAACAGATCTGCATCATTATTTTTGAATTTTAATTGCTGAAGAGACAAGTTTTAGCTTTGTCAAAAGATGGGAAGTAGCCTGACATAACCCCTTTAACAAAATCGTTTATTTAAGTAATAGACCACACTATCTATGGGTTTACCGGCGTAATAACCCACTTGGGATGTTGGAAGAACACGAGAAAAGTTGTAAATCACGAGCCAATTGCACAGTAAACCATAGGGTTCTAAACAATCAGAACGCGTGTCCTATCTTAGTTATTTTATAACGACTTTTATACTAGTGTTTACGGTTCATTACATTTAAAAAATTACTTATTTAAATCCAAGCTAAAAGTAACTTCTTTTAATATATTTTCTTTTTTTGTATGCTGCGTATATAGTACATGATACTACTTCCCAGCTCAAGGTATCTTTTCTTTTGTAAACCATCGTATTTAATAAATGATGATGATCAAAGGAGTCTGATTTAAAATCAAGTTCGTTTACTATTTCTAATTAAGACTGACTACAAGGCCCCAAAGAAGAAAAGTATGTAAGAACCACATATTGACTGGTAGGGTAGATATTGCAGTTTTTAACGATACGGTTTTTTCGAGAGCTTCATAATGGAGTTAGCAACCGGCAACCGGCAGAAAGGTCACCTTTCGTGCCAGCCGTCGATCGACTGTCAGGGGAGACGCCCCCCCCCCCCCCAAATATGGCTGAATCGCACTTCATCATGCATGGGCCAACACACGTGCAACAGTCGTGGTTTAAAGAAGTATGCATAATTATTTCGTGGGATTAATTAAGTATAAGAATGATTTGGAGAACTTGTTTGTGAGTAGTATAACAAAAGCGTTATGTTCACCTTTCCCCCTCTCCAACTCTTGAATCCCGGCACACATGATTTTAGTACACATATTCAAGAAAACCGCAACGTTTCAAAGAACATGTAGGTCCATGCGACCATGCATATTCATCGAGCTATAGTTTTGTGGTAGAGTCGTTTGTTTAACTCCGAGATTTAAGAGACTACTCATAATCTACTTTTTTGTGTTTTTTTTTTCCGGTTGCAACGTTTGAAAACGCTGGAACGTACAACGTTGTGATTTTTGAACGTTTCCTCGTTGATTCCCTCAAGGATGTTTTGTAGCCCCACCCTTGTTCATTATCAGTCTTCCCTGGTATCAATTAGCTCGAGACCAAGAATGTATGCCGACGATACCAAGTCCAAAAACATTCACCGATTTAGTTTTCTCAAACTGCTGTACTTGCAGTGGAACGAGGTCTTGGGATCACATGCTTCCTGTACGTTTTCTGGAGTTCTTTTCGAATGTCTCGTTTGAAGAGAGCGTACGCGATCGGATTTGCAGCACAGTTTACGGGTATAAGGAAACTAATAACTTCCACAACTTTTTCTGATGGATCGGAAGAAAAAACTAGAAAACCAACAACACTGTACAGTTCAACGGAGTAGCAGGCAAGAAAAATTACGACTACAATAACGATTACTGCCGGGGCTGCGGCATAGTCTTTTGTTCTTTTGCGATTAGGCTCATTATATTGTAACTGGGAGTTAAGAAGAGCATTTTTACGCCAGTGTCTTCTTGCAGTTATTATGATTTGTGTCGTAGTTATAAGCAAAAACAGACAGGGAAGAATCTCGAAGAAAATCATCTTGGTTGATACGAGAGCTTTGCTTTCTAAGTTGCACTTTCCCAGGCGGGTGCATAAAGCTGGAATATAGTCGAGAATTAATGGTATGAGCCACGCAAGAGCTATAATGATTGTGGCTCGACGAGAAGTCATTAATGCTACGTATCTCAGGGGTTTCATGATAGCTATGTAACGATCAGTCGTCATAGCACATAAATTCGTTATTGATGAATTAATCGCCAGTACAGCTATATCTTGAGCTATTTCTTTCTTGCAAAGGGAACGTTCTCCACACAGAAAATTGGTGGGAAAATAGATGAAACCAACAGCAAAGTCAGCCAAAGCCAGGGACGTGATAAACCAGTTAGGCCGTGTGTGTAGTCGTCGCCTGGATGCAATTAAAAACACAACCAGGGCATTTCCAAAGACTGCAACAACGCTTGGAAACCAACCAAGGATGTAAAACCAAGACATCGTACTCAGTAAAGATGTTTACAGCTGTCTTTTGACAATTGATTTGAAAGCGACGCATGAGAATTGTGGATTTCTCGAACGTGATAGTGAGGTGGTCAGCTGAATCCTTAATTTAAATTAAGTGAAAACTGAAAAAAAAAAAAAAAGAAACTCATTAACCGCCTTCAATTTATGTAGAATTAGAACTAATCGCTTGCACTATAAAAAACATAACATCTGCTTCTATGCAATTTATTCTCACAAACTTGAATGTTACAGGTTGCTCAACGGGTGTTGGTGAGTTTAATTAGAGAGCTTTGTTTGGCCTCCCAGAGGCAGTTTTCAAGAGTCAAATCTATAATAATCAAAGAAAACCATCTGTAGTATTCTGCTTGGGTTGAACTGTCAAATGCCGCTCTTAAATTACTTGTGTCAAAAATTGTTTATTTGATAGATGCTTTTGCTTTATTTTTCATCCCCGGAAAGTAACATCTACCCTGGGTACCAGAGGTTTTTTTCTCGCGTGTGACGGGGAGCTTCATTTCGTCAGCCGTAGGCCGAAGACACGAGCGGCGAAGCTTTTCGCGCGGGTCACTTTTTAAGACTTGACCGAAACCGGAAACCGCGCATGAAAAGCCTCTGGTACCCAGGATAAGTAACTTGCGGATACACAAAAAGGATGTCAGAAAACTATTATTAAAATGACATACACTTCCCTGTTACTTTCTTAATACCTTTTTGCGCGGCTATTGCACTAACAATTAAACTTGGCTTTTTTAGGATGTAAAATGTAATTAATATTAATATTTAATAGTGCACGCCCATTTTTACACAAATAGAGGCTTAAAAATGTTATTTTATATAAAACTATAGTCAGTTGTATTTTGTTTTAAGGCTGAATAATTATTACAGCTGATCAGAATAGAACTCGCCGTTCAAGCACACCGGCGTGGACAGAAACGGGTATAAAAGTTTTGCTTTCAAATTTATTTCTTGTCGTAAGTTTATCACATATTAAGGTTTTCTAAATTAAGGCTGAAAACTTCTATCTTGTCAATCTTCTAACTGGCATATGTTCGTTAAGATAGTTTCTCCCTGAAAGTATTGATAATAATTATTCAGAGACATTAATTTTTGCTCAGGTCAGTAGATGAGGCCATTTTAATAAGAAGCTGTCGATAATTATAGCCTCTTAAGTATATATCTGAGCAGATTCAAGCGTTTGCCCTTAAAAAGAACTTTTCCTTTTTTTCCGAAAGGCATGATTTCGTAAAACGCTTTTTTCGCTGCTTCATATTCTTATTTGTTATTCATGTTTCAATTGCATCGTCCGTAGTGTAGAAATATCAACTCCATCTGAGAAGGGTCGGCATATCTGGATGTCAGAGTCATGTTTTTAAATATTTATATAAAAAAAAAACGACCACGTCGCTTTCTTTTTAATGAAAGATACATGTAAATTAAAAGTAAAATAATGTCAGTAATTAGTTCCTGCCTCTGCACACACGCAACGAAAATTGAAACGCAAAGAGGCACACACCTTCCTTAACACTAATGGAAACGCAAGGCCAAGCGCTCTTGCATTTACGCATTGGTTTGCCCTTCACACGTGTAAACTGGGACAATGCAAACGCAAGGTAAAAACTGCATGAACGTCCTTTGCGTTTGCACCTGTGAACCAGGCGTATACAAGTTTTGAGAAGCCATCTTACAGTCACAAATCCTGACGGTGAAATCATGTAATGATGGAACTACAGCTGGATAGTCGCGTATCTCGGTGAACATTTTTTTTTCTAGTTATTAGTCAGTGTTAAGTAGGAAAACTCTTGCAACGACCCGTGAATACGTGCCGCGCAAAGCGCTTATTTGTCGATCGGAAGCCGTTCATTACTATTAAGTTTCAGTAGGTTAGGCGCATTGGCTCCTTATGCTCTGACTTCAAGTTAACGAGAGATGTCGGATGTATCTCATTGGAGAAAAGGAATTTGCAGCATCGCCGCCTTTATTTGACAAACGCAGTGGATGCTACGGTAACGGTTTGATTGAAGCCGCAGAGAAACCCAAAATCCTAAAAAAGGTTTTTGACAACGCAGGTCGAGTGTTATCCTAAACAGCTGTAAAAATACGTCGCGAACATTTTATGGTGCTTACCCTTGTGCATACCTTTTCTTTGATCCGGTAAGTTGTCATTGCATAATCTTTCTATCAAAACTCGGTAAATTTTCTCCTTTTTTAGATGAAAATCCCACTAACACGTGGAAAAAAGTTATTTATTGGTAATATTTTGATTTGCAATGTTTAAAAATCAATCTCATTTTAAAAGTGAACTACATCGATAACATCAGCTTGATAAGGAAGAAAATGCTGGAATTCTTTCCTGAGATAAGGCATATCGCGCGTATTTTAGATTGTGTTGATTTATATTTTGGCTCTCTCTTGGCTGTTTTTACCTGATAAGGACTGGTTAAAACATAAGTCTGTCGATGTCAAGTGTTAATCCCTGTTTGGTAACGCCGCCAGTGGATTGTTCGACGCCATGTTGTGCAAAACGTCATTTTTTTGTCCTTATATGTGTTTTATTTGTTTAATTAATATTTAATTATTTGTTTGCCTATTTTTACCAGTTTTGAAATCAAAACAACTACAATGATGATGATAATAATAATAATAATAATAATAATAATAATAATAATAATAATAATAATAATAATAATAATAATAATGATAATAAATCACATCAGATGCGGGCCATGCAAACTTTCCTTATAAGACCATCAGGTGATAGAAATCGCACGATTTTAATCGAATCTTGAACATACAAAAATTACCTGCATGTATTTCATATATATCACGACACTGATTTAAGTGTACAATGATTGACAGTGAAGTGTTCAGATATTATTGAGCCAAACCGTCTAATAATAATAAACGTACACTTTCTGATACCTTCGGACAGTGCCAATCAAACGCCTACGCCATATTGTTAAAAAATAATAATAATAATAATAAAATAAATGAAAAGTATTTATACCAACCAAATCAACTGACATATGTCTTTTAAGAAAGGGTGCATCTCTGAGGGAAGTACTTTACAATATGTCTTTACAAAACGCTGGAAGACACTTGAGAAAAAAAGTCATTTTAAAGGAACGATAGTCAACTGAAATATAGACTTCATGCAAAAATTATAGGGCACAGCAAGTTTACTCGGCGTCAAGCAATCTTGACGTATGGCTACTTTATGTGCCGAATACGAAGTACTTTCATTCATTTATGGGTGAAACATACAGTGATGAAATAATCAAGTAGATTGGGGAATCGATCAACTTCCTTGCCAGAATCAAACTGCTTGGTTAAGTCACGAAAATTCTTATAATAAAAAAATGAAAGATAAATTAACTACAAATCTATAAAGCAGAGAATTTTTACCCTTTTATGTGCAGATATCTAAAGCAAAAAAGCTAAGCGTGAGGGTTTGACGTTTGTTTATATTTGACTTACTACATGGTCATTCAGGACCATAATGACTATAAGCTGCCATAAGGGCACCCGCTAGTGCACGCGCCAAATAGAGAAATGTACATCAGCTTACAAGCTGGCTGTTATGCCAGGCCGATATTTTAATAACCTGAATAAATAACTTACTTGACGTTCTGCTCCATCTCATTCATCCAAATGTTCAGAACGATAACTGGAGGGAAACCGGTCTTTGATCACAGCCGCATTTATGTATAATGCATGTTTATCGACAACCTCGTTCCCAGGGTTCTCTCCTGCCCGTCCCTACGGAGCGAGAGATGGGTAGGAGAGAGAACCTGGGAACGAGGTTGGTTTATCGACACAGCAATTTATACATTTTCCTTGAATTGATTACAAAGTAATCCAGAGAGGATAAAGGGGACAGAGAAGGTATCCCCCATACACACCCTATACCATAGGTAATTCGTCTCGAGTTATTTTTAGAATCGGGATAAAGTTACCTCGCGCGCTGCGTGGATGTTTCGTGCAGGTTTCGCACCACTAAACGCCGTGCAAAACATGTCGGGCGAAAGGCAATGAAAGCGTAAACAGATCGAGAGCATTCCTGAATATTGAAGCGAAATGAGTCGGCGCTTACCTGGGAAAAGGGAATCGCTAGATTCTTTGACAACCCGTGAAATCAGTTTAACTCGAAGTTGTCGTAACCTCAGTGCTTTAATAAAATGAGAAATTTCGCCGGTCTATCGAAACCGTTCATTTGTAGAAAGCAAGTAGGACGACAAGTGTTATTTTTGTTGAATAATAAAAGACCAATAAAAGAATAAATATCAAACCAGAAATTGCTCTCTCCAAACTGTAAATTATAAATGATCCTGAGAGAATATTCAGTGTGTTAAGGATTTCCTTGCAGTACTGTTAGCTCTATACAAGAGAGCAAGGACGATTCTTTTTTAATTTCCGTTTCGCTGACACAGCTTTAGCAGAAATCGAATAGCAATATCGCTCTCCGCGTCCGCAATTCGTGAGGGACGCGTGGCTCTGAGCGTCGGTCATCCACGCGGAACACATTCGCGCTATGTGATTGGCTGTTGTCTAATCTCCCTTGGGATCTGTGGTCTTAAAAATAACTCGAGACGAATTACCTATGGAATAGGGTGTGTATGGGCGATGCCTTCTCTGTCCCCTTTATCCTCTCTTGAAAGTAATGCAATACAGGATGCGCGAAAACAAAAGCACTGGGGGAGGGAGCGCGTACCGTGCACCCACCCGGCAACGGCATAACGCTTGTTATACAAAATATTTTCTTGAAGTCCGCAATTTTTAAAATTACAAGGGGTAGGTAGGGATGTGCTTTATAAGACCACAAAGCTCCCTTTCTGACGTCAGTGTCACGCAAGTCAACTACACGCCGCCAGATTGTCGTCACGAGAGGAGCGTTGCGAGATGATTTTCACCAGGGCGGATAAAGGTTGGGCGGTGAGACGAGCTCGTCCGAGCAAGAAGGTGTGATGCAGTGGACTGGGACATGGATGAGATTTTCCTTCGTGTTTTACGTAGTTGTTTTTGTTTTGGAATAATATCGACATTGGTGAGTAGTAGAACGAAAATAATAATTCAGCGATATAGTCATGGAAGTAATAAGAGAAACCCTTTGAAAGAGATGTTTCTCTACTCCAACTAAACCTTCCGAAAAAAATAGCAGCATTTGCCTCTCGGAGACAACGTACCAGTACAAAGGAACGAGGAAGAAGTGCAAGAAAACAGATCAAGCCGCCATAATTCAGTGACAGCGGCAGTGTCTAATGGACAAACTGCATCGCAAGCCCTGACCGAACTCGAAAACAAGCAATATAATGCTGTTTTACTTCCAACCTGCCTTTCAGCCGGCCCTCGCATCCTCTAAACCATTTGTAAAATCCGTCTGCGAATTAGTGCAGGGGAGCAAGAAAACACCTGTTGTTCAAATTAACATCAAAGAATTCGTTTAAAACTGAGGTCAGTATAGACCACACGTAAGCATATGAAGTGCTGATTACCGACGGACAAGGTCCAAGGGGAAGCAGCAGTTTGCCGATGTCCGTGCAGTTGCTTAACCTCTCTATTTTAACGCGCAGTTATGGCCATTTACATGAGGTGATTTCAATTTGAGAGGCTCAGTTAATTTTTCAGAACTTGCTATTCCAATTTATGGTAGCAATTTTGAGTTAAAACGTTTCCAGGACCCTTGATGGAAGTTTTATCCTGTGTCAGTCAAGACTGTCCTAGGTAGAGAGATCAAAGCAGAATTCCTTATCTAGTAGATCGGATATAGAATATAGGATCGGGAACCAGAGAAAACACAAAAAAAGATGAGATAGCAGGTGGTCCAGGTTATCCGGACCTTGAGATAAGGTGTAGGGGGGAGGGGTTAGAGAGTCTGCCTGTCCCTGGAGCCCTTTTGTTGATCTGAAAATAAGGGGGTGGGTCTCCCAGGCCTCTCTCCTAGTTCCGCCACTGAAAAGCGTTTTATTTTTTTCACTGGCAAAGTTGATCAAAGTCAAAATCCAACTTAATAATTTCGTTCTGTAAAATGCTGAAAAACATACATACCGTATGAAAGTACTGCCAAAGATGTTTTATTTGAATGATAACACCACAGAATTCTTTTTACAGACTCAAACAGTAGAAACCAAAACTTGACCCTTATGACCTCTAATCTCTTTTGTATTTTACATTCTATTAGGGGGGTCTTCCTTTCTTTGATATCAGAGAGCAGTGTATGGAGGAATGGGAAAATAAACTGAAGGAGATGGAAATGGAAGGAATTTGGGAAACTGTTACAAAAGAAAAATTGCCAGTAGACGACGATGATAAGACAAACGCGTTTGTGTTTAAGCTCCTGTGAAAAATATTGATAACAGAGCTTTAAAATGTAAGTAAACATACTTGTAACTGGAGATTTATGTATTAGATACGCATTGTTATTTTCAAGGGCGTTAAATCAGGTTGTATATGGTTGTAGATGTGATGGTGAGGTTTGAGCCCTGTGAATACACGAGAAAGATGATTTTTCGGTCAGTGACACAGTCCTGTCTGTCACTTAATGAAAAATAATCTTTCTTGAGATGGTATTTGTTTACTTTGATATTTACAAGTTCATTTTTGTTTTCAAGGTTGAAAAAAGCCAACAGACTACAAAGAATCTATTTAGTAATATATAAGTTGTTTGTCGGCGTCATCATCGTCATCTTCATCATCAGCATCATCATCATCACAATCTGTGAGTTTGGCGTTTTATACGGCACTTTTTGCCTTATCAAGTGTTATATTTTTTACCTAGACACTGCTTGTGAAAATAAATCTGACTAGCGGAAAATTCCTATGAAGTACTAAAAATTATTACCCTGACCTTGAGAGTGTTAAGTTGGGCTGTGATACAGTTGTCTAGGCTTTTTAAATGCATAATAATTTTGACAATCTTTCCAGATGATATAGTCCTTGATAAAGCCTTAAACTGCTCCACTGGAAGCTTCCGCAATTCCATAGGGATCAGTTCCCATCATTAAAATTTTTCTAAAGAGATGTCTGATTTATCCAGTCTGATAAACCTCTGAGGTAAATCTTAGACGCACAGGAGTCCATCCTGTGATTTCTAGGTCTTCCCGCTGTCCATCTAAGCAAGTTCCAAAAATTCACAATAGGGACCTGTTATCAAGCCAATACCAAGCAGAAGAATATGGTATACAGGAGACTGATTAGGGGCCTTAAGCAACTGGAAGGTTGACGTCCCGGATGTCAAAAATGGCAACCGGAAGTGAATATTTTCTCTCTTTCGGTGCTCAGACTTGACAAATATGCTACTTTCGATATATTAAAATTCAGCTTCATAGCGAGTCTTAGAGGACACAAACTGTAAAAACATGTTTATTCATTTCCTTTGTTTGTATCCCCTTAGACTCGCTATCTTGCTAAATTTTAATATATCGAAAGTGGCCTATTCGTGCAGCGGGAGTGGAAACAAAGGTATTCAGATTCGCGACGTCTCATCAAGCGAAACATGGAACGTCCGGTTGCTATTCATGTCCGGGACGTCAGTGGCTCGCTATTTCCTGTATAATTTGTCACTTTATAGATGACAGTAAAACTGGATCGAGTGAAGACTTCTGGGACTGTTACTAAGGACAAAGAAAAAAATTGGCCAATAGCTGACATGCGCGTCACGAGTTACGATTCCAGAAACAATTGTAGGGCGAATTTCGGCTCCATTTGCCTTCTCTTTTTCTAAGTGGCGAATGATATAAGATTCTGACAAACTACATACCTAGCCCTTTCCTTAATTAGTTAAAAAATATGGATTCCTCGTCTCAATAAATCGCTTATAAAACTCCTCCTTACCCACGGCTTAGATAGGGACTTAATTTCCTTTCTAGAAAGTTTACAAATAGGAGCATACTTTTAATAATTTCAGCAATGCGATCATAAAAATTGTGAAAGACTGTATTGACATCAGTGGTTCCAGATTCACTACCTAGAACCTCTGACCAATTCACATTTCGAACTTCAGATGTAAGTGCTTCACTATCAAGCCTAGAGTAATCCCTTTTGAACAGCTTGTCGTTTTTAGGAAGAGTAGATAGCTTGTTAATGATCAATGTTACTGACAGGACCTTTAAGATTAATAACACGTTGCTGAGTTTTCACATGACATTTTTTGCTATTTTGCGCAAGAATCTCTATCCCGAGCATGTAATAGACATGTTACTCCACCATTACGCCACAAAAGCAGTAGAAGGGAACGACACTCGACCTTCGACCGGTGTAGGTCAGGTAGAGTTAGCTAAGCACTATTTCAAGATCATATACATCGGGTATTTTTCGGGTGTTGCACATCGGAGGGTGCGCAAACTCATCAACCGATTCTGTAAACCCATTGTCATCAAGTTTGTTTATTCTATTTTTAGAAGACAGGCTTCGTACGCGCATCGTCTACAAATTTTCCTGTGCAAGCTGTAACGCTTGTTACATTGGCGAAGCAAGCCGACACTTTTCCACGCGCGTGCACGAGCACCTGTCATCGGACAGATCGTCTCACGTTTACAAGCACTTGCAGTCTTCTGAGAGTGTTGTCCTACCTCCTGTAGCTTAGACTGCTTTAACATCTTAGTCTCTGCCTCACAAAGGTATCAGGTTAAGCTTAAGGAGTCTATGTACATTAAGTGGGAAAAGCCTGACCTAACACATCAATCTGACGCTTTCTCTATGGATGTGTGCACGCGCATGTATTGATTTTGTTAGCTTTAAATTTACAAAGCGTATTGTTTTCTAACACAATGTAACGTATACTGTACGTTGTAACAGGCACGTTTTATCAGCTGTAAAACTTTAATAACCGTCTCACTGACGATGACGGATGTACCGTCGAAAGATGTTTGTTAAAATCAAAAACGTTGCAGTATTTTTTTATAAATTTCAGGGAGAAATCTGATAACTTTTAATCTATATTAAGATCTTATGGGTAATGGGTTCATGATAACCGTCACGAATACAGAGACATTAAGTGACCACTAAGCCCACTGTGAGAATGTTGATGTAATTGCTGTAGTTACTATAGTTAGTATAGTAGCTGTAGTAGCTGTAGTTGCTGTAGTTGCTGTAGTTACTGTAGTTGCTGTAGTTGGTGTAGTTGGTGTAGTTGCTGTAGTTGGTGTAGTTGCTGTATTTGGTGTACTTGCTGTAGTTGCTGTAGTTGGTGTAGTTGGTGTAGTAGCTGTAGTTGGTGTAGTTGGTGTAGTTGGCGTAGGTGATGTAGTTGCTGTAGTTGCTTTATTTGCTGTAGTTCGTGTAGTTGCTGTAGTTGGTGTAGTAGCTGTAGTTGTTGTAGTTGCTGTAGTTGCTGTAGTTGGTGTAGTTGCTGTAGTTGGTGTAGTAGCTGTAGTTGGTGTAGTTGTCGTAGTTGCTGTAGTTGGTGTAGTTGGTGTAGTGGCTATAGTTGGTGTAGTAGCTGTAGTTGGTGTAGTAGCTATAGTTGGTGTAGTTGGTGTAGTTGGTGTAGTTGGTGTAGTAGCTGTAGTTGGTGTATTTGGTGTAGTTGGTGTCAGACATTCCCACTGGGTGTGGAACAAACAAAAACGAAAGGCTACACAGAAAGCTTCGGAAAATTGCAGGAAGAAGTAAGTTAGGTGTTAAACTTGCGTATGCTCTGTTTACCAGAGCTTTTCATCTCATAAATACTGAAACAGACGAAAAACAGGGATGTAAAAAAGAAGTAGTGGAAACTATCGATGTAGAAGAGAATTTTGGCTTTTATAAGAATGCCAATGGAAGCGTTTTACCAGCTGATATCCTGAGTTTAAACGAATCTAAATCCGATCAAGACAGTTTGATGCTGGAAGCCATTATCAATAGAGCAGACGTTTCGAGCAAAATCTATAATAACGTAAAAGGTAATGGACTAGATGAACTGGAAAGTCACGACTTCCGTCGGTCACTATTGGTTTTCCAGTCAATGAATAAAGAACATAACACCAATCATTCAAGTCAAAGCATCCTTGATCAGCGCGCAGAAAATATGGGTTTTAAAAGACAACCATCATCAAAAGATGGGGACTGCTTCTTTTTTTCGCTCGCCTTACAGATATCGAACTTGTTGACCACATGCGACGAAAAAGTTGAAGAACAATTCAACAAACTTGGAATCAAAAATCAACAAAGTATTACCGAAATAGCACGACGTTTGCGACAATTAATAGTTCAAGAATGGCTAAGTAACAGCGAGCAATACCAACCCTTTGTTCAACCGGGCCTTGACTATTATTCTGAAGCGAAACGATTCTTAATGCCAGGTCATTTTGCAGCGAGTATTGGCGATGCTATGCCACTTGCCGCAGCCAATGTCCTCCACCTTCCCCTTGTCCTTGTAACGTCAGTAACAGATTGGCCTTTAACAATCGTTACGCCACACGTTCAGGCCATTTCCAGTGTGCCGCTGTATCTCGCATTTACACAAGAGGAAAGTGGCCATTATGATTCATTGATTGAACTTTCAAGACCCCAATTTGTAGGAAAATACAGGACAATGCGGGAAATCCGAATAAAGTGCCGTTGTGGTGTCAACAACAAAAATGCAAATACTTTAAACTGTTGCGAGGCACCAAAACAAAGTATTGGGAGAAGAAGAAAGTACTCAAGCAGATGGAAATGTTTGAAAGCGGGAATAAAATGTGGTGACAAGTGCAAATGCAAAAGCTGTGGAAACGGAAGAAACTCACCTGAAGCAAGGCAAAGAAAGAACTACAGAAGCAAGTTTATTAAAACATCTTTCACTAAAAGAATAACAGAAAAACCATTTTTATTACAAAGGGAAGGCGCGGATTACACACGTAGCAGTTTTTCTGTGTTGGAACTTATGATTTTGGAATTTTACTTACTGTCGTTGGGAATCAAATCTTGTAAAAACAAACCAGAAAAAGTGGCAAAGCTCTACAACTCATGTATTGATTTTTATAACCGCTCTACAGCACACAAATTAACTCGGAGGTCGATTACTGAAATAAAAACGGAAATGAACAAACACAAAAGCAGCAAGAACAACAAAAAATAGTTTTATTTCAAATCGTTACTTAAATGTAACAATGAAGTAACAAACAAGGTTTAATCGTGTTAGTCGCAATGGTCATTTAATATATGTGATCCAGGGGCTCGTTATTTTTGCTGAAAAAATAGACGAATACTAATTGGCACTCTCGACTGACCAAAACTTTCACATAATGACAATGCTTTAAAGTATTTACGGTGAGGTCACTGTTTGAGGTTTAATGACCATAGATTTTAGGGAAATAGGGAAAACGGCGCTAAAATGAAGATAATCCGTAAATTTCAAGTGCCAGATGCAGTCAGACATTATGTAGATTAATTACATAAATATTAAGAGAAAGGAAATAAAGGTAAAGACATCATATAATTTCAATGAAATTATATCGAATACATCATTATATAAGATTAATTACCCGTTAGAGAGCATAAGTTTCAAGAATCACCATAACGTTTTCGAGATCCTCCCAATTACTAAGTACAGTCGACTTCCGATAACTCGAACCTTCAAGGGAAATGGAAAAAAGTTCAAGTTATCGGGAGTTCGAGTTATCGGGAGCTTGAAGAAAATAGCCAGAGGTAAGGTGAAAAACAGTTTCAGTACTGTACAGTGAACATTTTAATCACATTTTATTGCAGAAATGTTAAGTGAAAATTGAAACATACTGTCAGATTATAAATCACAACGTATAACTTAACAAAACATAGTCTAAATAGAGCCTGCGTTTTACTGTTTTGAGAAGTAAAGCTGTTTCACGTTGGATTTGTGAGAAACAACATCAGCCTCCACTAGTGAACTATATCTGCGACAGGTCAGTGGGACTTTCAAATCCAATGTTTTGAACGCCAGTACACTGTTTTTCCAGACTTTTTAAGGGCTCAAAACACGGTTCGAGTTATCGACGGTAAAGTTGTATAGAAAATGACTTGAGGGGAAACGAAAATTGGTTCGAGTTAGCGGGAGTTCGAGTTATCGAGGATTCGAGTTACCGAGGGTAAAATTACATTAAATGTATGGCGGAAACCCAGGGGAAATCGATTTTAGTTCGAGTTAGCGCGAGGTTCGAGTTAGCGAGGGTTCGAGTTACCGAGAGTCAACTGTAGTGCTCACAGATAAACAGGTGTCATTTTGGTGAGAAAACTAGTTGGCCGTCGTCAATCTACTACGTTCTTTAGCGAGAACGTCAAAAAAAAAACTAAAAAAGGGGGAAAACGCGATTTAATGTTCATTACAATCTCGTCATCGTATTCCTACAACAAGACACTAAAAAAAAAGTAACTACATCTAAACTACACCAAACTACATCGAACTACAGCGGAGATGCCAAATCTGGACACTCTTTCTTTTGCATTACTCCCCGAATATCAATGATCAACCCCCGATAAGCACAATACAACAACTACACCGAATTACACCAACCACATCAACTACACTAACTACAGCAACTACACCGACTGCAACAACTACACCAACTACACCAACTACGCCAACTACGACAACTACATCAACTACAGCAACTACAGCAACTAAACCAACTACACAAACTACAGCAACTACACCAACTACAGCAACTACACCAACTACACCAACTACACCAACTACACCAACTACAGCAACTACAGCAACTACAGCAACTACACCAACTACACCAACTACACCAACTACACCAACTACAGCAACTACAGCAACTACGCCAACTACAGCAACTACAGCAACTACAGCAACTACACCAACTACAGCAACTACAGCAACTACAGCAACTACATCAACTACAGCAACTACAGCAACTACACCAACTAAAGCAACTACAGCAACTACGCTAACTACACCAACTACAGCAACTACAGCAACTACACAAAATACACCAACTACAAAAACTACAGCAACTACATCAACTACAGCTACTACAGCAACTACACCAACTACAGCTACTACACCAACTACACCAACTACAGCAACTAAAGCAACTACGCCAACTACACCAACTACAGCAACTACACCAACTACAGCTACTACAGCAACTACAGCAACTACAGCAACTACAGCAACTACACCAACTACACCAACTACACCAACTACAGCAACTACGCCAACTACAGCAACTACAGCAACTACAGCAACTACACCAACTACACCAACTACAGCAACTACGCCAACTACACCAACTACAGCAACTACAGCAACTACATTAACTACAGCAACTACACCAACTACACCAACTACACCAACTACAGCAACTACGCCAACTACACCAACTACAGCAACTACGCCAACTACGCCAACTACAGCAACTACATCAACTACACCAACTACATCAACTACAGCTACTACACCAACTACACCAACTACATCAACTACAGCTACTACACCAACTACACCAACTACACCAACTACATCAACTACAGCTACTACACCAACTACACCAACTACAGCAACTACGCCAACTACAGCAACTACATCAACTACATCAACTACAGCTACTACACCAACTACACCAACTACAGCAACTACAGCAACTACAGCAACTACACCAACTACACCAACTACAGCAACTACAGCAACTACGCCAACTACAGCAACTACAGCAACTACAGTTACTACACCAACTACACCAACTACAGCAACTACAGCATTAAGCAACTACATCAACTACAGCTACTACACCAAGTACAGCAACTACACCAACTACATCAACTACACCAAATACAGCAACTACGGCAACTACACCAACTACAGCTACTACACCAACTACACCAACTACAGCAACTACACCAACTACAGTTACTACACCAACTACAGCTACTACAGCAACTACACCAACTACACCAACTACACCAACTACAGCAACTACACCAACTACAGCTACTACACCAACTACACCAACTACAGCTACTACACCAACTACAGCAACTACACCAACTACACCAACTACAGCAACTACAGCTACTATACCAACTACAGCAACTACAGCAACTACAGCAACTACAGCAACTACACCAACTACAGCAACTACAGCTACTACACCAACTACAGCAACTACAGCAACTACAGCAACTACACCAACTACTGCTACTACAGCTACTATACCAACTATAGTAACTACAGCAATTACATCAACATTCTCACAGTGGGCTTAGTGGTAACTTAATGTCTCTATATTCGTGACGGTTATCATGAACCCATTACCATCTGATGACAGGAGGCTCGTAATTAGCATTGAATACATTGCTAAAGACAATGATTATAGTTTTCACAGTAACGAATTGTACAAGTACAAAGTAAATGTATTATTGACCATACGCAATGGGAATGTGTTGAAAGAACAAAAATTTACATCCACTCTGATTCCATGTACGACATTAGGTAATTTAGATTTTATGGATTTAGTAAAGAAAAAGCAGTGAAAAATAAATTGTTCTTCACAGAGCCCCTAGTATGTTCTTACCATGTTCTTCAAACTCTGGCAAATTTCAGGCTGAACTTTCTTTAAAAAAAAAGCTCTTATGAAGAACAAACAAACAACATAAAACAAAAATAAAAAAGTGCACCGAACTTCCTCAAATTATTCAACAAGGTCCCAATAAATAATCAACTGATCAAAAATAAAAAAGGAAATATACTTTCTATTTGTTTGGCCTTTTTTCTTAGATAATAATGCAATTAACAGTCCGAGCTCTTATTTCCCAATCAACTCTCTTTAAGCTGCGGAACGTTCACTCAGTCAAAGCATGTTGATCACCGTAAATTTCTTTTCTAATAATGAGAGCCCTCTCAAAGTATTCTTTAGCTTCACTGTACTGGCCAAGGTTTCTGTAAACAATTCCCAGGTTGTTGTAACTTGCTGCTACGTCACCATGCTTTTCACCGTAAATCTCCTTTTTAATGATGAGAGCCTTCTCATAGTATTCTTTAGCTTCACTGTATTGGCCAAGGTCATCGTAAACAGCTCCCAGGTTGTTGTAACTTGCTGCTACGTCACCATGCTTTTCACCGTAAATCTCCTTTTTAATGATGAGAGCCTTCTCATAGTATTCTTTAGCTTTACTGTACTGGCCAAGGTCACTGTAAACAATTGCAAGGTTGTTGTAACTTGCTGCTACGTCACCATGCTTTTCACCGTAAATCTTTTTTTTAATGATGAGGGCCTTCTCATAGTATTCTTTAGCTTCACTGCACTGGCCAAGGTCACTGTAAAAAGCTCCCAGGTTGTTGTAACTTGCTGCTACGTCACCATGATTTTCACCGTAAATCTCTTTTCTAATGATGAGGGCCTTCTCATAGTATTCTTTAGCTTCACTGTACTGGCCAAGGGCACTGTAAACGGCTCCCAGGTTGTTGTAACTTGCTGCTACGTTACCATGATTTTCACCGTAAATGTCTTTTCTAATGATGAGAGCATTCTCACAGTATTCTTTAGCTTCACTGTACTGGCCAAGGTTTCTGTAAACAATTCCCAGATTGTTGTAACTTGTTGCTACGTTACCATGCTTTTCAACGTAAATCTCTTTTGTAATGGTAAAAGCCTTCTCATAGTATTCTTTAGCTTTACTGTACTGGCCAAGGTTTCTGTCAACTATTCCCAGGTTGTTGTAACTTGCTGCTACGTCACCATGCTTTTCACCGTAAATCTCTTTTGTAATGATGAGACCCTTCTCATAGTATTCTTTAGCTTCGATTCGTTGTACTGGCCAAGGTCTCTGTAAACATTTCCTTGTGTGCTGTATATGTTCGCTCTTAACAATTTGTCTTCCTTGAAATCATTAAGAAAATGTATAAAATTACAGATTGACGTACCAAAAAGACATGCATCCGACGGGTTACTAAGGCTACAGAAAACATCAGCGGCTAGAGAAAGCCACGAAACTAACTTTCTAGGGCCGGTTGATTGAATTTAGGAATACTTTTGATTTAGTGAAATCGGCGTTAACAATTACGTGTAATACTTTACAGTGACTCGTATAATTACACGTAACTTAGCAAACACATGCCTACTTGAATGTAACCGATTTATGTTCTCCTCCATGAAAGAGTGAAAGATCTTGATAACATCAGAAATGCACTGAACTCTATCTGTTGGGTCAATTTTAGATGTTATAACTGCCTTGAGCACTTCATGAACGATGTTGTGCATCCTTATAGAGGTATATGAGCTGTCTTTGTCGTGTGAACAGGACAAAAAGGAGGCTTTGAAAAGTTTAGTTTTGATCAATTCTTCTGTTTCCCCATTGATACGTAATTTAACAAAGTCAACAGCAACTTCCATCGGAAGAGACTCAGGTGCGCATAGAGAAAATAAATACAATACTTCTCGAAGAACGTCATCACTTTCTAAAGCTCTCATAATTGCCATTTGAATAGCAGTAGTTGTTGTTTTGGAATACGCTATGTTCTGGTTTGCAAGAAGTTTTTCTGTCGCTTCACGTTCGCCGTGGGAAAGTGCTTCCAAGTAGTCTTTCCAGTGGTAGTTCGGAGAACCACTGACCACAAAAAAGGCAGCGGCTGCTAAAGCAAGTGGCTGATATTCAAGAACTTCAGCGACTTTTTCATCTTGGTTCTGATCCTGAATCTGAGATACTTGTCGTAATAGGTTTACTGCGTCATTGGGATGCATTCCATTGCTAAGAGACTCACGGTAAGTAAGTGGAGCATTGGAGGGTATTGAGCCGCTATCTTGAGTAGTTATTAGCACCTGACCATGGCCCCATTCTTCACTACCGGTCGGAGGCAGATCCCTACAAACCAATGATAGGTCAACAACATTATCTGCAGTTATCAGCCAATTGGAGAACTGCTTTGTCTTTGGATAAATGACTCGCTTCAGATACTGGATTTTTTCTCTTGGGTTCCCCTTTGTAGAAGTCTCGAGGTTGGTGAGAGTGTATTCTGTTATTCCCAAATGTCTTGCCAGACTGGAATAGGACTCTGCAAGTGAATCTAGGGTTTCTGCATTTAGGGTTGCAACGAACATAAGACTGTCGGTCTCATGCAACCGCTTATCGAAAATGTCCTGTCCCAGTTGTCGAGCTAATTGGCTTTTTCCGCAGCCTGGAATTCCTGATAGATAAATGGTGTTGATAGCTCCATTACTTTCGTTGTAAAGCTCGTCCAGTTTTTTCATGATTCTTGTGACATCACTTGATCTTTTGATGATTTTATGTGATGGCTTGAATGTCAGAGTACAGAAAGACTCGACTTTGGAATTGATTTCCTGAGTGAGAGTTTCTACTTCTTCCTGTTTTGTCTGTAATGTTTCTTGGGTCGATTGTAATGCCGAGGTTAGATTTCTGTTATCTTCTTCCACGGTTTTTATATCCTCGCCGAGTGTTTTCACTTCGTTCTGCTTTGTCTGTAATTTGGCTTGAGTCAATTGTAATTCAGATGTTAGATTTTTGTTTTCTTGTTTTTGGGTTTTCAGGTCAGCTCTAAGATTATCAGCCTGCATTTTAAGGCTATTTACTTCAGCTGTTGGAAAGTCGGTCTGGTTTTTTATATCATCAACTTCATTTATTGGAAGCTTAAGTGAATTAAAAGCAGCTAACACTCTCGCTACATAATTATGGAATTCAGCATCAGTAAGTTCAACCTCGTTCAAGTGAGCGATATCATTTCGAACTTGTCTGAGATCGTCAACTTCTTTTCTGACTGCCGGACTAAGAGTACTGCCAATGCAATCCGAGTGCAAAATAGCAAAAAACAGGCAACTGCAATCCCACTCCGCCGTGTTTCCCCTTTGTATTGTCGCTAAAAGTCGCGCATTCTTTGTTGTAGAAATCGCGGCCATTTTGTGAAATATCTTTCCATTCCCCAAATGGAGTTGTCTTGAAAAGGAAATCCCACTATTGTTTAAAGACTTTTCGAAGCCCTTGGGGAACTAAGTTGAAGGCGATGAAACATGCTCTAAAATATTTTAATTGTTTCAAAGTGTACTCCATGTTTGATTGGGATCTACTAAAAATGTTCGAAAGAAGAAAAATCAGGTATCTAGATTATTTCAGAAAGTATTTTTAGTAAGAGATTGTTAATATGTCACGGCACAGCAATAGAAAAATCAGCATAATTTAATCGAGGAATAGCTAGCTTTTCTCTTTTTTACATCATTATAAGGACTAAAGTATGCAGTTACAGTTTGCATGAAATAAATCGCAGCTCATTTCCACGCGAGCGAGCACATTTTCCCACTTGCAACGCTTTCTTTCCAGTTTGTCGCGTTTCCTCGCAGGAGGCACTCGATATGAAGCATGTGACGCGGGGCTGTCAGTAATAAAGGCCAATGAAAACTCGATGTACTTTATTGTTAGTAGAAAATGCTCCAAAAACCGTATTGTGATGTTACTAAACGCAGTGCAGTTAGCAACCGGCTAAGTGGGTATTTACAAAGCCTTAGAATTTGAACGTCTCTATTGCATTCTCCGTAAGTGAGAGCGTAAGCAACCAACATATTTTCTGATGGTTTAAGTAGTATAGGGCGCACCGAATAAATTCCTTTATGTGTAGGAATCTCATTAACTTGCGTAGAATTATATTAACGCCGATGACGTCATAGCCTTTTGTCTTTAACTCATGCATAAAATGCTGAGGAATCTATATACATAGGCGTACGGGCCGGGGGGGCGAGGGGGGCTGCAGCCCCCCCAAATTTTGGGCAACTCAGATTTTTTGGGCAGCGAGAGAAAATCTGGGAAAAGTCAGTTTTTAAAGACGTCACCATGTTTATTTATTTATTTTGAAGACCTGAATATTAACCTGAAGTCGGCGTAATAATCCAGTTACACCACAGCGGTTGCCTAGCATGTGATGAGTAATCTACATATTTGCAGTTTTTTCATGGTTGGGCACTATACTGCACTGCACTAGCTGGAATGGGTTATTTCCAGTCGTGAATTGATTAAAATAACTTTCGCATAACTTTCTAGAATCATCTCCACTCGAAGAACAGTGTATGGCAGATAGCATTAGCAGTGGGTATGAAAATGAAGAAGTGGCTGACTACTGAATTCTCAGTTTGAATTAGTATAGGTAATAGCGTGATTTGTAGTGATATTTGGCATAAATACCACGAGTGATATTTCAAAATTGTTAAACGTACCACTGCTCTAAGCCAATCAAATTGCAGAGATTTCTCATGTAGTAGTATAACGAGAACAATCTTAATTCTTTTAAAAAATCTATCAACCGGTTTAAAATTATTCGCTAATTTGTTTAAGTATACCGAAATGTTTGTAAAACCGCTAACAAGAGTGCCCGGATACATACTAATCAAATCCTTCTTTCGATTCTAGCAATCAAGCAGAGCTATCTCCACGACCTTTCAGACATGTTTTTAAAAAGATTAAAACTACTATGAGGTGAAATTGCATGTCAAAAGCGCTTCGTTTGCTACAGATAACGGCCAGACATCAAGATTTTCCTTTTCTTACCGTATTTTCAATAATAAAAACGTTTTCCAAAATATCTCGACCGTGTTGGAGGAAAAAAGCTCCTGTGAACGATTTTGTAAGGTTCCCCGTGCCGAGAATCATTGCTGAAGTAAAATAGGTAATGGGGTCATTTCGTTGCTATGACAACTCCGGTGTCATTGCAGCCCTGATGATGACAAATTGTGATCTTAATACAACAATTTTTCCAAATGTTTGTTTAAGGCGACGTAGTTTATGCTCAGACTTGGCATTGACCCTGGAAAACTGTATCGAGCCACCTTCATAGGACGGCCTATGTTGTTGTAATATGGCCCTCATTTCTTTTCGACTCTTTCTTAAAAATTTGGGCAACTTGAAAGATATTTTTGGGCAAATGGTTTACCGCTCCCCCTGGCAAAAAATTTCCCGTACGCCTATGTCTATATAAGATAAGGCCATGTGCTATTTTACGGTGGTTTAACCGGTTTGACATTTTTAGTTACTTCAAGGCCGATACATGTCTTGGTTTTCGGTTGGTTGATTAGAAAATAAGAAACGTTTTCATTTGTTAATCATGGGAAAACAAGAGAAATATGGTGGGGGTGGTGGATGGAAATAAAAAGAAATGTGGTGGCGCTGGTGGAGAGAAATCAAAAGAAATGTGGCGGTTGGGGGGATAGAAATGTAGTGGTGGTTGGTGGTGGTGGTGGAGGGAAAACAATAGAAATGTGGTGGCTGTATATAGCTTCACTATTTAAGAAGCTGTGTTGAAAAAAGTTGAGTGTGGGGTCGATGTAGGGTCGATTTAGGGTCGATGTGGTGGAGGGAAAATAAAAATAAAAATTAAAGTAAAAAGGGGAAATAAATTAATTGTGGAGAAGCAGGAGGGGAGTGGGGTGAGCAAAACATTGTATCGCTGCTGAAGAGAGCAAGTTTCCCTTCACCCTCATTAATACGCACGATTTACGCGCCCAGAATCAGTGAACCGAAGTCACCACTTTATGACGTCATCGGCGTTAATAAATTCCTGCGCAAAGTAATGATATTCCTGCGCAAAAAAAGGGTTAATTCGGTTAATTTGCAGAATTATGCGAATAATAATCATTTTGGCCGGACATTGTCTGCTGGCCGGCGGGCGTTATTTTGAGCCCTGCTCCGCAGGACTTGGGTAAAGCTTTACTCTTTTCCCCTCCTCTTCTCCCCACCTCCCCCCTCACCTGCCTTCCCTCCGCTCCTCAACAGGCCGCTAATGGTAGGTTCGTTCAGGTCATCAAAACCTCAATTTATTTGGCATTTATTGACATATTTTGCATTTTACAAGGATGTATATCTTTGCAAATCGCCTTTGTAAAAAGTCTCGAGGCAAGCCTACAATGGAGAACAAAAATCCTTGGAACGGTTATTGAAAACCTTCCTTCCACATCCTTAACTTATCAAAATGTTCAGATGTAGCATAATGTACACTTTTCTAACCACTTGGATACCGCGACTGGCCCTCCCCTCCCCCTCCAAACAATGTTGGGATGAAGAAACACTTTTAGGGCAGGGTAAAGTGTACAGGGGTGCACAAACTACAACATTGCTTAGGGGAGAGGGGGAAAGGGGGAAAAATTAAGGCAGGTCGTGTTAATTGTCCTAAGGATTTTGTCCTCCATTGTAGGCCCAGTGGCAGGTGCAGATATGCGGATGTAGCAGCTGCTCGGAAGCTGAAAGCCAATCGGTTTACTACCCAAAACGGAAAACATTGGGAAACAATTGTAAACAATGAATGACCATTGTTTAAAAGAAAGAATGAAGAAAGACCTTACGAACAACTCCTACATTACCGAAATATGCACATATCAACTAACTGTGCACTGCGCAGTTAGTTCTGCGAAGGTCGCTTGAACTCCAGTAATCGTCAGGTCGTCCATGACCGACTAATCATGAGAGCTCAGATACCTGATCAGCCTTGTTCCCAGGGTCCTCTCCTACTCTGCCCCCGTGGCGAGAGATAGAGAGGTGTAGGGAGTAGGGCCGAATAGTAGAGGACACTGGGAATTAGGTTGGCACTTATATTGCAACAATTAAGGTGATACGATTACGACGTATGAACTGTTTTTATTAGATATTTACCTGCGTAGCAAGCGATCTCCTTGCGCGAACTTTCGCATTGAAAAGCGAAAGCTTTTGCCAAGTTCAGCAGGCGACGGATACGGTACTCAGTTAAGAAACAGGACTGAGACGGTACTATTAGAATATGGGGTACTTGAATTAAGCTACGGGATTTCATATGTGTTTCTTTTTCCTTTTTTATATGTAAATCACCAGAGTTGACTCTTTCTCAGCCGATTACTTAGGGGTGTAGTACATAGAGGGAGGAAGATCCTAGAAGGCGGAACAACTTTTCTTTGGGTTTACTTGCAGAAATTTTGGTCCGTGCAGTTTTCAAACAGAACGATACAACGCCATTTTTGTGTGGTTTGTATGTCCCTTAGGCGAGAAACTGCTTAGCAAACGGAGCAGTTAACATTGTGCTAGAATCTTCCTACCCCTCAACTAGGAAGATTCTAGTGTTAGGGACAAGCATGCATAAGGTTTTTTAACTGAAAATGTACAAAAAACATATGGCGCCACATGTCACACGATGGACTATATGCACTTTAGAACAATAAACACGATCTCCAAAAGCAACAATGGTTGTCTTTACATTAGGCTGTTAAGTATATAAAGACTTAAGAGCTGCTAAGCTTTACTTAACCAAAAAAATACGTGTGAAGGCTTTACTTTGCATCTCATTAAAGTCGGAAAGTTGAAACGATAAAAGAGAGTTTCAAGTGACTTGAAAACCATCCTTAAAACCGACTTAGCGAACTTACGGTTTCTAAGCTTTGAGAAAGGCGAAACATGTCAATCAATCTTAATTATGTTGCGTGGGAAAATAGGCTTAAGTAAACCTGAAGAAAAAAAGATAGGTTGTGTGTGAAGCTTTCTTTTGCTTAAGGAATTTAAAATTTAGTTGTCTTGAAATATTTCTTAGCTCATTTAGGCTCTAGTGTAAAGACTACCAATGACAAAGTAAATTAGTAAACAAAGAAGAGAAGGATTGCTGACGGACTAGATAAAATTCGCTGTTATCCAGCCGGTGTTGCGTCCTTGATGTAAGTTATTCGCAAACCGGAATTTGAAAAAGTTTTGCTTGTGGAATCCGGAATGCTGGGATTTGGAATCCAGAATTCTGTTCAAGTAATCGCTCGGGAATCACACAAGCGATTAGAAATGGAATCCAAGTTTCAACGTCAAGGAATCCGGAGTTCAGTGCCTGGAATCCGTAGGCACTGCGCAGAATCCAGAATCCAAGCATTAAAAAGACTGTCTTGGATTAGCGTTGGGACGAAATGTTGATCCTAAATGTCAATTATTTTCTTGTCGCTTTTCTTTTTTCTTTTATTCTTTCTTGTTTATTGACCCACTTCCTCTCTTTACCCGTGACGGACGAGGGACCATTGTTGCTCTCGAACAGTAACGTGTCTGAAGCCACGAACCAGTCGATTAAATTAAATGTAAGCAATTTGAACTGCATTGAAAGCTCAGTGTGCTCGTGACGTAATTGCATTTTACGGAAAAAACATCGCCAGAAAGTCAAATCGACATGCATATGCGCAGTTGTAGCGTTGAAGTTCACTAACGTTTGCAGAAGACATTGGAATTCCATTATTTACTGCTTTATTAATAAACATATTTCAAACTGCTCAAGCTGTCGCCGATCTAGTTTAAGTCCTCTGTTGTCAAAATTTATTTAAAGTGTGTTTCGGCTGGAAACGTATCATTTTCGGTTCAGTTTCGTTAATTTTGTAAAGAAACATTTTATGGCACCATTTTGAAGCACGCGGGGTCGAAGTGCTAAGTGTACCAAAACTAAATTGTAGTTTCCTGCTACTCATGATACATCATCGACCTTACATTTGATCCATTTAATTGCAAAATATCTGGATGATTCTTAAATTAAAAAACTGAGTTCGATTTCCCAAATTGAAACCCTGCCACAGTCGTCGCTCAGATAGATGCCACTTAACCTTCACCAAGAGAAAATGAGGTGATCACTGATCTCTTGCCATCGCTCGAGAGCGGATGTAAGGGGAAAAAGTCACTGCAAACGTCATTTTGTAAAAAAAAAATACCCCAGGCGTAAAAAATAAAGCATTGATTTACCTAATGAGACTAGAACCGAAATTACCCATAATCTCTGCGAAACTTTCGCGGGTTTTTACAAAGAAAGCTCTAATCTCGTACCCAGATCTCTTGATGACGAAGCCGAAGGCGAGATCTGGCCAAGTAAGAAAATTCAATTTTTTTGATTGGCTTGGTTGTGAGTGAATGACGTGAGTGTTGTCATCTGCGCGCGCTATGGTGTGTGCAATTCATTCTTTGCAAAGTCTTTTGTGTTCAAATAAATATTTTCACTAAAGTAGCAGTTTTCTGTCTCAATATAACGTGTAAAACCATTTTTAACTTATCTTTTAAGACAGACTTTTTGAAACTCTCTCTCGGTGTCAATAAAGGTTTTTATTTTGAAAAGGGTAAAAATATTCTCACTTGGAAGTTGGCGCGTACTGCTTTGAGGTTTTAGCGCGCGCTATGATAATTAAATTCAAACTAACTTTGTCGCGTTGAATTTGATGTTAAAAAGAACAAAAACAACAAAAAATTAGTTGGTTCATCCTTAAGACGTGCGTATAACCACGTTTTGTCAGAAAAAACCTCACAGCTCTATCAAATTCATAGTTTAAATTGAGGATCTATTTCGAGCATGCACTCTCATCGCCTGTCACATTTCTGACAGGGAATTACGTGTACAAAATCGGATTTGACCAGATCTCGCCTTCGGCTCCGTCAATAAGAGATCTGGGTACGAGGTTTAGAAAGCTCATAAGTGTGCAAGTGTTATCTCGTTTGTATTGTTTATACTACATTCATCAAAGAAATTTTGACATGTCCTCCTTTTATGCGGAATAAAATGGAACGCCATAACTGTCTTATGATATTTTGTTTTCTTATCCGTGGTGCTTTTCTTATCATCTTCGGTGCTTGCATCATGATATTCGGTGCTCTGGTTGCTATAATCGGCGCCAGTGACCTTATACTCGGCTCTTTATTTAAGGTACTCGGTACTTTCCACTTTATACCCGGTGTGCACGCCATGATACTCACTGCTAACCGCTTTATACTCGGTGCGTTTGCCATTATATTCGGTGCTTGGATCAATTTTAGCGGTGCAGCTTTCTTTATATTCGGTGGCTAGTTTGCCATGCTCGGTGCTTTTCCCGTAGTCAGTTTGCACCTGATTTGTGGTCAGTTTAGCATTTTGTTCGGTGCGAACATATTGCTACTCGGTACAAACAACTTGCTATTCGGTGCTCAGTGATTCGGTTCATATAGCATTATATTCGGTGCATTTGCAACATGGTATTCGCTGAGTCAGTATATCTGGTCATCTAAACTACTCCAAAGCACATGCTCACATCGTATTTGTGAGACTGGTCCCCAGAGCCCACCGTTTCGACTGGTCATGTGGTCACCGAGCGGCTCTGGAACGAGAATTGGCGATATCTACGGTCAGCGAACATGACGTATAATATACACCAATTACAAAATGGCGACGATGGCGACGATGGCGACGATGTCTTCGGTGTTGAGAAAATTGAAAATGGACGGTTTGATAGATCGGTTTGAAGAAGAAAAAATATCGCCTGACATTGTTTGTCAACTGTCCCTGCATGAACTCAAGGAACTTGGCCTACAAAATCGGAGCGAAATAATGACTTTAAGAATAGCCTGTGTAACGTTTGGTGCGGAACAACCAATGAAATTTCCAAGTGCTCTCGGACCTCCTGCTTTCGATATCCCAAAGTCAGTGTTTGAATGTTATTTGGAAGAAGACTTCCCTATCTCAGAAATTGCTAATATGATGTCAGTATCTGAAAGTACGATTTACCGCCGAATGAGACTTTATGGACTAAGCAAATTACAGTTTTCCAACATATCTGACGAGGAACTTGATCACCAATTGCATGAAACAACGAAAGAATTTCCACGTTGCGGTGAGGTACTTCTGAAACAGCTGTTGTATGAAAAAGGGGTTAAGGTTCAACGAATGCGGTTAAGATATAGCTTACACAGAGTAGATGGATTAGGTGTCCAGGAACGAACAAAAGGACGTCTCCAAAGAAGAGTGTACAGTGTGAAGAGTCCTAATGAGTTATGGCATGTTGATACCAATCACAAGCTGATTCGTTGGAATTTTGTTATTGTAGGTGGAATAGACGGATTTAGCCGGTTGCCCGTAATGCTGGAGTGCACTGATAACAATTCTGCTGCTACTATTCTCAGATGCTTTTTAGATGCTGTTCATGAGTTTGGTATACCAAGTAGGGTTCTAAGTGACAAGGGTTTAGAAAATGTTGGCATAGCTGATTTTATGATTGAAAACCGGGGGGGCGGGGGGTAACCGAGGTAGCATGATTACAGGAAAAAGTACCCATAACCAACGTATAGAACGTTTATGGAGGGATGTGTATGAAGGAGTTTTGGGCTTTTATTATGACCTGTTTTACTTCATGGAAGACAACCAAATCCTTGACCCTTTAAGTGACGTTCATCTTGCTGCACTTCACTTCATATATTTACCTACGATCAACGAGAAATTGAAAATATGGCAAAATGCCTGGTCTCGGCATCGCATTCGCACCATCAGGTCTAGTCCACTTCGGCTGTGGTTGGCTGGACAGATGCAAGACCCTGGGCCAGATGCCTCAATGTTGGATCTGAATAATTATGGTGTAGAAGGAATTGTAACTGATGATGAAGTCAGGGACAACAGGCCAGTGTTTTGTCCGCTGGTAATTGAAATTGATGAGCCTTGCAAAACTGAACTTTATTCAAAAACATACACATCCTTCAACCATGGAATTGAAGACTTTCAAACAGCAGCTGAAGTTATTTAAAGATACAAAGGAATTTAACCTTGGTGATTCTTTGTAGAACTTTATTACAATCTTGATTTTCCAAACAACAGAGGAAATGTGAGTGATTAGACAAATAATTATTGCAGCTTTGAAAATTTAGAGTAAAATATCACTCACTTTTCTTTTTTGCTGTGAAAGGCAACTAACCAGAAGTGTGTTGATTGGAAAACCAAGATTCTATGCAAGTTCAAACAAGAAACTGTTTTGCTGTACATGTAACTAGATTTACACTTTAGCCCTTTAAGCCCCAATAGTGTATGACCAGCATCTATTTCTTCTGACAGCACACCAGTGTTATCACAAGATACACAGAGAGTATGGTAAGGAGAATAGAGCATATTGATATTGGCGGTTGAAGGGTTAAACAAACCTGCCCAGTTGTCATTAAGTATGAGTTACTAATATTATTATCACTAGTTTAAACCAGTCCACAACTAATGAATGGACTACTTAACTCTGCCCACTTCAAGAAATTACAAGGGCAGTAGCCACAAAGAAAAAAAGGTCTCAAGGCACTTCACAAAAACTGCCTTCAAGATCTACAAAGTCATGAACTAAAAAGGGTACGGCAAGCCTCACCCTTTCCGTCAGAATGGATAACAAGATTCATTTGTACTTAGCAGAAATCCTAACACCTGAAGTTATGATCAATCTGACATTTTCTAAATCTACAGGCAAAAACTCTATAAAATGTCCCAAACCTAAGCAGTGCATATTTTTTAGCATTTCAACTGTAACAAAACAACATCTACATTGTAAAGGCTATTGGTACTTAATGACCTGTAGCATGGAAAGAGCAGAAAATGATAGTTCATAATTTTCTGGAGGGTGGCGATACCTGTACTTAAGCATGACCAAAGTAAGCATTTGAAAATGCTAGGTCATACAAGTTATATAACTGTTTTTCTGTCGGAAGGGAATGATTGGCAGATGGCCGTGGCAGAGTCAAACGGCAAATGCAAGTATTGGCTGAGGGAAGGAACGAAGTTGTTGCTTCTACAAATGCAAGGCTTGGCTGAATTCGAAAACCCAAGGCAGGTTCATTGTCTGCACCTGTTGTAAACTGCAGGATGTGGCCAAGGCTTAAACCAGCTCTTCTCCCACCTGTAGGTCAAAGAAACATGACCAACTGTTTTAGTCCAATCATTTGAATATAGTTGCTTCAAAAAACCTACCGGAATATGGTATAATATTGTAAATAGATACCGTACAAGTAAGATCTACAGCCTTTACATGATAAATCCATTCTAGATAGTCAAAAACAATTTTCAATACCTGGTTTAAGTCATATTTAGTCAGATCCAGTTTGATCCTTGTTAATCTTAGATAAAGATATAAGCAGTTCTTCCTATTCCTTAGTTACGATTCTATGTAGATTTTTGGCAGGGTACTTAGAAATAAATAAAAATAATAGTAACATGCAACAGAAGATGACAAGTACATTTCATGGCTTTTGTGTTATCAACAGGTGTTAGGTGAGACAGCTCTTGTGTTACATGATGTTGCCTCCACACAGAGAGATATTTTTATTAGCAAGATGCATTATGTGTGAATGTGAAAGATTGTTCATATTAAATGTCAAATAAACTTACTTCCAACCTCTCTCAAGTATTTCAGAAACTGAGAATAAACAGAATTTTCAACTTTTCTGTTGTTTGATCCTTCTTCACTGAATTCAGGTTTCAAAAAATGAATGACTTTTCTCACATTAAGAGTTGCTGCTTGGCTAGGTCTCAACAGGTGCAAAAACAGGGGAAGCTGGCATCCAAGCTGTTAAGATAAAAATACTAAAGAACTGAATCATGCCCACAAAACAAATGTAAGTTTGGAAATTTTTACATGGATGAAATAGTCTAGTACCGGGGTATGTTCATCTACACGCTGTGCTCTAAAAAAACTGAAGAAAGTTCACCAATGCTCTTAACCAGTGCTATCCAGGGTGTGTGTCATATGATTTCTACAAGAAAACTAAGATTTTACAGTCACCCAGGAGCAACACTGCCAGAGTTCAGCCTTGGTATGACTGTGTGATTGACTGTCTGATAAGGGATAGTCTACGTTTTGCTGATAACAATAAAAAAGCCTTCTACAATTTTGATCTATTGTTTCATAAATAAGTTTTTGAGAAACCTTTTCTATGGCTCATGTTTGTTGTCTTCTATTAACACTCTATGTAATACTATAACGCGCAGAACAATAATCGCCAGAAGTGAAGTTACATGAGGAAAGACCCCTGAAAATTAATGCTGAAAGCATGTGTGGTTTTGTGTCCCTACCTGATAAATACCAACTTTCGTTAATCCATCTCGTAATTCTGCCAGACAAGGTGTAAGTTCACTTGTGCTAAAGATGCTCTGTATCATTTCTTCAGTCATAAAAGTAGATATCTTGCCATTCTGGATGATACTGAGTCCTTTTGTAAGAATTAGATGCTAATTAATCAATTGATTTTGGGCATTGTGTCCATACATACACCCACATACATTTTACAAATTTACATGCTAATTACACTTGCTTGTTACCTACCATAGATAACCCCAATCAAGGTGTAATTCTCTCTCATCAGTTCTCGCAATCCATGATCAAAATAGGTACTTTTAATTTCCATTAACACCAGACGAAAGAATTCCTTACGGGGACCACCATAGTCTTGGGCTTCCTGGTGGTACCAAAAAGATCAACACCAAAAACCACATTATCATATGAAACCAAACATTTAACCACCAATTACAACTATTAAAAACTGTTTATAACATAGCTAGAAAATTCGCCTAATCAAATTCAATAGCGCGAGCGTGCTTCATATTCCTAATGAGCACGCTGATGACGTCAATAAACTATTCGTAATTCCTCGAGTGGTTGTGAGCTTAGCAATCCTGAGTCTCCTGAGTGCATCCATAACTCAGCAATAGACAAGGAAGCGTTTACGATGTGTTTTATAAGGAAATTTAAGAGGAAACGTTTGAATTTGTTAACCGGAAAAGAGGAAAAGAGGTGAGTGTTGTTGTTGTTGTTGTTGTCATCTCCGCGAGCTGTGCGGGCTATGGCGTGAGTTCATTCTTTGCAAACTTGTTTTCTCTCAATAACAATTTTTCGGTAAATTAATAGTTTTCCAGCACCTAAATATGGATTTTATAATCATTTTAGAGTACACTTTCTCTCAGTTTCAGGATAAAAACATAAGATTAACTGTGAGGAAAAAAATATATAGTCACGTAAACATTGACGCGTACTGCTTTGAGCGCACCCTACAATAATAAAATTATAAGTTAACTGATGCATTGATCGCTTTGATGATGTTATAAAACAATTAGTTCATGCTGCAGCTGTGCGTATGTCGAGTTATTGAGCACTTGGGAAGTTTGGAGAGCACTCAAGAGGCTAGAGTTGCACTCGGCTGCGCCTCGTGCAACTCTTACGCCTCTTTGGTGCTCTCCAAACTTCCCGCGTGCTCAATATCTCGACATACGCACGCTGACGCATGAACTAATTGTTAATCTGAGTATGGAGTTTACTCCAATAAACCCTGCTCCCAAATGAGTCACTCCAAATTGATAATATTGACAAAGCTGTGCTGTGGCACTTATTTCAGTAAAATATAGAATGATATGATTTTGATAACGGACAGCTTGACAAAAATGAAATGCTTATTACCTGTTACTAAGAAAAGGTAAAAAAAATATACATGCAGTGATGGTAATATGAATGAGTGGGGTACTATCCATGGAGCAATCAGCAATCAGGTCCTAGTGGCTTTCAACATTTGACATCACAATCCTGAACACCCTGAATTATGACAGGAATTCCTCTATGAATTAACAATAAATACAAAATAATTGTGTCAACAACAAAAAGCGAGAATCTCAGGATTTGAACATTAAAAGTCCAAAGTTCTTATACATTAGCTTACAGCTTTGACACAGCTTCGTTTCAACTTTTGCACAAACTATCAGAATATGGAGCACAGAGCTTAAAGTGCATCAACTTTTTTGAATAAATTTTTTAACATAAAAAAAATTTGTCAAAAAAATTGAATTGCTGACTGGACTAATTCAGGTTGATAAACCCTACAGGGTAGCAACAATAATTGATGCTTGATTTTCATTGGCTGTTAAACTGTCCAACTTCACCTGTCTGATTACATAGATCTTCTAAACGGACAGGCAAAGCTGGACAGTTCTGGTGCTACATCAGCCAAATTAAGCAATATCTAAGGGCAGTTGAGAACTAATCAGATTCAAAAATTCTGTTGTTGACACAGTTATGGCATAAATAAAACTGTTTCCTATATCAAATAATGTCGCAAGAGTAGTACCTCTTCATAAAATTGCACTTCTAAGGTCTTTCTGTAGTCTTGCAGACAACTTAACTCATCAAATGATGATTGAAGTAGGTTTGAACGATCAACCATAATATAATTGGTTTCTCCTTCTGTTGGTTCATGTGCACTTTCAACTTCTAGCTCTCTTCCAGTGACTATGTTTCGTTGAAAACACCGTAAGATCTCTACTGGATTGTGGACATCATGTGTCTGGCAATAATGGACAGTTTTATTGACCACTTCATCCACTGACATTTCTGCCATGGTTAAGGGTGTGTCAATACTAGAGTCTTCTCCACTTGAATTAAAAGATGGAGGGTTAGCTGGATCTGGATTCATGGCAGTAGAACTTCTCTCTACAACTGAAGGGCTGTGGGAAACCAGGGAATCAACAGCAGAAGTGGTGAGATTCCCCTGGGTGCTTTCCAAAACTACATGGCTTGAAACAGCTGTTGTAGTTGTTGAGGACCCAAGAGTTGTTGGTCGTGTTTCAAACACAGAAGTGTGCAGGGTTGAATCATCGATCTCATCTTCTGCATCTTCACAATCCCATAGATGCTTTCTTAGTTCACGAACCAAAATCTCTTTCTTGCATTTGTTACATTTTTCTTTAAGTGCAGATTCAGCGCCCTTTAGTGCAAGGGGTCTCGTAGAAAGGGATTTCTGTATAGGTACCAGATACAATTTGCCTTGTCCACCTCCCAGATTGGCTCTGAGGTCCTTTGCGTTCCATGCACAAGTAATTCGAGTTAAGTCCCTACAGTTCGGACTGCACTGCATTAGCTCAAAGCCGCCACATGTTCGAAGGGCGGGAAATCCTTCTGGTAATCTTTTCCTTAACGGTATTCTCATCGTCTTCAAGATCGAGCTTAATCTTCTTCAGTCCAAGTCCAGCTTTGAAAAGTATTTGCTTTTCAACTGATGTGGGCGTTTTAAAACAAAACCGGTCGGCTAAACAAACAAAGTGAGCGGTCCATAGCTTTGACTTTGTGGTTGTTTTTCTTCGTTTAGAATCACTCCCAGAGGCTCCTCTCCCTTGCCTTCGCGGATTAAACAAAGCTAATCGCTCTTCTCGATTTTTTGATGTGGATGCATGCGAAACTTCGGAATCTTCCTGCTTCCTTGTCTTGCAAAGATTGCGAAGACGTATACGGTCCCCGATGGTACAAACACCAAGTCGAGCTAACTCGCTGTCTGAAGCTGAAATTACGGTGTCAACTTCCACTTTCTCATCATTAAATCTGTCAACTAGAGTTCCCAAATTCAGTTTTCGAAGGATGTCATCCATAAATGTAATAGATAAAAATGACCTGTAAGATTAGGGTTACGAAGGCGGGAAGAAATTGCTCTTGGCGCTATTATCGGTGTGTACGTCATGTATGGTACATGTTCGCTAACCGTAGCCGCTCGGTGACCACGTGACCAGTCGAAACGGTGGGCTCTGGGGACCAGTCTCACAAATACGATGTGAGCATGTGCTTTGGAGTAGTTTAGATGACCAGATATACTGGCTCAGCGAATACCATGTTACAAATGCACCGAATATAATGCTATATGAACCGAATCGCTGAACACCGAATAGCAAGTTGTTTGCACCGAGTAGCAATATGTTCGCACCGAACCAGATGCTAAACTGACCACAAATCAGGTGCAAACTGACTACGGGAAAAGCACCGAGCATAGCAAACTAGCCACCGAATATAAAGAAAGCGGCGCCGCTAAAATTGATCCAAGTACCGAATATAATGGCAAACGCACCGAGTATAAAGCGGTTAGCAGTGAGTATCATGGCGTGCACACCGGGTATTAAGTGGAAAGTACCGAGTACCTTGGATAAAGAGCCGAGTATAAGGTCACTGGCACCGATTATAGCAACCAGAGCACCGAATGTCATGATGCAAGCACCGAAGATAATAAGAAAAGCACCACGGATAGGAGAACAAAATATCATAAGACAGTTATCGCGTTCCACTGTCGTCTGTATCTGAGGTGTTGTCAGATAGTAGAGAAGTACCAAAAGTAAATCCCGATGCTATCTTCAGCCCCCGAAAGAATGGACCAGATCTGATCTATTTCGCAGAAAACTTCACAAAAAATTGCGTTACTCCCGATTGCTCCCAAATTTGGCACAAAGGAAGTTAATAGATTTAGCCAATCACCTGCCTAGTTCCAGCCCCTGTGGACTTTTGACCGTGACACACCGAGCTTTCGAAAATTTTGAATTTTATGGCGAGTCGCGGGGAATTTTTGTGAGCCGATTTTGCGAAGAATGCAAGCTTGTATCAACGAATGTCAACCAAATACAAGTCAAGCAAACTATTCTGAAGGATTTTGGAGGATAACAAGCAAAATAAATGCGAAAATTAAAGTAAGGAAACGCTTAGAATCTGTGCATGCAAATCGCCGATCGCGGTACTCTGTGCCACATGTGCTTGAAAAGGCGACGATTTCCTTCCCGTTTTGCCTTCGCTTCGCTTTTCGCCGTCAAATTCTTGCTTATTTTGATGAATGCTATCAGCAAATTCATGTCTGCTTGTCTCTAACTCGACATTTTTTGGGGAATCCAGGAAACAAAGCGTCTTAGTGAAGTAAACATGTGGTCACGAGGTGACGCCAAAGCATTATGCTAATTATGATAATCTAATTAGCATAATCATGACAGCGTGCAGAAAAAAATTTGGAGAAAATTTCCTAGTGGCTCCATATTTTAGAACGATTTTCAGGGTTTTTTTGCTTAGATATTGATGAAAAAAATTTCTTCCTACCATATCACCCGAAATAAAGAAGTTTCCTAGCTAAATGACATTCTTTAAACATTTTAAACAATTTTTATTCAAAATCATCATCATCATCATCATCGGTCGGCTGCAGAGCAGGCGACTACGAGCTTCCTCCAGCCACAACGATCTTGTGCCAATTCAGACAGCTTGCCCGGGCCAATCATGTTGTCTGTGTTTCCCAAACGGTGTTGAATGTATCTGAGAAACAGGGTTCGTTGCCTTCCTGGTTTTCTCTTCCCATGTAGTGGGGATCTGAAAAGAAGGAAAGGGCTTGCATGGACAGCTTTTAGGAACTGGAACGTCTGTGGAGATGCCCTAACATCTCTATCTCCACCATGATCAAGCTATTTAATACTACCTGTGTCACTGTCCTTCTATATGGCTGTGAGTCGTGGGTCCTGTCGAAAGCAATGGAAAGCGAGATCAATGCCTTTGGTACCTCATGTTATAGAATTATGCTCAACATCAAGAGAATTGATAGCGTGTCCAGTGCTAAAATTTATGATCTAACTCAGACTGCCCCGCTAGTAGAAAATGTCAGAACCCGCCAACTGAGGTTTCTGGGCCATGTACTCAGGATCACTGATGATGAGCGATGCAAGGAGTACGCACTGTATTCAAAATATGCTTTTTTAATTTTTTTTGTGGCGGAATATTATGGGTTTCCTACGACCGAAGTATTTTTTTTTCGAAAGGGTATTCTTTTCCCTTTCCAATGAGGTATAGCTTGATATTGAAATGAAAATAACACCAGAAATATGATTTTTTAAAGTTACATGGCAAAATACCGTAAAATTCCGAAAGTAATCCCCGGGGCTTATATTTTTCAAAGGCCCTTCTTGAGGGGCTTATTTTTTGAAGGGGCTTATATTGGGAGGGGCTTATCTACGGAAGGAAATTTGCGTTTCAAAATCCATTGGGCTAGCCTCATACTTGGAGGTAAATTTACCGTTTTTGCTTTGTTTTACTTTGTATTTGAGGGCAATTTTCCAAGTACAAGCCCCCAGGGGGCTTATATTTGGAGGGGCGATTCAACGGAGGGGTTTTTGCGTTACCGGTTTGGGGGGCTTATATTTGGAGGGGCTTATACATGGAAGGGCTTATTTTCGGAATTTTACGGTATATTAAAATAATTGGCTGAAGACAATGAGTTTTTAAGCTGTACTGCTACAGCGTTGACTAATCAAGGAACTTTCGGGAAACTGAAAGTGAAATTAAATATGTTACTAGTGAATATGACCTGACCTGACTGAGTCTGACTGAGTCTAGGGGAGGAAGGTACTTTGTTAAATGGGTGTTTCAAAAGCTATGAGCGCGAAAAAGAAAAAAAGAAGAAAAAAACAACGTGATTTTTGGGGCTGTTTTGTCACGTTAAAATGATAATTTTAAGTTAGAGATGAGTCCTTAAAAGAGCGCATCTCTTATTTGGCTTACTGGCGATATTGACAAATTTCCTCCTGTCTCACCTCCCTAACTGCAGAAGGAAAACAAGGAGGGCCTTGTTTTTAATGTCACATGATGGACTATGTGGACTTTAGAACAATACACACGATCTCCAAAAACAACAATGACAAAGTAAATTTATGTCTTATTTCCTTCTCTATAAATCGCCAGAGTTGTGCATGTATAGACAGTGTATCAAACTCTAAAGGACTCACTTTGATATCTGATGTGGCTGCCGTTTATTCCTCTTTTTT